>JAMPIV010004255.1:0-457500 GCA_024509875.1 Oreohelix idahoensis | reverse complement strand
CCTGATTCTTTGATTCTCTGAACCCAGCGACTGCCTGCACTCCTGTCGACTGCAAAACTTCAATACACATCACATAGACGCTTGTGAACGTTCACAACAGTTTCCTTCTCTGCAACGAGAAATTCTATCACAATTCGCTGCTTATAACGCAAGTTGCTAACACGCTCCATGTCAACGGTTTAGGGCAGCCGTATTATTTGGCCGGTTGCAGTGCAATTTAGTGCACACAATTGGCACATGCTATATTTGAAGTGTGCAAAATTTCATGCTTCTATCCTCATTATTAGCTGAGAAAAACGGGGTTGTCGCACGGAAGGTCCAGTGTTCAAATCCTGGGTAAGCCACTCATGTCTGTTGTTTTTCTGTTGTCTGGTGTTCTACTTCTTTATTTCCTTCGAGTGCCTGATAACATACCTTTATATTTGTTTCATATTAATTTACTGTTTACAGGCCTCGGGTTTCCCTCCCTTATGTGTAATAAATGCATTACTTTCTGAACGCCCCTCGTATGTTACGTCGGTCCGTCTCACTCAAAATAATAACTCGCGCCAGAAAAAAAAGTGCGCAACGCTCGGTGTGCAACTTTCGCGACGTGGGTGTTATATAAAACAAATACTTTGGTTTTATTTATTTATTTTTATTGAATCTACACTAACGTAATTCTCGCCGTGTACGTTGGTCACAACTGAGGAATGCAACCGTGTTGAAAAATTGTATTGTTTCCATTATATATACTCTCTCGAAAATAGTTACAATCAGCAAAGAAAAGCGTTCAAATGACGGTGTTCATGAACAGTTTGATTATACTGTATAATGGAAAGAAACCAAAAACACTCTAAGAATGTACTTCTAAGTTTGACGGGTTATTGCTAGTCTAATTATTAAAAAAAAAAAAACGCATTGATATTGATTGGCCCAATTGGCTATTGATGGGGTGGGTTAAAATCTCGGAGTCTAAAAATCATTTTTCTTTACTATTCTTTTTAACAAGAGATAGAAAAAGATGCTTGCAATTGATAGGACACACATTGAGGAAATCTGTTAATAACATTACAAGACAGTCCTTATTATATAGGGTGAGACTTCTCGATCACCCTGTAAAATCCCAGAGTAAGAGAAATCGAGGGAGATTGAAAAACACATGGAGATAAGAACTTCAGACAGACATGAAAGGGATGGGGAAGACACTGACAGACCTTGCACTGATGACGTGAGACAGACAGACTTGGTAAAGTTTTGCTGTAAGTCTATGTTCCTTAGGGAGCTGAAATGTGATTATTATCAGTATTATTATTATTATCGACTTCAAGAGAGGGGAAAAGACATCAGATCATGCTGGAAGAGCAGGACCTGGAGCAGGTCAGCCGGTTTAATTACCCTGGGGCTGTAACAGACTAGAGGGGAGATATCAAAGAAGAGCTGGCTACCCGAAGAGCGGCAGCTGGGCCCAGGCCCTAAATCGATGATTCCTCAGGAAAAGAGAAATATGCAAGACAAAGATGGCTGTATACCGCTTCACTTATGTGCCAGTCTTGATCTACGGATGTGAGTCATAGGCGCTTGACAACCACTGAAAACCCAGTTTCAAATCTCATAAATGAGGAGAGTATTCTAGGTGACCTGTGCAGTTTTCCCTTGTACGTTTAATGATTGAACATACCACGTGCCAAATCTGGAGAAGAACAAAAGATGAGTCACCCACTCCGACTTATTTCGACTTTCTCTGAGTTAGTCATGCATCTGCTTACATGAGGACTTCTTCTGTCTTGGATGGCTGAACGAAATTATTTTCTATAGTTGACTTCTTCATGCTGCTGTCGAGGTTTTTGTGAATTTAAATTTCTGTAGGATGAGTTTGCCTACGCTTATGCTCAATCCTCCTTAGTCGCCTTTTGCGACATGCCTGGCAATTTACAGTGTTACTATTCTTCACTGTCTAAAAGGACACTTTTGTTTGAAACGTTCTTTGTGACAGAGATTGAAATACCACTGTCTATAATGACACTTTTGTTTGAAACTTTCTTTCTGAAAGAGATTGAAATTGTTATTGTTATTGTTAATCAGAATCGACGTCATTGCACTCCGGGCAAACCCATAGGTGCTCAGTCTCCCGCAGCAAATGTCGAAGGGTATGAATGCTAATTGTTCCTGTTGCGCACTGGTTGTATACACGGCGGATGTGTCCTCTCAAACGTCCATCCCTGCTGGTCTTACGTTTGATGCCAAATTCCAGCAGTCTTAGCCTTGATGGTTCATCGATTGCAGTGTCATTCTCTAATAGACGAACATGAATCGCCCTCAGTATTTCTTCCTTATCCATGGCCAATGCACCTTTTATGGGTGCTCTTGAAGCTAGTCTGTCAGCTCTTTCATTGTCACATACCCCAGCATGACCTGGACAGTAGATCCATATCAATTCTTGAAGATTCGATGCTTCTATGGAGGTTTTCCATTCATGTCCAAGCCAAAAATACTTGAGATTGAAACACCACAGTCTATAAGGACTCTTTTATTTGAAACGTTCTTTCTGACAGAGATTGAAATACCACTGTCTAAAAGGACACTTTTGTTCAAAATGTTCTATGTGACAGAAATTCAAATAGTACTATCTAAAAGGACACTTTTGTTTGAAATATTCTATCTGACAGAAATTGAAATACTACTGTCTAAAAAGACACTTTTGTTTGAAACGTGATTTCTGATAGAGATTGAAATACCACTATCTAAAAGGACACTTTTGTTCCAAACGTTCTGTCTGACAGAGATTGAATCACCACTGTCAC
This sequence comes from Oreohelix idahoensis, assembly GCA_024509875.1. NCBI lineage: Eukaryota > Metazoa > Mollusca > Gastropoda > Stylommatophora > Oreohelicidae > Oreohelix > Oreohelix idahoensis. The sequence continues at coordinate 454,717 of JAMPIV010004255.1, read as the reverse complement.
ACGATCATGAATGAAATTCTAGAATGTAACTTTAACTGCTAACGTGCTAATAGTGTCATTGATGTTTGTGTGTATTTTATTATTTTCTGTGCAGGATAGGAAGGTGTGTATTAGTTAGAGACGGGCTCTTTCCTGGAAGCTGGAAGGTAAAGAGTGAGTAAATGAATGAATCAATCGATCATTTAATTAATCAATCAGTGAAACTTAGATTTATTACATGTTCTCGCTCTTCTCATGATGGTATACTTTGCAACATCACTATCCGCCTATTCCTGGTAAACTTTGCTACATTACTTCCCGCCTATTTCTGGGATACTTTGCAACATTAATTTCCGCCTCCTTCTGGTAAATAAAGCAACATTATTTTCCACATATTCCTTGTAAAATTTGCAACATTACTTTACGCCTATTACTGGTAAACCACCAGTGATCCTAATTATGTCATACTCCCCGCTGGTCTCATGGGTAGTGAGATCGGATGCCTAACCTTCTCGGATAAGGGCACTGTAAAGGGCAATTTTTACTATCTTGCAATATAATACATTTATATTCTTATTATGTTCGCAAATATTTTGTAAGCAAAGTATTTCCTTTTTAAATGCTTAAGGAGAAGTCATTTTTGGGTTGCTTCCCTTGAAAATAGTTCTGTCATCTTCGATCGGACTCCGCAGACGACTCTAGGCCTACTGCGATTTATTCTGTGGCTGGGTAGGAATAGATTGTTCTTGCTTCAGTATATCTATGGCCTGAATTTATACGTAGTGTTTGTATGAGTAGGACGAGTCTGTCTTATATATGGATATCTTTGCATTTCTAAGTCGAACTAATTTGGTTGTCGCTAGAAAAGGTCAAAGGCTATGCAGCGGAAGTATCGCTAGCAAAGGGTGTGATCCATGGCTGTCATCCTGTGAGGATGCCGAGTTTTGTTGTAGCAGGCTTTTTGCCGAAATAGTGATCTATATATGGATGGGGAAAAGTGATAATCATTTAGACATGTTGTATGTACTTTACCCCAGTGTTTATTCTCTTTTGCCAAGGAATGGCAAAGTTATATTTCGCATAAAAAGGTAAAACCACAATTTATTATGAACTTGGGCTTCGCCATCGTTGTTGATAAGCAGATGCACAGTGGTACTTTTAAAAAGAATATCCATTCAAAGGAAGAAGACATTCCTATGTATCAGCACTGGATTGTATGATATTATTCAATTACCTCTATGAGAGAACCTATGAAGAAATGAGGACATTTAATGAATGACTAATTTTGGTCTATATTCTATAGTGAGTGAAGCTCACGAGAGAGAGAACAGCCATGTTGAAATTCATATACTTTGTATTTATCGAGTGAGAAAAAGGGATGCCTGTACTATCGCTCGATGAACCAAGAGATCACTGCTACATGTGAGAACCCATGTCTGGGATTCCTATATTATGAAATATATATATATTGAACTTTACGTGAAGGAATATTCGCTAGACGAGGTTAGGTCTAGGAGCCTTCCTATGTATTGGTTATGGTCTGACGTGCCCAGTCAGTAAAGCCAGATGATTTACATGATGGAACGCTGAATGCTTATTTACGAATGCTCCATTATGATATTTGCCAAGCATGAATGCTAACTTAAGATGATATTCCTGTGATCAACATTATGCTGTCTATGTCGACATTTGTTCCTGTAACCATACACGTACTGTCCAAGTGTGCGTCCCATTAAATGTTATAAAAAGACCACCGTAGTTCCAGTACTTCTTGAATTCGAACAGTGTGAGTATGAGTGATGTACTACCAACCTGTCAACTCTATCGAATCATTCTACCATTCGCGTACTGACATTCAGATACACACTCATTGTTTACACTCACATTCTTGTCGGAGCCTCATCACGTTCCAGGACAAGATGACCTGTATGACCAAAACTGTGCTGGGTTTGATGAGTTGACAATCGTTACACTTTATTACACCAGTCCCAACATCTACATTTATCCACTGGTGGACATTCACATCATTTAGCAAATAAAGCATGATTCAACAACTAGTAGCCAGTATGAGTTAACAACTACACAAAGAAAGAGAGTTTTAACAACTGGTGTGCCAGCTTCCTGGGTCAACCTGCACAGTGACCATATTGAGAAGTAAACTACTGAGACCAGACGTTCCTTGGGGTCTGTTACGACACACAAATACATCAGCAGTACAACTCTACAGTGATGTCAGCGTGACCTGTCCTGTCGAGAGTATGCAGTAACTAGGTCAGGGTTTGTTGACATTTGGTTCATTGGACATTTGCCATACAACTGACAGTGTTACACAGCAAGCTTGGTTGAAACATAGAACATTACACATCAGGACTGGAGAATATTTGACAGTGTTTGCGAAAGAAAATGTTATTGAACTGAGAAGTCCTACATTGATTGTTATCATTCAAATCAACGATGGAGCTTCTATTTCTGTGTTGAATTTAAAATAATTAGACCAGAAGTATTTGTTTAATAAAGTACCACAGTACTGTACTATTAGGCAGTGTAACTGAGCCTTCATTCCAACACATTCTTTCTGCAACACTCTATTTACATCATATTGCCATACTATTTATGCATTTATGTATTTATGTTTAACTATTTATATGTGATATTTGTTTGTATCCAGCGGGTTGTTGTTTCGGTTGGGCGGTGTCACACAGCAGAGTATCCCACGTAATAGAGGGTCTGATGTGTGCGTTTCTATAGGTGCAATTTTCTTCATTGGAAATTTGCTGCGACAGCTGTTGCTATTAGTGTTAGCTGTGAAGTCTGTACTCATTGTTGTTTTTGTAATATTCCTCTGTTCTTTAGTTTGTTTTGTTTTGTTTGTAATTTGTTGGTCTACCCTATTCTATCTTTCAGTTCTATTCTCAATTTATATTTATATACTGTGGCGTTATTTGTATTTGTTATCCTCTTGCGGTTTATCTTTTATTGTTTTTTCCAATTTGATTTATTTCATTTCCGCAAATGTTTTCATGTTTTTCTGTATAACTGTTTTGTTTTGTGCCTGATCGACATACACTATTTAAAATATAGTTGATCATATAAATTGATGTACAAGAATCAACTGATAGTTAATTGCTATTACTAAAGGTACACAGTTGATGATATAAAACACTATTTCTGGTGCACTGCACTTATATTATAGAGTGAACCAGCAACTTATAGCTGTTATTATATAAGGATTTATACAAGACCTTTGTAAGGCTTGTTTCCCACAGTGATTGGGATAGTTAAGTACTATTTTTCACAGGTTACAAAGTTATCATACAAAGTCTTTGATTAAGACTAAGAAAGTAAATTTATTTACTTTTGCAAATTACTGATCTTATTAGACAAGATGTCTACCTTGGATTATTTTATCACACAAGGCAGGGCTCTTGATAAGACTGGTCAGCAGTTAGAAGAATGGGCAGTTGCTCAATATGACAAAGCATTGGCTGCTGAAGAAAGAAAAGCATTGATTGAAGAAAAGAAATTAGAAGCTGAGGAAAGAAAATTACAAAGAGAGGATGAACAAAAGAAATTGCAGATACAGACTGATGAAAAAAGATTCCAGATGGAAATGGAAAAAGAGAAAAGATAAGATGAAGCTGCTGCTGAAGAGAAAAAATTACAGGCTGCTGCAGAAGAGAGAAAATTACAAGCTGAAGCTCAAGAAAAAAAAGCAATAAGAGAACATGAACACCAAAAAGAACTTTTAGCATTTGAGTTAGAAAAGTTAAAGTTAACAAACATAAGTAATGTTAATCAAGCATCTAGTGGTAATGGTAAACCCTTTACTTACAAGGTCAAGGTACCAGCGTTCAACCCTTCCAGTAATGACATAACATTCTGGCTAAACAGATTTGAACGCTCGTGTCGAGCACATAATGTGGACAAATCACAATATGCTAACCAGTTATCAGAAAATCTGAAAGGTGATTCTCTGACTAGTTTAAGTTTGGTTGAAGAGGCTGACAAAGATAACTATGATGTTATTAGGGCAGCCTTGTTAAAGAAGTATCAGTTGTCTGAAGAGGGTTATCGGAAGTTGTTTAAGACAATGGTGCCTGAGGCAGGTGTAGAATTCTCAGAATTCATTGCAAGAACACGTCTTACATTTGATCGTTGGATTGAGCTATCCAAAACAGAAAAGACTTATGAAGCCCTTATGGACTTGATACTCAGAGACAAGATTATGTCAAGTATAAATAAACCTTTCCTCGAATTCTTACATGAGCGTAAACCTAAGTCTCTAAAAGAAATGGAACAGTATTGTACCCAATACGTCACTGCACATCCGGACGTAGCCATTAGCAACAGTAAGGTTAAAGAAGGTATGCCAGTTGCTTCTGCAACACCATACAACCCTAATCACTCTCACAAATTCCAAGGACCTCAAAATAAGTTTAATAAAAAAGGTAACTATTACAGTTATCAGAACCAAGGTAACCAATCATTTCAGGGTTCTTCTTCGAATACCTGGAGAAGAGCTGACAGCCCTCGATTCAGGGGTGGTCATAATTACAGGAACTTTCGCAAAGGAAGTCATTCTAGAAACTATCCAAGTTTTCCTTCATGGAGACATCAGGATCATAATTACCGAGATACTCATTATAATGAATATGATGATAGTAACCAAAGGAGCTATGATTCAAACCCGAGTAGAGGTTATAATAGTGGAAACAATGATAAGTACAGAGGCAATAATAACAGAGGTAGAGCACAATTCAAAAAACATAAAGCTCATTACCAGGCGAACTCTGCACAGCAAGGGTCCCACGAAGCCTATAAACAAAATAAAGATAATGATGACTCTAATAATATGGCATGTGCCGCTTTTGATTTTGGGAGAGCATCTCAGTGCCCCCAATGCAAAACATTATTTGAGCCAACCACAGTGTCTACTTTAAGCTGTGGCCATCCTCTTCCCGCTCTTCCTGCGTCAATCGCGCATGATGGGAGAGGTTCTCTTGTCTTACACAAAGGTTTAGTAAATGACAATCCAGTCTCAGTACTTTTTGATTCTGGATGCACAACTATTGGGGTTAGGCAGTCACTCATAGATCCTTCTCATTCTACAGGCAAAGTAGTCAAATGCGTAACATTTGGCGGCACCATAGAGAAATACTCTACCGCTATCATTAGGATTGCTACTCCTTTCTTCACAGGAGATGTACACGCATGTCTTTTGCCGGATCCGATCGCTGATCTTATCATCGGTCGCATTCACGGAGTCCAAGAATGCACTCCGGAGCAAATTTCCGTTTGGGAAAATCAAAATATGCAATCTGCTAATGCAGTAGTCACTAGAGCTCAAGCTCTCAATATGCCTGAAACTTCATCTGTTGAAGATAATGAAGTGCATAACCAAGATGATCCCTTGGTAATTTCTCGTGACTCGTTTATAAAACAACAAGAAGAAGATCCGACTCTTAAGAAATTCTTCACTCTTGTAACAAAAGGTGATCCGAATAAAGATTCAAATTGTAAATCTTGGATTACAATGAAGAATGGCGTACTTGTACGTATGGTGCAAGACTCCACTAAGTCAAGTCATTCTCAGATTCTTGTACCCAAGAATTTGAGAGTTAAGATCTTACAACATGCACACGACTCTCAGTGTGCTGGTCACATGGGTTTTTCCCTTACAAAGTCAAGAGTTCTTGCGGCTTTCTTTTGGCCTTTTGTGAACAAGGACATACGGATCTATTGTCGATCCTGTAAAGTATGTCAAGAAGTCAAATCCAAAGGTCCTCGTCATGCTGCGCCTATTCAGGCTGCAGATATTCCTATTCGTCCATTCCAGAAAATGGCGATAGACATCATTGGTCCATTCAAGATCAAATCTGCTAGAGGACATCAGTTTATCTTAACGTGTGTAGACATGTGCACACGTTGGCCAGAGGCTATCCCTCTAAAGAGCATTACTACCGCTGACATTGCAGATGCTCTTTGGCTTATATTTTCTCGGCTGGGATTCCCCGGAGAAATATTATCAGATCATGGCACCCAACTGATATCGGATACCATGTCTCAAGTAATGTCTACTCTACAGATAGAGAGATCTTTGAGTAGCATCTATCATCCTATGTCCAATGGGATGGTCGAGCGACTAAATAGAACACTTAAGAACTTATTAGGGAAGATAACTGAGGATCATCCTCAGGATTGGGATAGGGTTTTACCCGCGGCCCTCTTCGCGTACAGAGAGGTCCCCAATGAACATACAGGGTTTTCGCCCTTTGAACTTGTCTTTGGCGCGCGACCGCGCGGCCCAATGTCTTTGCTGCATGATCTTATAACAGCTGACAATATTGACGATGACACAAAATCTTCTTACGAGTATGTCATCGCGCTGAGACAAAAGATTATCGAAGCATGCAAATTGGCAACGTCCTCTTCTGAGTTTGCTAAGCAGAAGGCAAGACAATTTGCTAATAAGAAGAGAACTTTACGACAACTTTGTCCTGGTGACAAAGCATTTGTTTTGCTACCTTGTCGTGAAAATAGACTCCTTATTAGTTGGAAAGGTCCGTACGATATAATATCGAAAATTTCAGATGTTGACTACATCGTCGATATTAACGGGAAGCATAAAACCTTCCACATCAATATGCTTACGGAGTTCCATGAACGTCCTGACTATCTACAGCCTATTTTCCAGGCAACGGACGATTCTCATGTCAAACATGGTCATTACTCATCACTGTCTGTAATACAGGATGAGGAAACAAGTTTTTCGGATGTTAATCTCCCGCTTCCAATGATCCCACTTCATTCTAGTGAATCATGGAAAGACGTTACTGTTTCTCCTGATTTGTCTCTAGGAGAACGGCGACAAGTTTCGTCTATGTTACAAACATTTCAGGATGTCCTCACTGACATCCCTGGACAAACTCATGTCATTGAGCATGACATTGTTCTAACTGAACATACTCCAATTAGGGTTAGGCCTTATCCTATCCCTATACATTTCCAAACACAGGTTGAAAAGGAGTTGGATGAAATGATAGATTTACAAATAATCGAACCATCCACTTCTGCATATTCTTCGCCGATGGTTATTGTTCGAAAAAAAGACAATAACATACGTCTTTGCGTTGACTATCGCAAATTGAATCAAGTTACGAAGTTCGATGCTGAACCTATGCCTTTACTAGAAGAGTTACTTACTCGTCTTTCTAAATCGCATTTTTTCACTAAACTTGATTTGTCTAAAGGATATTGGCAAGTTCCATTATCCGAACGCGCCAAACCTCTTACCGCTTTCTCTACTCCCAGAGGCCTTTTCCAATGGAATTTTATGCCTTTCGGCCTTATGAACGCACCAGCTACATTTGTACGCATGATGCGTCGAATCCTATCGTATCGGTCAGATGTCATTGCTTATCTAGACGACATCTGTCTTTTCAGCGATACTTGGGAAGATCACTATTCAGGATTAGTTGAATTATTATCAACTCTGCGTGAGTATAACCTGACAGCAAAACCATCTAAAGCTTGTATTGGCTTTAGCGAAATTGCTTTCTTAGGCCATCGAGTAGGTCACGGTTTCTTGAAGACAGAAGACCATAATATCACTAAGATACTTAACATCTCTATCCCTAGGACTAAAAAGCAAGTGCGAAGTCTTTTAGGTCTCATACAATTTTATGGACGTTTCATTCCGAATCTGTCCTCTATCATGGCACCTCTCTCTACACTATTAAAGAAAGGGTCGCCTAACATGGTTCACTGGTCTCATGAATGCCAATCTTCACTAGAGAAGATCAAAACTATGTTTTCATCACCACCTATTTTAGTGTTACCTACAACAGATAAGACATTTGTTCTTCGTAGTGACGCTTCATCCACTGGGATTGGAGCGGCACTAATGCAAGAGTACTCTGGAACTCTGCATCCTGTAATGTACATATCCAGAAAACTTAATGCTGCAGAAAGGAATTACTCGGTTTTAGACCGTGAATTATTGGCAATGGTTTGGTCAATTCTCAAACTCCAAAGATTCCTTCTGGGCGCGCATTTCGTAGTGGAAACTGACCAAAAAGCTCTTACGGCTATCCAAAGTAAAAACTTGAAGAGCTCGAGATCAACTCGATACGCAATCGCTCTTCAACCTTTGCATTTTTCGGTACGAGCTATCCGTGGTTCAGAAAATGTGATGGCGGACATTCTGTCCAGATGCCCACATGATGCCACTTAACTGTTAAATATTGGATCTTTTTAATATGTATAACTTTACAACAGTTATTTTTTGTTTCTTTACTAAGATACACATTTGTAATTTAATAATAGAATGATGGTATCGCTACTTAGCGGTTTATTGATGTTAATTCACCGCTGGTCTTTGATGATTGTTTCTTCATAAATCATAAATTTAAGATTGTAGTGTGAATTTTTGGTATGCATTGTATAATTACCAGAATTGTATTATACGTACATCACACCTTCCTGGAAACATTTATTCGTAGGGAAACAATTTCTCTCAGATTTTGAGATATATATTCTCACCAGTCATATTAGGAATTATAGTTATTCCTGATATTTTCATCTGCGCAGTATTCTTGCGTTGTGAGCCTATTCCACGGTGCTCCTAGATGTATTTAAAAAAAAAAAATTTATTTTTTTTTCCCCGGGAGGTGTGGTAAGACTGTAAAGGGCAATTTTTACTATCTTGCAATATAATACATTTATATTCTTATTATGTTCGCAAATATTTTGTAAGCAAAGTATTTCCTTTTTAAATGCTTAAGGAGAAGTCATTTTTGGGTTGCTTCCCTTGAAAATAGTTCTGTCATCTTCGATCGGACTCCGCAGACGACTCTAGGCCTACTGCGATTTATTCTGTGGCTGGGTAGGAATAGATTGTTCTTGCTTCAGTATATCTATGGCCTGAATTTATACGTAGTGTTTGTATGAGTAGGACGAGTCTGTCTTATATATGGATATCTTTGCATTTCTAAGTCGAACTAATTTGGTTGTCGCTAGAAAAGGTCAAAGGCTATGCAGCGGAAGTATCGCTAGCAAAGGGTGTGATCCATGGCTGTCATCCTGTGAGGATGCCGAGTTTTGTTGTAGCAGGCTTTTTGCCGAAATAGTGATCTATATATGGATGGGGAAAAGTGATAATCATTTAGACATGTTGTATGTACTTTACCCCAGTGTTTATTCTCTTTTGCCAAGGAATGGCAAAGTTATATTTCGCATAAAAAGGTAAAACCACAATTTATTATGAACTTGGGCTTCGCCATCGTTGTTGATAAGCAGATGCACAGTGGTACTTTTAAAAAGAATATCCATTCAAAGGAAGAAGACATTCCTATGTATCAGCACTGGATTGTATGATATTATTCAATTACCTCTATGAGAGAACCTATGAAGAAATGAGGACATTTAATGAATGACTAATTTTGGTCTATATTCTATAGTGAGTGAAGCTCACGAGAGAGAGAACAGCCATGTTGAAATTCATATACTTTGTATTTATCGAGTGAGAAAAAGGGATGCCTGTACTATCGCTCGATGAACCAAGAGATCACTGCTACATGTGAGAACCCATGTCTGGGATTCCTATATTATGAAATATATATATATTGAACTTTACGTGAAGGAATATTCGCTAGACGAGGTTAGGTCTAGGAGCCTTCCTATGTATTGGTTATGGTCTGACGTGCCCAGTCAGTAAAGCCAGATGATTTACATGATGGAACGCTGAATGCTTATTTACGAATGCTCCATTATGATATTTGCCAAGCATGAATGCTAACTTAAGATGATATTCCTGTGATCAACATTATGCTGTCTATGTCGACATTTGTTCCTGTAACCATACACGTACTGTCCAAGTGTGCGTCCCATTAAATGTTATAAAAAGACCACCGTAGTTCCAGTACTTCTTGAATTCGAACAGTGTGAGTATGAGTGATGTACTACCAACCTGTCAACTCTATCGAATCATTCTACCATTCGCGTACTGACATTCAGATACACACTCATTGTTTACACTCACATTCTTGTCGGAGCCTCATCACGTTCCAGGACAAGATGACCTGTATGACCAAAACTGTGCTGGGTTTGATGAGTTGACAATCGTTACACTTTATTACACCAGTCCCAACATCTACATTTATCCACTGGTGGACATTCACATCATTTAGCAAATAAAGCATGATTCAACAACTAGTAGCCAGTATGAGTTAACAACTACACAAAGAAAGAGAGTTTTAACAGGCACAAAATAGGAGATCCTGAGGGCAAGTTGCGCACGTTAAAAATCCCACGGCAGTTGGAAAATCGTAAAGAGTAGGCTTATCAGGCCGCTGCCCTGGCAAAATTAGGAAACTTACCCACCACATAAACATATTTATAGAATGTGTGATTCCTATACAGTACATACACACATCGGGATTCTCGCCGGTGCTACGGAGTTCGTGCACTGCGCTGAGATCCTCCTTGTGTGATCTAAGGGAGGAGATCGGAGCACTGATGGCGTTGTCCGTGTGCAATGAAAATAGTCTTTAAAAACCAAATCAAAACAAACTAGTAAACTTTGCAACATTACTTTCCGTCTATTCATGATAAACTTTGCAACATTAGCCTACTTCCGCATATCCCGTGTGTATTTTGCAATCTTACTGTGCGACTATACTTAAAATTCCTTCAAATACTTACAGCGCAGTCGGTCTGTTGCAAATTAGTCGTTGCTGCACGCATAAAAACATTGGGTCTCATTTTTAAATATCATGTAGTTTTTAATGTGTTTACAAGCAGTCTATTAATATATCATATTAGTACATTGATAAAGATGTATTACACGTAATGAAGGGAAACCCGAGCCTGTAAACAGTAAATAAATATTAGACAAACATACCTTTATGTTTGTCTAATATTTTTATATTGATAAAGACATGAATCGTTCGGGGATAAATAACATATACAAGAACGGGCCGCATTTCATGAAAAAAGAGACGAAAACCAATTAAGAAGGTTTAAAAAAAAGCTCGGAATGAAAGAATGAGATACCGTACGTATTAGACAGATGCAATATTATGATCATATATTTATAAATATATAGGCTAGATTTCTACAGGATTGGGTCGCCGAATCTACGCCCAACCCTCCTTAGTTACTTTTTACGACGTGTTTGGTAGGTTACAGAGTTACAAACTTTTGCTCCCTTTCATGCCCAGGTAACACACGGACGATATATTTATGATAGCCAAGCTTTATTGCGTAGACGGCAGCTGATTAAGATATGACCACGGCTCCCTGTAATAGAAGGACCAGATGCAAACCCATTGCAATGACATCAGTATGTAAGCATTTTACATTGAATTTTTTTTTTTAAACACAGGTAAAACTCCTGCATTGCTCGCACAAAGGAAAGAGACGAAATGTTAACTTATTTTATAATAAAAGCAAAGAAGACACTTTTCTTTCCCTATGTAACCTGAATTGTTTAGAAAGACAAAACAAAGTTCAGCAGGAGAGATAATCGGATCAACAGTCGGCCATTGTATGGCTGGGTAAACGAAAAAAAGTGACGCGTCTTACTTGGACAAAGAGAAAATTGCCTACGTTACAGCCAGGGACAAACGAACAAAAAAAGAAGAGGGAGAAAGTGAGAACTAAGTTAATACATTTCTGAAGGAAAAACAAACGATACGACCCGGAAATAGAAGTCGGTGGCTGTGCTCCCGTAAAAAGTCCGTATGAACAGTTACTTGCTTTTGCACTCTAGGCGGGGAAGGAGGGGGAGAGGTAGGAGTGACCTCACCAGGATCATAACATGTAAGTGTTAGTTTAATTGCATAGTGACCTCCGTGTACGTGTTTATTGTCGGGGCTTGTATGTTTTATGATTTTTTTGTTTTTTATGTTTACCGAATTCACACAATTCTGGATGAATTTTTGCTGTATCATCTTCAGCGTAAATAAAACACTCGAATCGCCAGAAAAAGTAACAATTTATAAAAGGTTAAAAAACGTTAAAATAACAATAAAATATGAACTTAGGCCTATCCAGGAAAAATGAATTGAAAGATTAGAGCTTTAATTATGTTCATATTTATATTAATTCAGTGTGTTATTCAAGCCTTCATGTACTTAATAAATAATTATTTGTTTCGCTTAGTTTCTGGAAATTCGTATTGCTCGACTTTTAAAATATAATATTAGCCTTAAAAATGTAAACAAACACATGAAACGATATTAACCGAATTATTTTTTACGAGGATCGATATATGAGGGGGACATTATTTCAAAGTGATTTATCACAGTGGCCTGTTATTGATACTATTTTAACTTGTTTTTTTTCTGCAATTGCAAATAAGCCCCAGACTACACATTTGCGTGTAGTAAGATGTGTTTAGCTTCCCGATTCGAGAAGTAGAACTTCCTGGTTATGAAAAACGCTTTTCTAATTTATTCAGTTTCATTAGGCCTACGCATTACTACTCTACAGTAGTTACACAAAACCATGATGTGGTCCTACGGTCAGTTTTTAGAGAAAACCTAAAGCTAACGGGAGAGCTAGAAGCTGTGAAACCATTCTGTGATCACAGGTCAGTTATATTTTGTTTTCTTCAATAGCAATGCTAAGTTGAATCACAGATTAGTGTATGCTCACGATTGTGTTAACTAACTAGATATTTGAATCCACGACTTAGTTTTCACATTTACTGTGATGCTGCTTTGGGAGAACTTTTCTCCTTATATTTATCATTTCGCTATTTAGTATGTAGTCAAACAGTATTTAATAAGAAAAAAAAATTATATATATATATATATATATATATATATATATATATATATATATATATATATATATATATATATATATATACAGTAGAACTCCATTTATCCGAACCCCATGGGACCGAGCATCGTTCGGATAATCAAATGTTCGGATAATTGGATTACATAATGTATCGAGTACATGTACACATATTTCTAAAAATAATTAACCATCACAAGGAAATTACACTATAAAACATATTTACTTGTACTGTAATAATAATACCCACACTGTATTAGATCACTGTATCACCAAAATCTTTCATTACACTGCAGTGCATGTACTACTTGTATTAATTATTTTTTTTAAGAAAGAGAAATGTTTTCAAAATAACAATACAAACGATTCAAAACCAGGCGCAACTTACGTATATATGTACTTGCACAGATGTAGCCCACTATTTGAAATAATGAGGAATCCTCTTTTGCACCAAACTGGATAGTCTCCTTTTGGTTCATAAGTCCCGCATTCTCTTCAACAGCAGAAGCTGTGTAGGACAGCTGTCATCTTCTTGCTCGTACCAAGCCATCGCTGTTTCTAGTGCTATAAAGGCCTCTTCAGGACTTGGTCGACGTTTTGGGTTTTCTTCATAATCTACAAGTACATCATGTACATCTGAGGAGTCTTCATCATCGGTCACTACATGTATTTGGTTTTCTTCTTGCACAAAAGACAAAATTTCTTCGTCATTCAAAAACTGAAAACCAGAATCATTATCATCTTCTAGCCACATGTGTGCATCATCTTTGTCACAGGCCGAAAATCCGGGCCTTGCTTGAAACAGTTCCACAACTTCATTTATACCGTACAATCATCATTTGTGTCCACTACAGTAGTTTCATTTCCTCCTTTTTTCCCAAGCAATCTATTCCAAGCCTTGTTGAGATTATCTTGTGACAGGGTGGTCCAAGCATCAGCTAACATATATCAGCAGTCTTTGAGATTAAGCTTTTTTGAAAACGCCACCACACTTTCTTCATCTTCAGCCAACAATAAACGACGCAGGACTTCCTTCTTGTACATCTTTTTAAGCTTTGCTATAACACCCTGATCCATTGGTTGAATCAGTGCTGTTACATTGGGAGGCAGAAAAATTACTTTAAAATTTGCATCAACTGCATTCAATGTATCCGTCTCTGGATGAGATGGTGCATTATCCAGTAGAAGAATTACTTTTCCAGTTTTCTTTTCTTGTTCTCTCAACCTCTTCACATTTGGGATGAACTGATTTGTATACCAATCAAGAAATATTTCACTATTCATCCAAGCACTCTTCTGTGCTTTGTAGCACAATGGGAGACATGTCACATTCTTTAAACAACATGGTTTTTTGGCTTTACCGATCATTAGCACCGGTAAACGATGACTTCCACTGGCATTCGTGGCAACCAGAATTGTTACTCTCTCTTTGCACTTTTTAAACACAGGGGAAGCTGCTTCGCGCTGAGATGCAAGTGATTTTTGAGGCAATGATTTCCAGCATAAGCCAGTCTCATCGGCTTTATACACATCGAGTGAATAACCTTCTTCTTCCAAAAATGCCAAGAATGTTTCTTTAAAATTTTCAGCGGCAGTTGCATCGCTAGATAAGGATTCCCCTTGGATCTCCAATTCTCGTATGCCATGACGAGATTTAAAGTTTCTTAACCATCCCTGGCTAGCCTTAAAGTCAGGAGGACAGTCAAGTTGATTGTTGAACTGAAGTGCCTTTTCACACAATAGAGAACCAGAGATAGTTTCCCCTTTGCTTCTTCTTTGCACAAACCATATATACAAAGCCTCTTCCAATTTCAAATCTTTCGCATGTCTCATGGTTTACGTTTCTTCGACCCATTTTCACTATCCAATTTCGATGCAAAACTCATAATTTTATCCTTGTTACTTTTGATGTCAGAGACGGTAGCTTTCCCAACATTGAAAATCCTCGCAAGTGAAGACACAGTTTCACCTTTTCCTAGTCTCTTGATAATTTCTGTTTTTGTTTCAATTGACAAAACATTGTGATTCCTTTTATATGCTTTAGGCCTTCTGGAAGATGCCATATCGCACAGAGAAATACTTGCACACCAAAATTATTCTGCTGTAGTAGCAGACACAATTATTTTAAGTTGAACTGTCTGTTTAGCCAGTGTTCTGCCTAGAACGCACACGTACACTAGATTGGTAAACCAGATATAAACTGACTTTATGATCTAACTGACTTCCTGTACGTAAGCGACCGACCATTAGCCCATTCCATCCTCTATAAATTGTTCGCACACATTTGAAGCTTGCAGCATCAAAAGATTCAAAAATAAAGTCTAACATGACTGGTGGCGCCTGATTTTTTTTCTCTCGAAAAAGTGTTCGGATAATTGGATGTTCGGATAATTGGGGTTCGGATAAATGGAGTTCTACTGTATATATATATAGTAATTGGGAAGGTGAAGGTCTGGTGATGTTATTATAAAACGTATGAAGTACCAAATGAAAGTCAATTAAATGTCTAACTAAACACCGTAGGCTTTTATACCCCTCCCACTGCTTATTTTTGTTTGGTGTTTTTTTCTTTCTTTTCGTTTGGTTAGGTTTTATCTCTCTTTTTTGTTTTCGTTTGTTTATATTTTTTTTCTAAATGCACGCAAAATTGGTAATTTTGATTTGCCCTATTTACAATGATTGGACAGGAGATGTGATGCCACTTTCATGTATAGGCAATTATTCATATTATTTGGAATTGAAAACAATATATATCCTAATTATAACCCATCAGAGGTTGAACATTATTTTTTATTTCTCATCATCAAATTAAAAATAAAAAAGTCTATCCTATATGAGGCATAATTATTCTCACGGATGCCTGTTGGAAACATAATTGCAAAAATTAAGATCGGGGGGGGGGGGGGGGGGGGGGAGGAAAGGGGGGGGGGGGGACCGAATGCAGTTTGAACAACTATATCTCAGGATGCTGAAAATTTTATCAGTCAATTTCTAGTTCACTTTTAACTATTGAATATGATAATTAACATAGGCAGTGTTTGGGGGAGGGAACTAGAGTTGTGCCTTTTGTGAACCGGAAAGCCTTGATGAGATTGCCAGAAGATAAAATAAAATAAAAGAAATGTCTTGTCCTGGGCGTGGATTAATGATAGTTGAAAATGATATATATGATTGTAAGCATGTGTATCTTCTATGTCAAAATAACCTTTCCATTTTCCGTAACCTTAAGCACCATTATGACATGTATCTTAGTGCCTTCAGCCATAAATTTCATGCTGGATCCATATTAAACATATGAAATTCTCCAGTGATCTTCTAAGATTTTGGAGAATGGTATTTTCTTTTTTTTAATCTCTTATGTAAAGATTGAGCATCTGATTGACAGAGTGGTTAGAGCGCTGGTCTCTCACGGCTAAGGTACCGGGTTCAATTCATGGTATTATCACTCCAGTCTACCCAGCTGTAAATGGGTACCTGACTTTGCTGTTGAGTTAGGGAAGGAAACGGCAGTAAGGAAGGGAACTGGTCACCCCCCACCTCTCGATGCTGGACCTAGTATAATGAAGTCTCTAACACTTCCCTCCCCTACGGCAGTATCTGCTATGGGACTACCTTGACCTTTTTATGTAAAGATTAGCACTTGTAAAGTAACATTATTTAGTTGCATCAGGAGAGCTGCTGCACAGGCTTCTGCATGCTGCATGTGGCTCACAAGCCACACTATTTTCACCCCGATATGTACCATGCTATATTCTCTAGAAAAATTCTTAGTGAGAGCTGTCACCAAGTTCTATTCCAAATTATGTAGGAATAGGTTTCTCTGACTCCTAGTGTTCCTTATTGTTGCGTGTCTTCGGGGTTTGAGAAGAGTGGTAGAACAATCGTGTTGAGTTGTTGTTGAATGACGTGAGTGTCCCATACAACAATGCGTCAAATTGAATAAAGTTCATAACGAGGTCTGTGGCTGGGTCCACATATAAATACATTTAATCATGGACATCAGATACATTCATGGTAGTAATTCAGTACATATATCAATGCGTTCTCCTACAGTCTATAAAGTATCATCACATGACAGACTATATACCTGCAATGTCGGCAAGGCGAAAGCATTGGGGTAGCGATGACTGACAGCTGGCAATAACACAATATAATTAATATATTACTCCCTGCATTCCTACTTCATAAGGAAAATACTCCTCAATATACGATGCTGAGATACTGCATCAGACAAACTTACTGTGGCGACCTTCAGTTAAATATAAGCCACGTAGGAGAACCTATAAACTTCAATCACTTGGGAGTATTCATAATCCACGTCTTGCTTGGACAGATACAAACGACGGAAGGTAAAGAAGAACCATTGCTTGCCTATCGCAGCGCCTTACTACGTCATCCTATTATTAGTGATGTCTACACATAATCGCGTTCACTAACTATACTTTATAGTGTACAATACATCATGTTGACCTAAGATAAATATGTTAGCGTGTAAATTTAAACTGGTAACAAATTTAAGTGAGGTCAACATGTAACAGACATAAATATATCTTAACACTTATCAGTTCTAATATTTGTGCTGTTCCATTCTGCTAGAGCAGTCTTTATCAACCTTTTTATCCCAGAGAAATCATTGAAATAATTTTCATGTCTCAGGGAACCCCTGCATAAAAATTATTTTATCTGCAGCTCATGGTACCTGAGCACGATTACTAAGTTGTAAATATAATAATCCAATAAAAATTGTCAATGCTCTTTTGAGTAGAGAATGATTTTTTTCTGTGGATCTGTTTATTTTGGGCAACTTATTAGTTAACTCTTTTCGTCTGGTTGCCCTCCACACAAAAGCTATCAACTCTAATGCAAGTCAGTAGTGTAGTCAGTAGTGTAATAGTCAGTAGTGTAATAGTCAATGCTAGTCAGTAGTGTAATAGTCAGTAGTGTAATAGTCAGTAGTGTAATAGTCAATGCTAGTCAGTAGGGTAGATAGAAGAAACAGTTTTTCTTATGTTTAATTTCCCACTTGATTTATTTTTTCCTTATCCAAGTAAACCTACAAGACTTATAACAAACTTTTACTCTACAATATGCTAATGAAATATGATGTGTGCTAGAGTGAACACGGTTCTATTGCACACCACCATACAGGGCTGGCTGGTCACTGTGCACCACTGCGGACGCTAACAATGCTTAGTGCACAGAGTTTAATAAAAAACAACTATTTTTTTATTTCAATCACAATCTCTTGGGGAACCCCAAGCGACCTGTCGTGGAACCTCTAGTGACCTGTTGTGGAACCCCGGTTGAGAAACCCTGTGCTAGAGTGTCTGTATATTCATTTTATTCTTCTTGCCTATCTTTCTTTCCATCAATTCTGACTACTTTTATAATGTGTTTGAATTTTACCTTTCAAAATGTGGCAAGAATAAGTGGACTACATTGTTTGTGAGTTTTGAATGACATTTCTCTGCACACTGGCTTCTTTCTTAAAAGCTGTAACAGAATTGTTGCTGCCAAATTAATTCTTCACTACCGGTACCCTACAAAATCACACCTTTATGGGCTCCTTTGATTTTGTTTCTCCATATCCTCAGTTCAGTAACGGATGACACCCCGGCTCAATGCAACTTTGGAGAATTATGGTCCATTTCTTCAGATAAAGATTTACTGCAGATATTATTTTTGCTGTATTTCTTTTTATCTGTTCTGTTTTTGTATTTCTGAATTTCATCTTTCTTTTGATGTTATTACTGCACTCAAATCTTTACTGTACACAACTGTTAAAATCTGGGACTTGTTTGGAACAGTAGATGTCTCATTTATTTTACCACTGCTTTTTAAAAAAAAAAAGTTTTCTTAAAAATGACGATTACATCTCTATTCTTAGTATTTAAACTGATAACCTTATTAGTAATTTTAGTGACTAGGGCAGAAATAATTTCTGGTAGCTGTATCTCCGACACGGCTACAGCTGAGATAATGAGGGTGGCGCCAGTGATTATTATTCAAATTGGAATCTTGTTATTATTAAATATCATCATCTTCTCCTTTTTCGTTCCTTAAGGAGTATGGGAGCCACCACAGCTGGTGACTTCCTTTAGGAAGCCTACACCAGAGCACAAACTTTTGCAGCAGTGGTTTCTGTAGGAATCTGATTTACATGATGAGGTTGAAAGCCCCACGCACAAGCTCGTATTAGTCACCTTTTGTGACATGCCTGATGGAGCAGTAGTCTTATTCAGTATTTTCGTTTTCCCTCAGACACCCCCGGAAACCATATCGGGCATTATTAACACATTAACTACCGAGTTGGAAAACACTCTGTGGCGTTGTTAAATTTTGTTCCCATTTTCACCCTGTAGATATGCACAAAGTAAGCTGTAGCTTTCGTAATTGTTTACAGATTTTTATGAATTACACATCATTTTAAAGATAAATGAATGTACTATTACAATAACTACCATTTGTTACTCTAATTGAGGTGGTTGCTATTTCATGGCACTCCGATGGACGAGGACTTGCAATATTTTCACTGTCATAACTACTTGCACCCCACCACTATCAAAATCACTATTTCAATCAATGTGCACACGGTTTTCACTCTTGTCCTCATCGCTAGATCTATCACTCAATTGTTGAAAGAAGTTTCTAGCCTGTTCAGCCATTAGGCGAGATGTTCAAGCATTTTTTGTGGTCCTATCACTAGTTGTCACCATAAACAGTTTTACATGATTTAGTAACTAACCCGAAACGTTGAAAAATATGAACATAATATCAATTTTCCAGTATTCTACAACAAACATGCTTTGGAAATTTATTTTTTAGTGGTAAATTAAAATCTCGAACCAGATCGCAATGTGTTTTGGTACTTATTTCATTTGTTTTCTTACTAAACTTAGATCGCCATTCTGAGCGGTTCGCGATCCAAATGTGTTTATTTCGTGCGCCACTCAGAGTGGCTCACGGTAGTTAATGTGTTAAGTATATTTTATTGTTACTATCATTGTGAATACTATTATATAATTATGATTTCTTACCCTTTTTTGGTACTATTTTTATATATTATTATAAAGCAGAGAGACTAGCAAAACTAGGAGCAAGCATGGTTCAAACAAACACTGCAGCAAACATGCAGACAGTTAAATGAATACTCCAAAACAACTTCAAAGAGGAATGGCTGAACTGATGGGCAAAAGAGTCTGCTGGACCTGTCTTGTATTATTTTTAAATGACTCATCCCAACAAAATTGACATCATTAATAATCTAGACATATCGAGCAGAGCACAATATTCCAACTTAGAACAAAACACACCAGACTCAACAAGCACATAAACAAATTAAACCCCACACATGAGCTTAATTACAGCAACTGTACCCATCCTTATGAGATAGTTTATCATGTGCTTCTGACCGGCCCAGGACTATCCACAGGAAATAGAAAACTATTGCCGGGCTCCCTAACAATCACAAACTCTCTATACAGCAAGATATATAACTTCTCTATGGAAGAAACAGAAAACATGGTAGAAATGAAAAAACACACGTTGAAGAGACTCATGGAAGAAACAAAAAACACAGTGAAGAGGCACATGCGAGAAACAAGAAACCCGTGGAAAAAACAAGAAGAACATTGAAGAGGCACATGAGAGAAACAAGAAACACGTGGAAAAAATAAGAAACACTTTAGGATGTGACACTGTGCCAGAACTGAAGAATTATGGATGCACCCGCTGAGTGTGACCTAGAGGCATTCCCAGGGCTGGATTAAGGCCAACTGATGCCCTAAGCATAGCCCCATAATGGTGCACCTTCTCCCCCCCCCCCCCACCCTCCCCCACGCTTTCATTGCTTAACTGACAAGACATTAAGACTTAATAAATGCTGAAGAGACTGAAAATTCAATTTTCTTCCTGGCCAGACTCAACTGAAATTCATGCAGAAAAACGTTGGTAAGACAGGCAAACATACTGAACTCTAGGTCTATGTCTGACACTTTCAGTCACTCGCCATACCAAAGAAAACGGTTTTTTTTTTAACAATTCCGATTAAAGTCGAACACGGCAGATATTGAAAATTACAAAAATTCGACTAAAGATGACTGTGGCAGTGAAAGAGATGAGAGTTAAGGGCATGATAGCTGGTGGTGTATGCAGCAATGTGTCTCCACAACTTCTTGTCTCTAGGACTGTTTATCACTTTTATTGTTCACTTCTTTCTTCTTCTTCTTCTTCTTCGTACACTCTCAGACGTCCACTTGAATGTTCTCAAAGAAAGCAGTAGTCAGTTTGAGGCTATTTGAATCCCTGTAAAGCTTTTCCACGAAAGGAGCTGGCGTCGGCCATATGCACTTTCTCTGTACCACATATAAGGGGCAACTTTGAAGCAGATGTTCAGCAGTCATTTTATCAGTGCCACAGTTACACTGATCGGTAGTTCCTGTCTTTAGCTTGTTGAATAGATGGTATCTCAATCTGTTGTGGCCAGTGCGGAGTCTGAAGATTACCACTTGTTCTCTTCTGTGGAGCTGGTAGTAAGCATCATTCTGTGTGTGCCCTGGATGTTCTACATTCCATTTATTTCTGTAACTGATTCTGATAAAACTCTTTGCCTCCTCAAAAGTTATGCTTGCATCAGGCTGAGGTAGATGTGAACCTTCTTTTGCCATTCTGTCAGCCTCTTCATTGCCGGCGATGTTACAATGAGATGGGATCCACTGGATCACAACACTTTTGAATCGTTGACAAAGTTTGTGGAGAACTACTCTGAGATCATCCAGGTCTGTATTATTTTGTCTTTTCAACATTGCAATTACTGACTGTGCATCAGTAAAGAAAGCAACTTGTCTCTCTGCCGTTTCTTCTGTCAATATAACCTCTGCTGCAGTTTTCAAGGCCTAAAGTGTAGCCCAGCGGAACGCTACGGAGTTATTGACAATTTGCTTTCGGTGTAATGACGTCATCATGGAGCGGCGTAGGTTGTACGGTTTCGTTAGGCCTGTGGCCCAGTACATCCGATTTCAACGGGCATTTATTTCGGGTTGCCTACCTTAGCCTTTGACTGTCCCCAGTCTACCTGCAAGGCAGCAGTGTGGTCTCACTGACTGACTGGATTCTAGAAAAACATGTAGAGAATCACCAATGTCAAAAAACAATGTCCGACATATTGGATTCAATTCCATGATATCAAACTGTCCAGTATTTTCTTTCTTTGTTGTCCTCTATCTCTTTTTTAAATTGAATTAAGTACAGATAAGTAATTAACTACAAATATAAAAACGGTGACCTTGTCTCATGTCATTATTCTTTAATTTAAAATTTAGTTAGATAAGAAATAAAAGTGCAGGTACAAGAAATCTGGCAATATTCTCACATGCAGTCCTTATCTAACTTTCTGATGTTTACCTCATTTCTTATCTTTTTTTCTGGGTCTTATTTAGTTTGTTTAAATTGCTATTTTTTTCGTCCACACTGCGCCTTTTCTCCTTGAATATTACTATATATTGCAGGTATCTGATGAGAAACTTTTTAAAGAAGAAGCTGTTGTAGATGAAGATTATCAGGGGCAAGAGGGATAGAAGAAGGTAAGAAGGATTTAGTTAAGCAACATTTAGAGTGTGAAAAGACCTGTGTGATAATTCAATAGGGAGGAACCAGAAGGATCACTAATCCTTCATTGTGAGCCACTAACAAATACGCGTAATAAGAGAATCATAATGATTAATCATAGTTAATATAGAAAAGAGAGGTGGAGAGAAAGCTCTGGCGTTGGATAGGATACACATTAAGAAAACATGTTGATGATAGTACATACATTAAGAAAACATGTTGATGATAGGACACACATTAAGAAAACATGTTGATGATAGGACACATATTAAGAAAACATGTTGATGATAGGACACACATTAAGAAAACATGTTGATGATAGGACACACATTAAGAAAACATGTTGATGATAGGACACACATTAAGAAAACATGTTGATGATAGGACACACATTAAGAAAACATGTTGATGATAGGACACACATTAAGAAAACATGATGATAGGACACACATTAAGAAAACATGTTGATGATATAGGACACACATTAAGAAAACATGTTGATGATATAGGACACACATTAAGAAAACATGTTGATGATAGGACACACATTAAGAAAACATGTTGATGATAGGACACACATTAAGAAAACATGTTGATGATAGGACACACATTAAGAAAACTAGGTGGTAACATTACAAGGTAATCCCTGTTTTGGTATCTCCAGGGAATGAAAAATAGAACAAAAAAAGAAACAAAAAACACACACACATATGGAGAAGAGAATTGGAGACAGATAATAAAGGTCGGGGCATCCGTTTTCATGCCAGTAGCTTCCTTTCGGCTTTCACCACTGACCGCAGAACCAGAGTTGGGGCACTGTACGAAGGATGGCCGCCGACCGAGCAAAGTGGAATCAGTTTGTTTTTGCCCTACAAGATGCCACCAGGCGTAATGGCCACTGACTGCTTTGGCGATCGGCGGCTAAGGATCAAAGAAAAAGAAGAAGAATAAAGGATAAGGAAAACATGGAAACATTTTGATACGGATGGCACAGAATAGGAAGGTGGAGGACCTGTGCTCCAAAAGGGAGTTGAATAGTATTAATTGATTGATTATAGAAGGGTCACGTAAGCTTGACACATCAAATATTAGGGATGAGTTCAACGAAAATTAGATACTGCAATAGGGACAGTCGTACTAAGACGTGGGGAAAAATGAATCCTTCGTTAAGAAGTTGTATTTTATTGCAACAACTTTTTGTCAATGAAAGTAAGAAAGAGAGTTCTTAATTTTTATATCTAGCCAATCCTGACATATAGAAGTGAGCCATGGACAATTCATTGACAAACAGGAAAATCCCTAGAGGCCACTGAAATGTGAATTTACAGAAGAATGTTTACAATAACAGGGACAGCTAAATGGAGTAAGGAGGACAGCCTGAAAGAAGACAGTGCAGAAGAAAAGCTTGTTACTCATATAAGAATCAAGCAGACTACTTTCTTTGGGACATTGTTATGAGAAGAAGGAAGTTTGAATATGTTGTAAAAATAGGAAAGACTGAAGGAAACAAAGAGAGAAGGTAGCAGACAGTTTGACATTGTTTCCTGGAAACAAATCAACGGAATTAATAACCAGCACCGGGGGACTGGTTATGAAGAAACATGATCACCTTTACCAGCTGGCATAGTACAAGAAGAAGATGTTATAATCACAAGATCTTGCCAGGTACGAGACGCACAAGATTAGCCCAGACAAGAAAAGGTACAATAATCTAAGTCATATAATTAGATGGGGAGAAGAGACATGGTGTTTGTTATTGGAATAAATTTTGATCTGAATCAACACTTAATCAACAATGGATGCTTGCGTAGAATAGAAGGATTGAAGAGGTATGACAAGATCCCTAGTGTAGAACTGATGACATGAACAAGACATGTACTGGTGGAACAAAAGATGAGAAGATCCCTAGTCTAGAACTGATGACATGAACAAGACATGTACTGGTGGAACAAAAGATGAGAAGATCCCTAGTCTAGAACTGATGACATGAACAAGACATGTACTGGTGGAACAAAAGATGAGAAGATCCCTAGTCTAGAACTGATGACATGAACAAGACATGTACTGGTGGAACAAAAGATGAGAAGATCCCTAGTCTAGAACTGATGACATGAACAAGACATGTACTGGTGGAACAAAAGATGAGAAGAAGACACTGGAGATGGACAGGACACACATTGAGGAAACCTGTTGGTAGCATTACAAGGTAGTCCTTGTTCTGAAATCCCCTGGGTAGGAGAGGTAGAGGGAGACCAATGGAAAAGAGAACTGGAGAGAGACACGAAGGGGTAAAGAACACATGCACAGAGCTTGAGCTGATGGCACGGGACAGGAACACATAGCATTACTTTGTTGAAGTCCTATACTCTTTTGAGAGTTGAATGGTGAGAGAAGAAGAAGAATCAACACATGGAAGCTCTAACTTTGTCGGAAGGGTGACAGGGAGCAGATGAAGAGGTTCTAACTGCTTGAATGGAACATGGGTGTCTCCTGACAGTAGCTAGCTGGCTGAAAGGATATGAAGGCCTGTGAAATTATAAACAGCTGAATTTGGTGGCATTTGTCCTTTTCAGGACTAGCCATTATAAGTCTTCATCGTGCTAGTTGAAAGATCTGTGTAGCCCTTTACGGGACTTTGTATATATAAACCCTGCTGTAGAGTCTAGAGAAGTCTCTTTTATATGGCATGGCACTCTGATATAA
Organism: Oreohelix idahoensis; assembly: GCA_024509875.1. Taxonomy (NCBI): domain Eukaryota; kingdom Metazoa; phylum Mollusca; class Gastropoda; order Stylommatophora; family Oreohelicidae; genus Oreohelix; species Oreohelix idahoensis. Next base: position 429,625 of record JAMPIV010004255.1, on the reverse strand, counting down.
CCGAAGGACATCTGCCTAGGTTGAAAGAAACGTGCTTCGCCACTAGAAGGCAAATATTTCAAAGCAACTGATGCTGAAAAATGAGGAATTTATGTGCAATTATATGCTTCAGGGGTGTACTGTGCCCCCGTATAGTTCCCCCGGGGGGTGTCTTAAGAGACAAAGAAAGAATATTTCTACTATCCCCTCAGTACAAAGCGACAAATATAAGTTTGTGCTCAGGCTGGCAACCTCACCTTCTAAAATAAATTGCCTCAGAAACAACTGCTGCAAGAGCATGTGATTGTTTTCGGGGCAGGCTTCCTTCAAGAGAATCAACTACATTAGTGGCTCCATGCTCTGTATGGAGCACAAAGGAAAATTATTATGATGATGGTTAATATTCTTCAGGAGTGTACTGTAATTATTTTTAAATTAGGAACTAATAAAAAAAAATCGTTGAATAATAGCAATGCTATGACTTAAACTCGCAAGAAATCAGACACACCTTTCTGGCAACACTCATGAGAATAAAGCTAATTTCTTTTTGGTCTGAACAATTTCTTTTAAAATATGATCCTACAAGAAACGCTTGTAGGAAAAATTCAGAGAGGCAAACAGAAGTGCTGGCTTGACAACCTCCAAAATGACTGTCTCTCACGATTTGGACTGTCCTGAGGGAGACAGAATGCAGGAGTAATTGGAGACATTTTGGTCGATGAAAAGTTACTGTTATTTCCCAAACGACTTTCAGTAATTACTTGATTGACTGACTGAACGCGATGTAGTCAACAGAATAAAATATACAGTACAGATTTACGCTGCTAGCACTTGGTACATTGTTACGGTAGTCGATTTTCATTGTATCTAATCTAGAAGTCTGAGAGTCTTAGGACTGTAAACTCTGATAGGAAGACAAATAAAAATATTGTTTATGTTTTAGTATGTCATAATTTTTCTAACACTAAAAAGAAGAAAATAAAAAATATTTTAAACGCACGCTTTTAATGCACTAAAGACAACCCAAAAATAATTTTTCAAGGAGTTTATAGCTTGCAGTAAAAAAATGTAACTTCAAATTGACAAAAAGCGTGAAGCGCTTAAGCGCTTATCATATATTTTATCCATAAGTGTCTAATGAAGTATAAAGCAGAAGTTAATTTCATACAGAATCAGCACCCCACGTTTTTTGTCAATTTGATGTTACATTTTTTTACTGCAAGCTATAAACTCCTTGAAAAATTATTTGGGGGTTTTAGTGCATTAAAAGCGTGTGTTAAAATTTTTTTTTTAATATTTGTTATTTTCTTCTTTTTAGTGTTAGAAAAATTCATCATCATCAGCTGCCATCTCCACATCGAAGGTTGGCTGTAAAGGATCTCCAACGTCTTCTGTCTCTTGTCTTGGTGGTGCACTCTGAAAGACTCTTTCCTGTCCATCTCTTGATGTTATCTTCCCACTTATAGCGCTGTCTTCCTCTTGCACGTTTGCCTTCACCGCTCCCTTCTATTATGGTCTTCTGCAGGGTGTTATGCCTTTTTATGTGGCCAAAGTATTTTAGCTGCCGAACTTTGATCTCCCTCATTAGTTCTCTTTTCATACCTAGATTTTCTAGGACCTCCTTATTTGTTTTCTTCTTTTTCCACGAGATACGCCCCATTCTTCTATATATCCACATTTCAAGAGCCTCAATTCTTTCTCCCAAATGCTTATACATCGTCCATGTTTCTGCACCATACAGAAAAATTATGACATACTAAAACATAAACAATATTTTTACTTATTGTAAATCTGGTCTAAAATTTCTTAAGCGATCCATTTCTTTTAGAGCGTCAATATTACATGGCTTTGTGCCTGTTAATTTGGTGCAATCAATTTCTTCAACCTGAAAGCCATCTAGAGATCGAACTCGACTTTCCCTTGATTCATAATTTTATAATTTGGATTGTTTCCCTTGATTTAGCTAGACACTTGTTTGAGTACTGCCCTGTTTTACGCATAGAAAATAATAAAGCACACCACGTACTCTTGAAATTTTAATTAACTTGATTATGGCCCCTGATTTGTTTATATTTCTTTACGAAAAACTTTAATTACTCATAACGTCATAATTACAATATTAAATTATTAAATAATTGACAGATTAGTGTTTGGTCATCGGGAATACACAACTATGCCAAGTTTCAGAGCTATTGCTCATCTGGAAGTGATTGAAAAATCGATTGCAAGATTTGAAAGTGACATACAAGTGAAGTTAAATAAAAGCATGTAAAAAGGCCTGGTGTCGATCCGAAGGTCCTACATGCGAGATCATACTGTAAATCAGGGGTGCATAACTCGTTTATCGGTGAGGGCCTTATTGCTGTGAAAAAATCCACCGCGGGTCGCAACGTGTACGTTTGGGGTGGTATTTTATTTAGAGGCGATTCATTAATAAAATTTAAAGAAAAATTGACATGTACTAATTTATAATCATAGGTTAAGGACATGTATATGTTGAATTATAAAAAGCCATGGGTATATTTTTTTAGTAGTGTCCTTATATTTAATGAATGATATCACATCTCTTTTCAGCAACAAGTTTTGTCAAATTGTGGGGTCATAATTGAAGTGAATGTTTTCGTAATGTCTTCCAATTGGTTGTCAGTGAGTTTGGATCATTTGTTGTTTTTGTTCATGTTCATGAGTGAAAATGTTTGTTCACTTATGTATGTGCTTCCAAACATGCTGAAGGTTTTCAGTGCAACTTCAATAAATTCTTTTGTGTACTTTCCACTGTCCATACTTTTATAGAATTCACACAGGCTGCTTTCTCTGTGCTTATTTTGATAAACATGTGAATATGGTTGTTCAATTAACTCCATCTGCAAATTTATCCGCGCTTTTTCTGGATCCACAGAAATGGGATCTTCAACAAGCTTCAACTTAATATCTTCAGCTTTAGATAAAGTAAGTCTTCTGATAAACTCTTCAATCAAAACACCAATTTCCTTTGCATACTTTTCTCATAACTCAGTGTGTCTCTGGTAAGGGATATGTTGTGCATATGTGGGAAGGTGATACATTTCTCATTTGGACAACTAACTTCTGAAAAGGCTCCATTTCATTTTAAAAGCCTTGACTGCGGCACACATTTGAAATATAAGTTGATTTTTCTCCCTGAAGTTGAAGGTTGAGATTATTCAAATGTGCTGTAATATCACTCGGGATGTGTGTGTGTGTGTGTGTGTGGGGGGGGGGGGGGGTTATTTTCAAGTTCCGGACATAGTTTTGGTTCACTTTGTAAGAATGTTGCCACCTCCTTCAAAGCAACAAAACGATGAAGCACTCTTCCCCTGCTCAGCCACCTTACTTCACTATGGTACAGTAAGTCTACCTCTTCAATATTGTTTCGAAATGATCTATGTTTGAATCCTCTAGAACGGATGTAGTTCACAGTGGAAACAATCATTGACATTACATGCTCAAATTTTAAAACTTTGCTATTACACAAAATCTGCCGATTTATGATGCGTGATTGTTTGCCAATCAATAAATTGTTCAAGAAGAGTAACTGCTCCAAAAAAAAAAACTGATGATCTCAGATATTCTCCTCTTTTCTGGACATTATTCTGATACAGCAATCAACATAACCTTTTTTTTTTTTTTTTTTTAAATTCACCTTCTGTGAAGCATTTCCCCGCCGCAGCAATTTCATTAGAAATTTGAACGCTAACTTTAGAAACCCCCTCATTCTCAGTGTTCACATTTTTGAAAATCTTCTGTTCGCCACTAAGTTTTTTCGCTAAACTTGATGCTTTAATTTTTTGTTTATTTGGGTCCCATTTAGCGCGAACAGGTTGTTTTGTTTCAACCTGCCGCCGAAAATTATATTCTTTTGGAACATAAATGTTTCGCGACACACAAGGCACAGTATTCTGTCTTTGGAAATAATACACATGTATTTGTAGTCTCTGTCGCTCGTTCTCTCGCTCGCTATGTCTTACACTCCTTACTGTTCACTGCATGTGGGTCATGAACATGTTCAGAACGATTGATACCGAACACCAGTATTAAACTCTTTTTTACAGGCTTTTCTTTAGCTTGTCCCCCCTCTCTTGTCACCTTCAAATCTTGCAATCGATTTTTCAATCACTTCCAGATGAGCACTAGCTCTGAAACTTGGCATAGTTGTGTATTCCTCATGACAATACAATAATCAATCGTAAAAATAATAAAATTAATGAAATTAATATTAATTTTGTTTGTTTGTATTGTATTGTGGTGAGTTGGGACTTAATTCTAGTATAAAGTACGTAGTGTACTGACTGAGATCAGCTGTGAAGGTATCTGAAGTTAATAGGTTTGGTGTGTAATTCAGATGACCTTACTTGCTGCCACATTTATATCTCAATCAAACTAATTCTTAATCAATATGAATGTTGGCTTGGTTAAGTGTCTAGGGTAATGCAAAAGTGAGTGTGTGGAATAACCTCAATACAAAACATATACCAACAAATATTAACTTCTAAGATAAAATCAACTAACTCCAGCGGTTAAGTTTTAAAATGAAAAATTTTCTGTTAAGCTTTATTGGTCCTGAGCCTAACTGTTCTTTTGGCCAGGACTTTAATCATTGATAATCAGTGTGATGGAATCTTGTATATTTACAAATATGTATATGCAATTATTTACAAGCAATAGACCATGTGTCCATAATGCATGAAATCAATCTTCAACTGGGTATTTTTTTTTTCTCTATCTAATTACTTGTTCCTTGAAGCTGGTAAGGGATATACATCATCCCAATTGTTCTCTTTATCACTCTTATGGACTCTGTTGTACTGTTTTTAGTTTTGGAGGAAAAGTTTATTCACTTGAGGAGATTGTCCTAGCAAATATGCAGTAATGATAAGTTGCTCCAGGCCAGATATATCACTTATCTGTGCCTGGGATCCATAATGATTGCAGTCTATTTGGCCACACGCTTCAGGTCCTCTGGTCTGCAATCTCTCTCTTAACAGCTGTTGTCAGAGATGACTTGATCTAGTGCTGAATATTTCTGACAGCATCAGCCAAGTACCAGCAGGAAACCCCTGTCAAAGCAAGTATGATCCTGTCTTAATATCAAACTAATTCCCCCAATTTTACCTGTAAACATGCATGTAATAAAAAGAACATGGTCAGCTCATTCTGACAACCAAGCTTCTCCACTTTCATGTGATGGAACCAATAGTACCAGTTTTCTTTTTCATTTTTCCCTTATGGAGACAACACCTGTCATTCCAGCCATACTTCACCATGCAATAAGATAGGTGTAATGTTTCAGCATGATCATCATATATATATATATATATATTGATAGTTCTCACTTTCTCAAATGGTCCATGGTATAATACATCAACAACTAGGCCATGCCCAAGCCTGCCATGGAACCATTTAGTTATAACCTTTTGTCATGGCCTTTTCTTATACACAACCAATTTTTCAAATTAAAAAAGTCAATAAAATCAATCTTACCACATAGAAAGGAAATAACACAGGTTAAGACGAATAAGGCACTAGAGAATGGCACATATCTAGATTTGCCCACTGCTTCAGACTGCTTTCGGTCGATATAATTTATAAACCACAGCACAAGTCTGACATCGCTCCTGCTCTTATGAAAATCTTTTGAAACTGGCAACGAGCAGCGTACTATTTCGTTCAATTCAAATGCTTCGACCAATCGCCCAAAGCCTACTATATTTTGAATGAATTAAAAAAAAATGTATCCCATTTACTACGCGTTACTATCAACAACTAGATTCGTATAGATATTTTAGCCAATCACACCTCGGCTTGCTTTAAATTCCAGCCAATCTTTTACTCCGTACTATTTCAGCTTTCGTTCCTCTACGTGTTTTCAAAAACATCATGCCATTTTATCTAACAGATATGACCAGACCATGCCAGTTTCCCTATGTTTTATACCAATATTTTAGTATCTAATGGACCATTTTGATAATTTATTATATATTCCAAGTCCACTAGTCTTAAGGTACCCAATTATATGATTATCATGAGAACAAATAGCCCATTTAAAATTCTTGTCTTTTATCGATCTCAGTTGTTTATTTTTAACTTCCACTGTCCGCATCCTTTTTAACTGTTCTGTCAGGATTTCAGACGTAAACCAGTAGAATGTCATATTTCCAATAAGCATTAATCATGTTTTTTAAAACCTAACTCTCGCATGGGTAGTGTTTTTTATCACTGTCGATTTGAAAAAAAGTTAGTGTTTCAAGCCTAAGCGTAGAATGGCATTAGTTGTATATCGCGCGACGCGTGTTTAGTGTTGCATGCGTCCCTGCATTTCAGCCCTCCCTTCTCTCTATCCTAAGTTCATCTGTCTTTTTATTACGCAGTGTATAAAATAAAATGAATGGAATTTTAATCTAGGTCATCTAGAAATACAGTACACGTTTTTATTGTAGAGAGCGTGTAGTGACGTAGTATGCTTTTACTATCAACGTGAAACGTTACACTTTGCAGACGAAGTAGAAAACAAGGGGATTTTGTACGCCATTGTGACAGCACTGTACTTTTACCATTTCTCTTTTCTTTTATTAAATTTATTTGTTAGGCTTTACATTTACCTTTTAATTTATATATGTGTATTTAGAATGTCTCACGACAAATTCTCACCTCTTAAAACAGACGTTATATGTCAGTCTATAATTCTATATACACATAGAGAAATTTATTATTATTTCTGGGGTTTACGGTGATTCTCATCACACGGATGGCGGCTTAAAAAATCCGCTCCCAAATTTGTTTTTCCAGATATATACTCAATGCTAAAATTATATGGAGCCAAAAGTAAGGACCATCGGAGTAACCTAGAGTTTTCATGCCTAGCCTGCGCTAGAAACGACAAGAGTTTGTGATCCGTTTGCAACTTAAATGCCTTCCCATACAGATAAATATTGAATTTCTTTATCGCCCATATTACTGCAAGACATTCTTTTTCGCTAGTTGAGTAATTGGTTTCAGCTTTATTCAACTTTCTGCTAGCATATGCCACTGGGCTTAATTCTCCATCCAATGCATCTGATTTCTGTAACAAAGTTGCACTTAACCCTATATTACTGGCATCCGTTCTTACGACAAATTCTTGACTTAAGTCAGGTAATTTCAAGATAGGTTTGCTTGTAAGCTTTTCCTTCAATTCCTGGTAAGCCAATTCACATTGTGCTGTCCATGTAATTCGATCTGGATTTCCTTTGCGTGTCAAATCAGTTAACGGTGCACATATGGAATTAAAGTTTTTAATGTACTTTTGGTAGAAACCACATAATGAGACAAAGGATCTCACGTCTTTCTTGGTTTGTGGTCTCGGGGCTTTCCTTAGTTTCTCTAGATTCTTGGGGTCAGGGGTCATGTTTCCCTGATAATCTGTGTGCCCCAAGAATTCTAATTCTTCACATCCAACGCAACATTTGGTTGGTCGGGCTGTTAAATTCGCTTCTCTAAGTCGATTAAACAGCATGTTCAGAGAGTCAATATGTTCCTCAAATGTTTCTGTTGCTATAAGGATATCATCCATAAAATTTGTAATACATGGATTATTCAGAGGGTCCAACAATTTTCTCATCATTCTAGAGAAGACACTAGGCGCATTCTTCAATCCAAATGGCAATCTGTTAAACTCATAGTGTCCCTCTGAGGTACTAAAAGCTAGGTATGGTCTAACCTCAGGCTTTACTGGAATCTGATAGTATCCTTTACTCAGATCCACTTTTGAGAAATATTTAGCTTTATTTAGCCTGGCGAACAACTGATTGGTATCCGGCAATGGATCCACCTGTCCTTCTGTAATAGCATTCAGTCTCCTGTAATCTATACAGAGTGTATGTTCTCCAGAGGGTTTCCTTAAGAGCACCACACTGGAACTATATGAAGATTCACTGTGTGAAATAATTCCTTCCTTCAACAGATAGTCTATCTCTTCCTTCAAAGCTTTCTCCTTAGCAAAAGGAATCGAATAGGGCTTCATACAGACAGGTGTGGGGTCTATCAGTTTCATATCATATTCCAATAAGCTTGTATGTCCCGGTCGGTCCGTTAACACCTCTGTATGATTATCTAGAACCTGTTGTACTCTCTCTTTCTGATTTTTCGTTAAATGTGTACTGATTTTCACCTGTGCCGCTGTCTCACAGGGATGTAATGGATATTCAAATGATGAAAGTGGTTCCTTTTTCATCTCCATAGCAATGGACAAGGTCAACAAATGTGTCTCTTCCTGATTTTCTCTTTCCAAATATTTCTTCAGGAGATTCACATGATAGATTTTTTCTTTCCCCTTCTTATCTATCTTATAGTTGGTTCTAGACACCTTTTCTAGAACTGTATATGGACCTTGCCATCCAATTTGTAATTTATTCTGACTACCGGGTAAAAGAAGCAGTACCTTCTCTCCCACAGCCAATTCTCTGTCTTTAGCTTTCCTGTTATAATAGGCAGCATGTTTTTTCCTGGCTTTTTCAAATTTTCATTGGGAAGTTTCCAGCCAGTTTTTAAACGAGTGGTCAGCTCATTCACATATTGGTATGAGGATGTAATATTTTCCTCTGCCTTTTCATCAGTCCACGTTCTTAACAGAGCTTCGAGTGGACCTTTTATTGGTCTTCCAAACAATAATGTTGCCGGGGCCATACCGGTTGAACTATGGGGTACCTCCCGATAAGCAAAGAGGGCGGCGTGAAGGTACTGATCCCATGTATCTGGTTTTTCGTGTGCCAACTTTCTCAGGATCGACATCAACGTGCCATTAAATCTTTCCACTTGGCCATTTCCTTGGGGATGGTACACACTACAATGGAAGTGTTTGGCCTGGAAGATCCTGAAAACTTCTTCTGTTAGTTTCCCCTTGAACTGAGAGCCATTATCAGTCAAGATTTGATTGGGAAAGCCTAACCTTGTGAAAATTGTGAGCAATGCCTCTGCCACATGTTTAGAATCAATCGATGACGGGGCTACCGCCTCTCCCCACATAGAACAAGTGTCCACCAGAGTCAGAATGTAGCTGTTCCTTCTCTTGGTTCGGGTGAGAGGTCCCACAAGATCCACGGCAACTCTCTCAAAGGGTGTTCCCACTATGGGCATTTCCCCCAGAGTTGCTGGTGCAGTCCAATGTTTAGGTGCTACTCGTTGGCACTCTGGACAGGATTTTACATATCGTTTGATATCTTCAGTTATTCCTGGCCAGAAATAATTGTGAGCAAGCAATTGGATGATGGTCCTGTTTTTTCTGATCCCCATATGACCACTGAAGGGGATCGCATGCCCTAGTTCCAACACTTTAGTCCTATATGAAGTGGGAAGGACCAGCTGTCCGTGACCATTGGATCTAGTTCCAGTCTTCCTATACATCAACCTGTTTTTCATGTAAAAATCTCCCTTGCCTGGAGTTGTATGACAAGTTGACAATTTCCTGAAACAAGGCTTGAGGGTCTTATCCCCAGCCTGTGCCTTCCTCATCTCTTCTGGAGTGGTATCCAACATAATATCCTCCTCCTGTCTTGAGGTCGACCTGACCTGAAGGGTGGCCATATACACAGGTTTCCTTCTGCAACGGTCAGTGTCATGATTGTCCATCTGACAATTTTTACACCACCTTTTCCCTTGGTTGAAAGATTTTCTTTCATCATATTTCCTTTCATCGAATTGTGGGGTTTTATTTTTATTGTCATACCGTGGTCTATCAAACTGGTGCTTACCTTTGTTTTGATCTCTAGGATCAAATTTATTAAAGTTCTGTGATGCCTTAAAATTATCTACCTGTTTCTTTCTATTACCTGATACCTCTGCCTGAGCTGCTTGATACCTTTCAGCAACATTTAGCAACTCACCCAGTCTCTCTGCACCTTGTTCCATGAGAAACTTTCTCAGGTCTGGAGCCATGGACTCTCTTAATTGCTCTATCATGATCATCTCTTTAAGATCTTGGGTCTTCCCCAGAGCAGTCCATCTCTCCAAATAGGTTTCCAGTCTGGCAGAGAATTGGTGGTATGTCTCCCCAGACAACAGCTTGGCATTTCTAAACTTCTTACGATAAAATTCACCATTCTTTTCATACCTCAATAACAAAGCCTGCTTTAGCATGTCATAATTTTCTTGGTCATCTCTGTTCATTTTGGCAAAAACTTCATAAGCTGCCCCACGAAGCCCTTGTGATAACTTTAAGCTCCACCTTTCTCTCTCTAACCCATACGTGGTAGCTAATAGTTCATATCTATTTAGATAGCTCTCAATGTCATCGTCTTTCTCAACAAAATGATCTAAATGAAAGTTCATAGATGAGGTTGAGGCTCCCTGACTAACAGTAGCATCGGAGGCGAAGAAACTGGCACCATTTTCAGGAGCATGGCCTTGTAATTCCAGCTCCCTTAGTCGTAACTCATGTTCCCTTTGTAATCTTTTCTCCTCCTTTTCAGCTTCCCTCTCTGCAGCCAATCTTTTGTCTTCCCCTTCAGCAGCTAATCTTTTGTCTTCTCTTTCTGCCTCCAATTTCTTAGCCTCAGTCTGCAACCTCTTAGTCTCAGCCTCAGCCTCAAATTGTAACTTCTTAATTTCCTTTTCAGCCTCTAACTTTCTTTCAGCCTCTTTTTCTAATCTTCTTTCTTCGCGTTCAATAAATTTGTCACATTCAGTAGTGACATAAGTAATCATAACTTGCCCGTCCAATCCTAACTCTTTTGCAGTCTGTACAGCGGCAGATCTAAATTTGGCCAAGTCAGCCATTCTAACTCAAGTAGATCTACTAAGGTTCTAAGACAATTCTACTTTAATTAAGGTAATTATTAACTAATTATTACTGGTGGAACAACCTATCACTGCAAAATCTCCTCTTACTTATTGATACTCTCTTAGTGATGTTCCTAACCTCAATTAAGACCAGTAATACAATCTTGAATTTATATCCTACTGCTAATTTTTATTCCTGGAGTTAGTTAATATATGTTGTATGAGATTCCTATATATATCAACTACAAATCCCGGACAAGCCTACCAATTAATGTGGTGAGTTGGGACTTAATTCTAGTATAAAGTACGTAGTGTACTGACTGAGATCAGCTGTGAAGGTATCTGAAGTTAATAGGTTTGGTGTGTAATTCAGATGACCTTACTTGCTGCCACATTTATATCTCAATCAAACTAATTCTTAATCAATATGAATGTTGGCTTGGTTAAGTGTCTAGGGTAATGCAAAAGTGAGTGTGTGGAATAACCTCAATACAAAACATATACCAAAAAATATTAACTTCTAAGATAAAATCAACTAACTCCAGCGGTTAAGTTTTAAAATGAAAAATTTTCTGTTAAGCTTTATTGGTCCTGAGCCTAACTGTTCTTTTGGCCAGGACTTTAGTCATTGATAATCAGTGTGATGGAATCTTGTATATTTACAAATATGTATATGCAATTATTTACAAGCAATAGACCATGTGTCCATAATGCATGAAATCAATCTTCAACTGGGTATTTTTTTTTTCTCTATCTAATTACTTGTTCCTTGAAGCTGGTAAGGGATATACATCATCCCAATTGTTCTCTTTATCACTCTTATGGACTCTGTTGTACTGTTTTTAGTTTTGGAGGAAAAGTTTATTCACTTGAGGAGATTGTCCTAGCAAATATGCAGTAATGATAAGTTGCTCCAGGCCAGATATATCACTTATCTGTGCCTGGGATCCATAATGATTGCAGTCTATTTGGCCACACGCTTCAGGTCCTCTGGTCTGCAATCTCTCTCTTAACAGCTGTTGTCAGAGATGACTTGATCTAGTGCTGAATATTTTCTGACAGCATCAGCCAAGTACCAGCAGGAAACCCCTGTCAAAGCAAGTATGATCCTGTCTTAATATCAAACTAATTCCCCCAATTTTACCTGTAAACATGCATGTAATAAAAAGAACATGGTCAGCTCATTCTGACAACCAAGCTTCTCCACTTTCATGTGATGGAACCAATAGTACCAGTTTTCTTTTTCATTTTTCCCTTATGGAGACAACACCTGTCATTCCAGCCATACTTCACCATGCAATAAGATAGGTGTAATGTTTCAGCATGATCATCATATATATTATATATATATATATATATATATATATTGATAGTTTCTCACTTTCTCAAATGGTCCATGGTATAATACATCAACAACTAGGCCATGCCCAAGCCTGCCATGGAACCATTTAGTTACAACCTTTTGTCATGGCCTTTTCTTATACACAACCAATTTTTCAAATTAAAAAAGTCAATAAAATCAATCTTACCACATAGAAAGGAAATAACACAGGTTACGACGAATAAGGCACTAGAGAATGGCACATATCTAGATTTGCCCACTGTTTCAGACTGCTTTCGGTCGATATAATTTATAAACCACAGCACAAGTCTGACATCGCTCCTGCTCTTATGAAAATCTTTTGAAACTGGCAACGAGCAGCGTACTATTTCGTTCAATTCAAATGCTTCGACCAATCGCCCAAAGCCTACTATATTTTGAATGAATTAAAAAAAATGTATCCCATTTACTACGCGTTACTATCAACAACTAGATTCGTATAGATATTTTAGCCAATCACACCTCGGCTTGCTTTAAATTCCAGCCAATCTTTTACTCCGTACTATTTCAGCTTTCGTTCCTCTACGTGTTTTCAAAAACATCATGCCATTTTATCTAACAGATATGACCAGACCATGCCAGTTTCCCTATGTTTTATACCAATATTTTAGTATCTAATGGACCATTTTGATAATTTATTATATATTCCAAGTCCACTAGTCTTAAGGTACCCAATTATATGATTATCATGAGAACAAATAGCCCATTTAAAATTCTTGTCTTTTATCGATCTCAGTTGTTTATTTTTAACTTCCACTGTCCGCATCCTTTTTAACTGTTCTGTCAGGATTTCAGACGTAAACCAGTAGAATGTCATATTTCCAATAAGCATTAATCATGTTTTTTAAAACCTAACTCTCGCATGGGTAGTGTTTTTTATCACTGTCGATTTGAAAAAAAGTTAGTGTTTCAAGCCTAAGCGTAGAATGGCATTAGTTGTATATCGCGCGACGCGTGTTTAGTGTTGCATGCGTCCCTGCATTTCAGCCCTCCCTTCTCTCTATCCTAAGTTCATCTGTCTTTTTATCACGCAGTGTATAAAATAAAATGAATGGAATTTTAATCTAGGTCATCTAGAAATACAGTACACGTTTTTATTGTAGAGAGCGTGTAGTGACGTAGTATGCTTTTACTATCAACGTGAAACGTTACACTTTGCAGACGAAGTAGAAAACAAGGGGATTTTGTACGCCATTGTGACAGCACTGTACTTTTACCATTTCTCTTTTCTTTTATTAAATTTATTTGTTAGGCTTTACATTTACCTTTTAATTTATATATGTGTATTTAGAATGTCTCACGACATGTATCATCACTGAAATGGGCGATAACTGCAAATAATCTAGGTGTGTTCTTTCCAACAAGATTGTCTCTCGAGAGAAATATTGAAACCCCCCCCCCCCCCCCCTTCCACACACACTATTGCACGCGCGTGCACAGACATACACACAACTGACATCTACATTTAAAAAAATGTAAAGTACAACTCTTATCAAAATAAAAAATAAAACAAATAAATATTAACTTTCCGTGTAATATACTGAATATTGAAATCCGCCTCCTGTGCTCTGGACTCGTTTATCGCAAACTGATAATGTCATTAGCGGATGGATTACATTTGACATAAATTTAAAAACAACAACAAAAAAACACTAACAAGAAGAAAATAAAAAATATTTTTTTTTTTAATATTTTAAACACAGGATTTTAATGCACTAAAAAGCCACAAGTAATTTTTCAAGGAGTTTATAACTTGCTGTAAAAAAAATGTAACACTAAATTGACAAAAAGCCTGGGGCGCTTAAGCGCTTATCATATATTTTATCCATAAGTGTGTAATGAAGTATAAAGCAGAAGTTAATTTCATGTAGAATCAGCGCCCCATGCTTTTTGTCAATTTAATGTTACATTTTTTTACTGCAAGCTATAAACTCCTTGAAAAATTATTTGTGGCTTTTTAGTGCATTAAAAGCCTGTGTTTAAAATATTTAAAAAAAATATGTTTTATACATTGTAAGCCTGTACGTCACAATCAATTCCGCAATGATAATTTATTTAGAGAACTACACGAGGCTTTCACATAGTTATACTTTTAAAAATAAAAACCAAAATTATACATTTTCGAGGTCGCACATTGAGACCTAACGTGCCGAATGCAGCCCGCGGGCCGTATGTTGTGCATACCCGCTGTAGATAAACTGCAGGCAGTTATAAAAAGGTAGTCCCATAACAGATACTGATGTCGGGGAGCGAAGTGTTAGAGACATCATCAAACTAGGCCCAGTTTTATAAGGTGGGGTGATCAGTTCCCTTCCTCGCATCCTTTGCCTTCCATAAATGAAGAACAAAGTCATGTACCGGTTTAAGTCCTGCTCAACATACAGCAGTGAACGGAGTAGCATATGACAACAACCTACTTCTCTCCTCAAAAAACTGTATGGAGATATCAGGAACATTGAGCTGACTACTGCCTTTTTTTAAAAGAGTCATTAATGTGGAAGTCTGAAGGCTAACGAGGAAGAAGATACAGATTTCCAGCTGGAGCATGAGGTTACCAAGTTTCTAACCCGGAACCCGGTAATTTAGCTGCAACTGGCATGTGTGAAAGGTCACTAAGGTCAGTTGGGCATAACTCCGGCGGCTTCATCCTTGTTGTAGCGTGTATAGCAACCAAACTAAAACCTGATGGAGTTTTGTTGTCATCAACCAGCCATCTGGGATGGAAGAAGGTCCTCTAAGCGTGGATAATTATTACGTCATACCATGAAAGTCGGAAGGCAACTGCATAGCCGATCCACCTACTTTCATCATGATAAATATCCCAGAACATCCCGAGTAGGTCTTAATTATCGCTTCCCTTGTCATTCATAATGTAGCGTAGAGCCAACACTGTATCTGGTTTCTTATAGGAAGCCTGTCTCAAAAATATTCATTGGCTCTTGCAGTGATAGTTTCTGTATCAACGTATTTTACATGGTAAGATTGCCAGCCCCATGTAAAAGTGAAAAAGAAAACAGAAAACAAACACAAGAAAACCAAAGGTGACTTTATTCACCCATTTATGAAACTTAACGTTTCTGGCTGGTTTTTTGTCGGCAGATATGCGTGTTTGGGTGAGTATATTTATGAGTTGTAAAGATATGCATCACCGTTTTCACTCCTTATTAATCATTGAGCCACTACAACATATGATTCCCTTTGCAGGAAGGCTGAACAAATTATGCTTATGCTATTGCACTTGTGGTTTCTGTATCGATTAGTTTAGATGCTGAAGTTGCCAGTCCCACGCACGACCTCAGTCGCATTTTCCGACATTTTGTTTGTTTGGTTGTTTAGTGTTTATCCTCGTTTTGGTGAGGCGTGCTTCCTTCAACCTAGACATTAGGTTCATCGGTTATATCAGAACGCATGTCCAAAGACTTTGTGGTCTGGAAGATAATTTGATACTTGTTTATTTAAATGATTATCGTAATATTTTATGCCGATTGATAAACCAGTTGTTACTGTTGATTGTGAGGAATATCACAACGTATTACCGATGATTTCTGTCAGTTCGTGCGCTTAGTGGTTTACTTTGCTGTTTTGTTGTTTTCTCTCTCTCTCTCTCTCTCTCTCTCTCTCTCTCTCTCTCTCTCTCTCTCTCTCTCTTTCTCTCTCTCTTTCTCTCTCTCCCTCTCCTAGTTTCAGTGGAATGTATTTGATATATGGACTCAAATATGAAGGAATATTCAGAGAGTGGATTCGAACGTGTTTACATTTATTATAGTTGAAAGTTATTGCAATAATGATCGCCAGTGGACATGTCTCATGAGATGTAAACACTGTATATTTATGCAGAGATGATGACTATGATAATTAGCAAAACAGACGATAAGCCCACGGTAAGGAGGTAAAGGAAAGGATCCCGTTACACGCCCATTGAGGCATATTGGGAATATGGTGTTAGGCCCATATTTTCTTGACCATCGGCACACTAGGGGTGATGTGGTCAACATCACGCCGGCCGCCTTAACCTTCACAGAGTTGTTCTGGTACCCAATTCATGAGGCTGGGTCGACCCGGAACCGTTTGCGGTCTAAAAAATCCCACCTCAACTGGGGATTGAACCATGGACTACTGAGCTAGGGAGCCAGTGCGCTAACCACTGCGCTACCGCGGCTCCAAGCCCACATTAAAGATAAGCATAAATGGAAAAATCCTGGAACATGTCAAGAGTTTCTCATATCTTGGGCATATAATAACAGAAGATGGCAGACGTGAAACAGAAATAAAAAAGAGAATAGGAATGGCCAAAGCTACATTCAACAACATGAGACACATACTGACATCTAAACAGTTAACTCACAAATTAAAACTGAGAATCATAAAATGTTATATATATTGTTCATTACTGTAAGGTATAGAAACATGGACGACGAAAAAGCAATTGGAAGAACGAATTAAGACTCTTGATATGTGGAGATTTAGAAGAATGGAGCGCATCTCATGGAAAGAGAAGAAAACAAATAAGGAGGTCCTACAAAATCTAGGTATGAAAAGAGAACTAATGAGGGAGATCAAGGTTAGGCAGCTAAAATACTTTGGCCACATAAAAAGGCATAACACCTTGCAGAAGACCATAATAGAAGGGAGAGGTGAAGGCAAACGTGCAAGGGGAAGACAGCGCTATAAGTGGGAAGATAACATCAAGAGATGGACAGGAAAGAGTCTGTCAGAGTGCACCATCAAGAACATAAATAAACAAATAACACACAAAGGTGTGTTATCAGGCACTCGGTAAGAAATATAGAAGACCAGACAACAGAAAAACAACAGAGGTGATAGGCTTACCGGAAATTGAACCAGGACCTTCCGAACGGCACCCACCGCCTAGCCACGGGAGCGAATCGCCACTATCCACTCTGCCAGCTAAGCATTACAAAAATAATGCTTCACCGACAGAGGTCTAGCACGACCCCCCAGGTGACCCGGGAATGTACCATAGGACGACCCAGACTAATTATAGACGCAATCACTTCTTCAGTTTCACTATTAAACAGTAAAGGCCAGATTACACAAGACAAAGACCTTAATACTGTGTCTAGTAAATGATAGAACTCCGCCTAGGCCGGTCCCAAGCCCGGCTGAAAAAGGAGGAGGGCGGCCTGCATGGAGGCCGTAAGGAGGCAGCCCCTCCACCAAGCAAAGGCACAACAGGCCAATCACAGGTTTGCTTTAAAAACATGATTACACGAAATACAAGAGAGAAAACCGGACTGATTCTAAAGACGACGAACTGGAACGGACTACGGACTACGACTTATGGAACTTGGAACACAAGAAGTATAAATGGGAAAGAAGAGGAGCTGGTGGAAGGGATGAGGAAAGCAAAACTAGAAATCCTGGCTATTACGGAAACAAAGAAAAAGGGACAAGGAGTCATGGATCTCGATGGCAACACGCTGCTCTACAGTGGTGTACCCACATCTGAAAGAGCTAAAGGGGGCGTGGGTTGCATTGTGGCCAAAAACCAGAAAGATAGTATCAAGGGATGGAACTTTGTCTCAGAGCGCATTATGGTTGTAAAACTAAAAGAAGGAGAAACCATAGTCAACCTGGTCATTGTGTATGGGCCAAATGAGGATAAGAGAGCAAAGGTCAAGGAGGAATTCTTCGAGCTGTTTCAAAGGGCAGTGCATGACTGCCTAGATGAAATTATCATGCTCGGAGATTTCAATGCCAGAGTTGGAAATGACCATGCTAGATGGGGTGGAGTTATCGGAAGATATGGAGAAGGTACTCACAATGACAATGGAAAGCGACTCCTTAGATTCTGCAGTGAGCAGAATCTGATCATTACCAACACAAAGTTCCCCCATAAGCGCATACATGCATACACTAGGTGTGAACCAACCAAGAATTAGAAGTCAGTGATCGACTATGCCATTGTTAGGAGAAGCTCATTCAAATATGTCCGGGATGCTAGAGTCTGGAGGGGGCCAGAGATTGGAAGTGATCACTACCTGCTTACAATCAAAAGAACAACTGAAAGAGTTGCTCAGCCTAGGAACTGCCCAGCATCACGCAAGAAACCAAGTAAACGAACGGAAGAAATGAGAATTAAGACCTACAAGCTGAGAGAGCCAGAAATTAAGACCAGATATCAGGAGAAAGAACATCACAATTATACAAACATATGCGCCAACAGCAGCTGCTGAAGAACAGGAAATTGAAGATTAACTGCAAAATGCATTAGAGAAAGCAAATAAGCAAGATATTAGGATAATAATGGGAGATTTTAATGCCAAAGTTGGAAACGAAAGATTAGAACATGAAAAAAGAGTGAAAGGAAGTTATGGATTGGGCCAGAGAAATGAGAGAGGAGAACGCTTGACAACATTCTGCCTAGAAAACAACCTAGTCATCACGAATACTCTTTTTATGCAACACCCTAGAAGACTATATACATGGACGTCACCGGACGGAAAAAGCAAGAACCAAATAGATTATATCTTAATACAACAAAGGTGGCGATCTTGTATCTCATCCATCAAGACGTTCCCAGGAGCAGACTGTGACTCCGACCATGAACTTCTTGCTGCAAACTTCAAGATCAAATTGAAAAAAAGTCGTTACAAGCGACAAAGTAATACGTTATGACACAAGCGCCATACCAGAAGAGTACAGTGTCGATATTCAGAACAAATTTGACATTCTTATGGCAGTACAGGAGGAAATGACACCAGATGAACTTGCTAATAACATCAGAGATGTATATATTACAAATGCACAGAGGTTAATTCCTAAAAGAAGCATAAAGAGACGAGAATACATCTCAGACGAAACACTGAAGTTGGTGGTAGAGAGAAGAAAAATGAAGTCCAAAAAAGATACAGAAAATCAGGAGTTGTACAAGGAATACACAAAGCAGATTAAAAAACGAGTCAGACAAGACAAACAACAATACATAAACGACACCTGCAGGAAAATAGAGGAAATGCGCGAACAGGGATTGAGTAAGAATATGTTTTCTGAAGTAAGAACATTGAAAAAAACAGCAACTTTAAATCATCACCTCGAGCAATAAACGACAAGAAAGGCGACACCCTAACAGAACGTAAAGATATTCTGAACAGATGGAAGGAGTACTGTCAAGAAATGTATACGGAAATAAACAAAGCGGCAGATAACAACGTCATGAATGAAGCGGAACGTGAACCAGAACCTACCATAGAGGAAGTCCGGAATGCAATCAAACACTTAAAAAGTGGAAAATCTCCTGGTTGTGATGAAATAACAGCTGAAATGATACAGGCAGGAAGAGAAGGCAGCGCTCGTATATACCATGCATTATGCTGCAAGATCTGGCAAAGCGGAATTTGGCCCAAGGAATGGAAAAGATCAATTTACATACCCTTGCCAAAAAAGGGCAACCTGAAACTGTGCACAAACTACAGAACTATAGCTCTTATAAGCCATGCCAGCAAAATACTTTTACAAATCATAATGAAAAGGATGCAACAAAAGCTAGAAACAGAAATAAATGAAGTACAGGCGGGTTTTCGACCAGGTAGAGGCACTAGGGATCATATATTCAACATGAGGATCATCATAGAAAAGTGTAGAGAATTCAACGTTGACCTACATACTTGTTTCATTGATTACACAAAAGCTTTCGATTGTGTACAACATCAGCAGTTATGGGCTATTATGAAAAATATGGGATTTCCAAACCACCTTATACAACTCATCGCACTGCTGTACCAAGAACAACAGGCAGCCGTAAGAATAGAGGGGGAAACATCAGAATGGTTTGAAGTACAGAAAGGAGTAAGACAAGGCTGTACCCTTTCCCCTTACCTGTTTAACATTTATGCCGAGAATATCACGAGAAACGTAAGAGATGACCAAGAACACACAGAGTTTGACTCATTTAACATCGGCGGGTACCAGATCCCGGAAATCAGATATGCTGACGACACAGTCCTCCTATCGACCAACCCAGAAGGACTTGAACAATTACTTCTGTCCACCAAAAAACACAGCGAGGCCCAGAATCTATACCTAAACACCAAGAAGACCAAAGTATTGACAACAGACAAAGTAAAGACCAAACCAGAAATTGAAATTGATAACGAAGAACTGGAAAGTGTCAATGAATTCGAATACTTAGGATCAATCATTAACAGCTCTGGCGACTGTGCAGTAGAAATTAAAAGAAGACTTGCAATTGCTTCACATAAGCTAATACAGATGAAAAACCTATGGCAAGGCACAAGCAAAGAAACAAAGTTACAACTGATCAGAGCATGTATATTCCCAGTAGCAACATACGGCTGCGAGACTTGGACACTCAATAAAACAGTTGCAAAAAAGATTACATCATTCGAAATGAAATGCTACAGAAGGATGTTGAGAATACCCTGGACAGAAAAAAAAGACCAACAGAGAAGTACTGCACTCACTAAATGTACAGGAACATTGGCTCCTAAATACCATCGCAATAAGGAAGCTGAAATTTTTCGGTCATATAAAAAGACATAATAGTCTGGAAAAAACAGTGATGGAAGGCATGGTCCCTGGAAAAAGGGGAAGGGGTCGACCTAGACGACGGTGGACCCAGGACATCACAGAGAGTCTGAACTTGTCTTTGGCTGATGCAGGTCGACTTGCCCAGAATCGTGATGCGTTCAGAGCAGCTGTAATGGAGACAACGTTCTGGAAAGAATACGTCACATGATGATCAGGGGCTTATTGCTACAGCGGTGAGAAACACAGAAGAACAACCTGACGACTTGGAAACCATGTGGCTTAAATTCAAGGACATCATAAAGACAGCTGCTGCAGAAGCATGTGGTGAAGTCCGACTTGGGAACAAGAGAAAGAGGACACCTTGGTGGACAGAGGAAGTCAAAGAGAAAATAAGAGAGAAGAAAATGGCATGAAAACAATACTTAGGAGCTAAATACACAACAGGACAAATAGAGAAATATAGAGAATATGTGACACTCAGAACAGAAGCAAAGAACAAGGTGCTAGCAGCAAAACAGAAGTCCTGGGAAGAATTTGGAGGAAAGCTAGAAAATGATGCGCAAGAAAACCAGAAATTGTTCTATAAGATCCTAAAGAATATGAGGAAGGAAAAACAATGCCCTCTTAAATTTATAAAGGACAAGCAAGGCAAATTGCTTACTGCCCCGAAGGAAGTAATGGAAAGATGGAAAGAATATTTCTCAGAACTCCTTGATGGTGAGCAAGGTCAAGCATCAGAAATGATAACCACTAGCACAGAAGAGGAAACAAATGGTGATGAAGATGACATAAAGATGGAAGAACTGAAGGCAGCACTGGAGAAAATCAAGATGGGCAAAGCAGCAGGGCATGATGGTATAACACCAGAAATGGTTAAGTACATGGGAGCATCATGTGACCTATTACTCTTAAGGGTCCTACAGGCAGCGTGGTGCAACAAGACCATACCAAAGGACTGGGAGACTGCCATCATAACACCAATTTTCAAAAAGGGTGACAATCGACAGTGTGGAAACCATAGAGGCATATCCCTTCTCAGTGTCCCTGGTAAAATCTACTCTAGAGCAGAGACTCCGGCGCCTAGCTGAGCCACAATTGGATGAGGTCCAGTGCGGATTCCGAGCAAACCGAAGTATTCAAGACCTAATCTTCACACTCAGACAGCTGAGTGAAAAGGCCCTTGAGTATAAGAGTGAGATCCATCTTTGTTTCATAGATCTGGAAAAGGCATTTGACAGGGTCCCCTGGAGCAAACTTTGGGACTGTTTGGCAAGGAAGAACATTCCAGCACCTCTGATTCATGATATACAGAGCTTCTACAAGTCTTGCAGAAATTATGTGAGGACAGCAAACCATAAGTCAGAAGAGTTCAATACCACCACTGGTGTAAGACAAGGTGATATCCTGTCACCTTATCTTTTCATACTCCTCATGGACGATGTTATCAAGTCATGTAAGGAGAGAACAAGAAAGTATTGAGTGGGGTACCGGAAGATGAGACACGTATGTATTTCAGAGCTGGCATTTGCTGATGATGTTGCCCTGATTGCTAAATCAGACTCACATCTCCAATCCAACCTGCAAGTCTGGAAGGTTGAGCTGGAGAAGAGAGGGAAGATCATAAGCAGCTCTAAAACAAAATCCATGGTGATATCACGAAAAGAAAGAAGACATCAGATTAAGCTGGGAGAACAGGTCCTGGAGCAGGTCGACTACTTTAAATATCTCGGAGCTATTATAGACCGAAAGGGAGGCATCAAAGAAGAGTTGGCCACTCGAAAAGCAGCAGCTGGGCGACTTTTTCAGGCCATAAATCGAGGATTCCTCAGCAAGAGAGAAGTTGGTAAGAAAACGAAGATGGCTGTTTACCGCTCCGCCTTTGTCCCAGTATTGACATATGGATGCGAGTCATGGGCAATGACTACAACCCATAAAAGCCAGATCCAAACCTCAGAAATGAGGTATCTGAGGAAGGTGGTTGTGGTAAAGTGGGATGTTATAAATATTTATAGGGGACTTAGTGTACTGACTGAGATCAGCTGTGAAGGTATCTGTATCTAATATGTGTGGTGTGTTACAGATGACCTTACGTTGCTACCACATTTAAACCTCAGTCAGACTTATTCTGGAATACTGTGATGACTACGTTGAATGTCTAGGGTTGAATGTCTAGGGTTATGATAGTGATGAAGTGTATGTTCACAACAACCAACAGACAGATAAACAATTTAATTTAATCCACAATACTTTACAACACTGTGATACACACATACATAGAACACTCTATAAGACTATCTTCAATAAGTCAAGTGTTAACTTTTAAAAATATGTATTAATTCCTTTCAATAATAGATATCCTGATTCAACTACAGAGTGAATCAGGAATCACAATCAAATGTAATCACAAGTTGTATGTACACAAATTATACATAGGATCTTTGTACTGACATATATACTACTCGTCAAAAGTCAAGGGCCACCCTATTATTTTCAATACACTTTTATATAAGCGCATAGAATGATTAAATGAAGGACGTTTTTAGTAAAAATGGGTGCAATATCTTCCTCTGACAGTCCTCTTTGCACGTTAAGCATAAAAACAACTCACCGACAACCATGGTGATCACGTGCAATTTGGTTTGCTGACCATAAATTCACATTTTTAATCTGCTTTTTCAAACTTCCGTACAACCAAACAGGTGAAGTAATCGTGCTGATTGACATTCCACGTGCAATGGCGACTTTTCTTGAACAGAGTTCACTCTTAATTTGTTTTACAATCAGTAGACTTAGGGTAGTTTCATCACTTGCAAAAACCATGCCACCGAGAAGAAGTCTTGTCACTTTACAAAGAATGAGGGCTATAGCGTGGGTTGAAAGTGGTTTATCTGTCCGTGAGGTTGCTAGACGGCTTGTAGTATCACACTCTAATATCCAAAGAATTTTGGAGAGATTTCAGGCCACAGGAAGTGTGGAGGATCGCCACCGGCCAGGTCGCCCTAGATGCACCAATAGACATGATGACCGGTACCTCTTGTTGTCGGCCCTGCGCCATCGAACAGTGACTTGTTCCACTCTAAGATGTCAGCTGAGACAAACTGTAAACGTTAATGTCAGTCAAAGCACCATTCGCAGACGTTTACATGAATTTGGACTGGTTGCTCGACGTCCTGCAGTCAGAATCCCTCTTACTCCTGCTCATCGCAGAACCCGTGTTGCTTGGTGTCGCGAGCACATCCGATGGACAAGGCAACAATGGAGTCAAGTTCTCTTCACTGATGAATCTCACTTCACTGTGTCATTTAATGATGGCAGGATTCGAGTTTGGAGACGACCAGGAGAGCGATTTACTGATGACACAATTCGAGAGGTGGATCATTATGGTAGGGGTTCTGTCATGGTCTGGGGAGGCTTCTACGAACACGGCAGGACCCCACTCTACATCATCCAAGGCAACTTGACCGGCCCAAGATACCAGAACGAAATCTTGATACCAATTGTTCAGCCTGCTCTTGAGGCCATAGGTGGTAATGCCATCCTCCAAGATGATAACGCTCGATCCCATCGAGCTCGTGTGGTGAATGAGTTTATTCAGCAACATGGGATCATCAGGATGGCGTGGCCAGCTCATTCACCTGACCTTTCTCCGATTGAGCACCTCTGGGATGTCCTTGGTCGAAGATTGTCAACAAATCACCCCCTGCCAATGGATGTTGCACAGCTGACTGCATTTCTGCTTCAGGAATGGCAAGCTGTTCCTCAGGATACTCTTCGGACCCTTGTGGATTCGATGCGTCTACGCTGTCTTGAATGCCTTGCTGCAAACGGTGGTCATACCCGATTTTGAAATGTCTATTTGTCCAAAATCTATTGTTTGACTTTTGAAAAGGTGGGTGACACACTTCACAGCTTCATTGCATTTGAATGTGTGTTTCCATTTCTTTACGTGACATGTCAATTTGGTATTCAATAAATGCCGTTTTGACTGATACCAATTACGTTTATATCAGATTTGTTTTATGGTTTCAACCAAGGTTTTTCTAAGTGGCCCTTGACTTTTGACGAGTAGTATATTATTATTATTGCAATATGTGTGTAAGTTGTGATGTAGTACTATGAGGTAATACTGGCTTTTTAAGCTAGGTTGTTGTTTGTCATCATGACTTCGTGTGTTTGATACTGGTGGAAATAATATTGGAAAGGTTCACAGTTTCTTTTATTTGAAAACAAATAACTGTCCCTCTTGATTTAATATACTGTCAATTTTAGGGGGGGGGGGGGGTACACAAGATTGAGCTGCTCTGGTCAACGAAATCTTCTGAGTGGGCGGCAGGAAAACTGTCTCCTCTGCTCGCTTGCTTCTCAGTTATCTTGAAAAACAACACTGGTCGATATCTTGAACAAGGAGTATGCTACCAGCCTCTGGATTCAGCAAAACTCAGACCAGGTGCTGCTCTATTACTTCAGTACCACGGTCCCTGAAATAAGAAGGTTGTACCTCCTACTTCAGAACTAATTTATAATCTATTTCCACACTGAAGCACAAGACATAACTGTTGCGTGATAAATTCTCGCAACATCATTTTATTACAATATCTATTTTATAACGCAAGGGCAACAACTGCTTGAAATTTATAGTTACTTTTCTCGGTAAGCATTTGTCTTCTCGCGTTGGTATTGAATGCAGTTGAGTTTTTGAGCTGTGGTCATTTTTCGCGCCGGACTGCGCATGACTGGTCTTGCTTTTTGGTCGATCGGTTTCCGCCCCCCACTAGTGGAATTTTTGGTCGTGAACGATTTCTGGTTCATAGCCTGTCTTCGAAAGTCGTCGTCACGAGATGTTTTCCTAGCTCACATGTCGCTGTATTGTGCTGCATCGGTTGATGCAGGTCCCAAGGACTATTACTTGCTACTTGGTTACCTGAACTAGGTTTGAAAAACCTTTGTTATCTAGAGGATATTTTTGAGGACATTATTTATACTTCGGCAGACGTGTCTGTCTTGCTGAAGTCAGACTAAGGAGAGTGAACTGATCTCATATATCTGGTTATCTCCTGGCTGTTATAGAAAAGGATGGAGTTTTTCACCTGACTACATTTACAGCACTATGAAATATAACATGCATCTGACTCATCATTGTAATGCTGTCTACCGTCTATTGCTGTATTGAATGTTGCTGTGATAATGACTGTTTGATGTGCCTACATATTCGCGTAACCATTTTGTCACTGTGGCGTCCACAATAAATAATGAAGAAAAACGTCAACGGCTGTTTCAAGAATCATTGACTTTATACGTCGTGAGTTTACTGACGTCCTATGTGGATTGCCCTGTTATTTTTGTATGAACATTGTTTTGACTGAACACATCTGCACACTACACAAAACCAGACATGCGGATACCATCCATCATCATATGGCATCACGCATCAATAACAAACACAGAGTTCAGCGCTGTAGGCCAACTGTTGGCTTCTCATGTAACAATATACACCAGTATTCCTCTCCCTAATGGTTACAACGCCTCTGCAATTCCAGCATTATTTCCTTCTATTCAATAAGATAGGTGTCAAAAAGGCAATGCTCCCTCCGATCCACAATTGGTCTGATCTCAGGCCTTTACTGGAATGATAGTATCATCAGATCCACTTTTGAGAAATATTTAGCTTTATTCAGCCTGGCAAACAACTGATTTGTATCCGGCAATGGATCCACCTGACCTTCTGTGATAGCATTCAATCTCCTGTAATCTATACAGATTCTATGTTCTCCAGAGGGTTTCCTTAAGAGAACCACAATGGAACTATACGAAGATTCACTGTGTGAAATTATTCCTTCCTTCAACAAATAGTCTATCTCTTCCTTTAAGGCTTTCTTCTTAGCAAAAGGAATCGAATAGGCTTTCATACAGACAGGTGTGGGGTCTATCAGTTTCATATCATATTCCAATAAGTTTGTATGCCCCGGTCGGTCCGTTAACACCTCTGTATGATCATCTAAAACCTGTTGCACTCTCTCCTTCTGATTTTTCGTTAAATGTGTACTGATTTTCACCTGTGCCGCTGTCTCACAGGGGTGTAATGGATATTCATATGATGAAAGTGGTTCCTTTTTCATCTCCATTGCAATAGACAAGGTCAACAAGTGTGTCTCTTCCTGATTTTCTCTTTCCAAATATTTCTTCAGGAGATTCACATGATAGATTTTTTCTTTCCCCTTCTTATCTATCTTATAATTTGTTCTAGACACCTTCTCTAGAACTGTATATGGACCTTGCCATCCAATTTGTAACTTATTCTGACTACCGGGTAGAAGAAGCAGTACCTTCTCTCCCACAGTCAAATCTCTGTCTTTAGCTTTCTTGCCTATTTTTCCATGCACTGGTAGGGTCTCTTCCACTAGAAGCACTGTGGTGATGAATTTTCTTCCCAGAATCATCCTGCACAAAACGACCGCTACCAATTTTTCTCTTGGGGCTCTCTCCCCACTTAAAATTCCTTGTGAGAGATCTCCTCTCTTCATTTTCTTCCTCCAGTTTACATAAGTCCGATTGAGGGATTTTCGGCTTATCCTGGGGTAAGACATCTTTTTGCACTCTCTGCATCGTGGCCATTGTAAAACATCCAATCGAAGATTGTCCGTGAAAAGGGGCTTCCCATTCCACTTGGTCCACTTTATTAAATTTATTTTTCTTTTCAGTGTCAGGCCTACGTTTGCCCCGTGGCGTGTAGAGGTCCTGATCACTATTCCCACTTGTGGGTGTTCCCTCATGTAATATGCCACATCTCTCTACAAAATTTTCAATGTCCCACCTTGCCTTGGGCCAATAATAATTCTGAGCTACCTTTTGAATGATGGTACCTATTTTCTCATGGTCCCCATCTTGTTTCACATGTAAGCTCCTTATTAAGTATGCCCTATACCTTTTTGGAAGTACCAGCTGTCCCTGACCTTTGGATCTAGTTCCAGTCTTCCGGTATATCAGGTGGTTCTTCATATAGAAGTCTCCTTTTCTTGTAGGTGTGTGACACTTTGACAATTTTTAAAAGAGAAGTCTAAAACAAGGCTTGAGGGTCTTATCCCCAGCCTGTGCCTTCCTCATCTCTTCTGGAGTGGTATTTATCATAATATCCTCCTCCTGTCTAGAGGTCGACCTGACCTGAAGGGTGGCCATTACTATAGGATTCCTTCTGCAACGGTCAGTGTCATGATTGTTCATCTGACAATTTTTACACCACCTCCTTCCTTGGTTGAAAGATTTTCTTTCATCAAATTTCCTTTCATCGAATTGTGGGGTTTTATTTTTATTGTCATACCGTGGCCTATCAAACTGGTGCTTACCTTTGTTCTGATCTCTAGGATCAAATTTATTAAAGTTCTGTGGTGCCTTAAAATTATCTACCTGTTTCTTTTTATTACCTGTTACCTCTGCCTGAGCTGCCTGATACCTTTCAGCGACATTTAGTAACTCACCCAGCCTCTCTGCACCTTGTTCCATGAGAAACTTTCTCAGGTCTGGAGCCATGGACTCTCTTAGTTGTTCTATAAGGATCATTTCCTTAAGATCTTGGGTTTTCCCCAGAGCCGTCCATTTCTCCAAGTATGTCTCTAACCGTGCAGAGAACTGGTGATAGGTTTCACCTGACAGTAGTTTAGCATTCCTAAATTTTTTTCTATAAAATTCTCCATTCTTTTCATATCTTAACAAAAGAGCCTGCTTTAACATGTCATAATTTTCTTGATCATCTCTGCTCATTTTGGCAAAAACTTCATAAGCTGTACCACGAAGCCCTTGTGATAACTTTAAGCTCCACCTTTCTCTCTCTAACCCATACGTGGTAGCTAACAGTTCATATCTATTTAGATAGCTCTCGATATCATCTTCTTTCTCAACAAAATGATCTAAATGAAAGTTCATAGCTGAGGTTGAGGCTCCCTGACTAGCAGAGGCATCAGAGGTAAAGGGACTGGCACCATTTTCAGGAGCATGGCCTTGAAACTCAAACTCCCTTAGTCGTAACTCATGTTCCCTTTGTAATCTCTTATCTTCTGCTTCCCTTTCTGCAGTCAATCTTCTTTTCTCTGCTTCCCTTTCTGCAGCCTGTCTCCTTTCTTCTCTCTCTGTAGCTTGCTTTCTTTCCTCTGCTTCCCTCTCAGCCTTTTTTTCTTCTAATTGGAGCCTTTTAATCTCCCTATCTGCCTCCAATGCCTTAGCCTCTTTGTCAGCCTCAATCTGCAACCTCTTAATTTCTTTTTCAGCCTCTAACTTTCTTTCAGCTTCTTTTTCTAATCTTTTTTCTAATTTTTTTCTGCTTCAAATTTTCTTTCTTCACGTTCAATATATTTGTCACATTCAGTAGTGACATAAGCAATCATAACTTGCCCGTCCATTCCTAACTCTTTAGCAGCCTGCATAGCAGCAGATCGAAATTTTGCCAGGTCGGCCATTTTCTAACAGGCAAATTTATACAATGTCTAACTAAACAATTCAATCTATAACTAATTATCTAAGGACAACCACAAGCACTGAGAGCTCAACCTTATTTATTTTCCACCCAAGGATACCTTTTAATTTTTTTATTATTCCCTGAAGTGAATTACCCCCAATATATATAATAGGAGAAGATTCAAAATCCCGGACAGGACCCCAATATATGTGGTAAAGTGGGATGATATAAATATTTATAGGGGACTTAGTGTACTGACTGAGATCAGCTGTGAAGGTATCTGTATCTAATAAGTGTGGTGTGTTACAGATGACCTTACTTTGCTACCACATTTAGACCTCAGTCAGACTTATTCTGGAATATTGTGATGACTACGTTGAATGTCTAGGGTTATGATAGTGATGAAGTGTATGTTCACAACAACCAACAGACAGATAAACAATTTAATTTAATCCACAATACTTTACAACACTGTGACACTCACATACATAGAACACTCTATAAGACTATCTTAATAAGTCAAGTGTTAACTTTTAAAATATGTATTAATTCCTTTCAATAATAGATATCCTGATTCAACTACAGAGTGAATCAGGAATCACAATCAAATGTAATCACAAGTTGTATGTACACAATTTATACATAGGATCTTTGTACTGACATATATTATTATTATTGCAATATGTGTGTAAGTTGTGATGTAGTACTATGAGGTAATACTGGCTTTTAAAGCTAGGTTGTTGTTTGTCATCATGACTTCATGTGTTTGTTACTGGTGGAAATAATATTGGAAAGGTTCACAGTTTCTTTTTATTTGAAAACAAATAACTGTCCCTCTTGATTTAATGTACAGTCAATTTTAGAGGGGGGTACACAAGATTGAGCTGCTCTGGCCAACGAAATCTTATCTTCTGTGTGGGCGGCAGGAAAACTGTCTCCTCTGCTCGCTTGCTTCTCAGTTATCTTGAAAAACAACACTGGTCGATATCTTGAACAAGGAGTATGCTACCAGCCTCTGGATTCAGCAAAACTCAGACCAGGTGCTGCTCTAATACATTCAGTACCACGGTCCCTGAAATAAGAAGGTTGTACCTCCTACTTCAGAACTAATTTATAATCTATTTCCACACTGAAGCACAATACATAACAAACACAGAGTTCAGCGCTGTAGGCCAACTGCTAGCTT
This sequence comes from Oreohelix idahoensis, assembly GCA_024509875.1. NCBI lineage: Eukaryota > Metazoa > Mollusca > Gastropoda > Stylommatophora > Oreohelicidae > Oreohelix > Oreohelix idahoensis. The sequence goes on along the minus strand of JAMPIV010004255.1, from coordinate 399,352 downwards.
CTCATGTAACAATATACACCAGTATTCCTCTCCCTAATGGTTACAACGCCTCTGCAATTCCAGCATTAATTCCTTCTATACAATAAGATAGGTGTCATAGTACTATTTGGCAATCCCATATATGCCTATGCAGTTATACTCCTCTCCGACAAGTTTTTTTTTTCATGGTGGAGCAATATCTAGGCTTTGCCTCATGTTTGCTACTGAACCACACACATACAGACATAAATTATCAATTCACATTCAATTTTCATCTAAAAGATATCAAATATGTCTAGCTTACCACAATTCAAGGAAATATTAAACAAGTACGTTGACTGGCGATGAGTTATGGCACAATTCCGATCTGCCTCTGTCCCAGGCTTTTATTAGAAAATATGAGCTGGTTCTCAACGCACTTGCTTCTACAAAGTTTATTTTCAAAAAGTGGCCCTGAACTGACGCTCCTAATTGACTATATCAAATGGTCTAGCCAATGAGACCATGTTTACAAAAGCCTTTGAAAAAATGTACCCTTCCTACCGTTTCCATTAACAACCAAAAATAGTATTTGCAGTCGACTAATCATGTTTCGCCTTACATATTATTCTAGCCAATCAAATCGGATCTAACGTGGTGGCCTCATTTCCCCTAAAGCAGTGTCCAAACACGCCATTATGAGCAAATATGATCCTGTGTTGTCAGACAACACCACTATAGTATTTTGGCTATAATTTGTTAATTACTAGACTATTTGCATAACACCTAACATATTCTTTGTCAGCAAGTCCTAAGGCACCCAAATATATAAGTTTAATGGAGCCAAGTGGCTTCGTTACAAATATGTATTATTCTAGGATAGTCGTGTATTTGTTTTTTTATTTACTGTCTTAGAACCGCCACCTGTTCTGCCTTTTCGACTGTTCTGTCAGTATAAAGTCAGGATTTCAGACATAAAACAGTATTGTGTCATGTTTCCTAATAAGCATTAAACATGTTTTTTAAAACCTTACCTCGTATTGGTAGTGTTTTTTGTCACTGTTTATTTGAAAAAAAATCTAGCCTGCATGCCTTTTGCGTGAAGTGGCATTAATTTTCAATCGCGAGACGACGTGGTAGTATTGCATGCGTTCCTCCGTACATCTCTCTCTCTCTCTCTCTCTCTCTCTCTCTCTCTCTTCTAAGCCCGTCTGTCTTTTCGTTTACGTAGTGCATAAAATGACATTAATGTAATATTAATCTAGGTCATTACGCAGTGTGTGTATCTCACGGTCGTATAAGCAATGCAGTACCAGTTTTATTTTTAGAAACGCGTGTAGTTGATGCAGTAGGCTTTACTAGCAAACGTGAAAGCGTTACAATTATGCAGACGAAGCATAAAAAGAGGTTTTCTTGTTTAGCTAGTATGACGTTCTATAACACAGGCGTATGCTATTGTGACCGCACTGTTCTTTTACCATTCTTCTTTCCTTTTATTGAATTTACTATTATTAGGTAAATATGAAGCCTAACAAATAAAATTAATAAAGAAAAGAGCAATGGTAAAATAACAGTGCTGTCACAAAGAAGGTACTCGAAATCCCCCTTGTTTTCTGCTTCGTCTGCAAATTGTAACGCTTTCACGTTGATAGTAAAAGCTTACTGTACTATACCCGCTTTCTTCAATGAAACGTGTGCTGTATTTCTTGGAAAAACATTGAGAGGCAGACTGCGTAATGACCTAAATTAATCCTAACATTAATTATACTGCGTTACCAAAACGAACGAATAGATGGACTCAAATAGAAAGAGAGAGGGGCGAATAAAATCAGGAACGCATGCAAAATTAAACACGCGTCTCGCTATTAATGCCACCCCCAACAAGCGTAACGCGATACACAATTACTACTATCACGCGTGTTAGGCTACATGCACTAACTTTTTCGGACGAACAGTGATAAAATACACTACCCTTCCCAGAGTTAGGTTTTAAAATCATAAAAAACGCTTATTAGGAAAGATAACAATAGATGGGTTTACGTTTGAAAACATTACAGTACCCAGACAGCACATCTTCGAAACAGGAGGTAGAAGAAATTGCATATTTTGAACGCAGCCACGTAGCTCTTTTAAATTTGGATATTTGGGTTCCTTAGGGCTTGCTGACAAAGAATATGTAAAACGTTACGCAAATAGTCCAGGAATTAATAAATTATAACCAAAATAAAATAGTGGGGATGCCTGACAACATGGAATCATTTCTGCTCATAAAATTTTTTTTATAACGTGTTTGAAAAAACCTTACGTTACAGAAATAGCCTACCATGTAAACTCCAAATTGATTGCAGCGCAACAAATGAAAGACTAACCACGATTGGTCGGGCTATAAATACTATCTATCGTTGTTAGGGGAGACGTGGAAAGGTAACATTTTTTCAAACACTTGTCGAAACGTGGCTCCATTGGCTAGACTCGCTGATATACTCACTTAGGAGCGTTAGTTCGAGACCACTAGTGCAAATAAGCTTGATAAAGCAACAGTGCGTTGAAGCCAGCTCATATTTTGCTAAATAAAAGCCTGGAACATAAGCAGATGGGAATTTGTGCCAGTAAATGTGCCAGAATTCATTGCTAATCAACGTATCTGTGTTTATTCTATGAATTGTGGTAAGCTTGAACCATTCAGTATCTTTTAATGAAAATTGAATGTGAATTGTTAATTTATGCCTGTATATATATGTGTAGTTCAGTGGCAAACAGGAGATAAAGCCTATAATGCTCCAGCCTGAACAGAGGGTGTCGGAGGAAAGTAAAACGGCATGGAATGGCCAAATAGTACACTGACACCTGGATTATTGATTAGACAGAAATAATGCTGGAAGTGCAGAGGCGTGGTAACCATTAAGGAGGTTAATACTGGAATAAAGTATTTCACATGAAGCTGATAGTTGGCCTAACGCTCTGAACTCAATGTTTGTGATGTGTTGTGATCAGTGTAAAAAGAGAGTATAAGTTAGTTATGACGTAGAAGGTACATCCTTCTTGATTTCAGGGACCGTGGTCTTGATGGTATTGAGCAGCACCTGGTCAGAGCTTTGCTGAATCCAGAGTCGGACAGCATACTCCTTGGTCTTTTTAGCTATCAGTGAGGTGTCTCCAGAGCCCAGGGGAGAATTCGAGCAGAGGAGTCCTTTCCTGCCGCCATCACGCAAGATAAGCTGATTTGGCCAGCTGAGCTCAACATTATGTCCCCTCATCTTGAAATGACTTTGTAAAAATAACATTCAGAGGGGAATTTAATTGTCTTAATATCAGGAACTGAGAACATCTCCAATACTAGTCCCAAAAGACAAACTATTGAAGTCATGATGACAAATACCAACAGAGCTTGAACAAAACAAAACCAGTATTACCTCATATTACTACTACACAACTGACACACATAGGATATTTTTAATAATATATGTCACTACAATATTCATATTGATAAAGTCTGTACATATACTTGTAATTAAAATTGATTGTGATTCCTGGTTCCTTTGTATTTGAATCAGGACACATATACCTTTATGACAACAATGAATACATATTGTTATTTGAAAAGTTATCAGTGACTCCTTAAGATATTCTCATAGAGTGTTATATGTATGTGAGTGTCACAGTGTTGTCAAGAGTAGTGGATTAAATTTAATTGTTTATCTGTCTGTTGTTGTGACTTACACTTCATCATACACATACCCTAGACACATAACGTAGTCATCACACTATTCCAGAATAATTCTGACTGAGATATATAGATATGTGGTAGCAAGTAAGGTTATCTATAATACACTACTCTTAATAGATATAGATACCTTCACAGCTGATCTCAGTCAGTACACTAAGTCCCCTATAAATGTTTATAACATCCCACTTCACCACATATATTGGGGTCTCGCTCTTGGGATTTTGAATCTTTCCCTATTAAAAATATTGGGGGTAATTCACTTCAGGGAATATAAGAATTAAAAGCTATCCTTGGGTGGAATTAAATAAGGTTGAGCTCACGGTGCCTGTGTTGTCCATTAGATATATTTAGAGATTAAATTGTTGGTTAGACATTGTAGAAATTTACCTGATAGACAATGGCGGACCTGGCCAAGTTTCGATCTGCTGCTGTACAGACTGCAAAAGAGTTAGGATTAGATGGGCAAGTTATGGTTGCCTATGTCACTACGGAATGTGACAAATTTATTGAACGCGAAGAAAGAAGATTAGAAAAAGAGGCCGAAAGAAAGTTAGAGGCTGAGACTAAGAGGTTGCAAGCTGAGGCTGAGACTAAGAGGTTGCAAGCTGAGGCTGAGACTAAGAGGTTGCAGATTGAGGCTGACAAAGAGGCTAAGAAATTGGAAGCAGAAGAAAGAAGATTGACTGCCGAAAGGGAAGACAAGAAATTAGCTGCAGAAAGGGAAGCAGAAGATAAGAGATTACAAAGGGAACATGAGTTACGACTCAGGGAATTTGAGTTTCAAGGCCATGCTCCTGAAAATGGTGCCAGTCCCTTTGCCTCTGATGCCACTGCTAGCCAAGGAGCCTCAACCTCAGCTATGAATTTTCATTTAGATCATTTTGTTGAGAAAGACGATGATATAGAGAGCTACCTAAATAGGTATGAACTATTAGCTACCACGTATGGGTTAGAGAGAGAAAGGTGGAGCTTAAAGTTATCTCAGGGACTTCGTGGGGCAGCTTATGAAGTTTTTGCAAAAAAATGAGTAGAGGTGATCAGGAAAATTATGACATGCTAAAGCAGGCTCTTTTGTTAAGGTATGAAAAGAATGCAGAATTCTATAGGAAAAAATTTAGGAATGCTAAACTACTGTCAGGTGAAACCTATCACCAGTTCTCTGCACGAATAGAGACATACTTGGAGAAATGGACTTCTCTGGGGAAAACCCAAGATCTTAAGGAAATGGTCCTTATAGAGCAATTAAGAGAGTCCATGGCTCCAGACCTGAGAAAGTTTCTCATGGAACAAGGTGCAGAGAGGCTGGGTGAGTTGCTAAATGTTGCTGAAAGGTATCAAGCAGCTCAAGCAGAGGTAACAGGTAATAAAAAGAAACAAGTGGATAACTTTAGGGCACCACAGAACTTTAATAAATTTGATCCTAGGGATCAACACAAAGGTAAGCACCAGTCTGATAGGCCACGGTATGAAAATAAAAATAAATTCCCACAATTCGATGAAAGGAAATATGATGAAAGAAAATCTTTCAACCAAGGAAAAAGGTGGTGTAAAAATTGTCAGTTGGACAATCATGACACTGACCGTTGCAGAAGGAAACCTGTGTATATGGCCACCCTTCAGGTCAGGTCGACCTCAAGACAGGAGGAGGATATTATGTTAGATACCACTCCAGAAGAGATGAGGAAGGCACAGGCTGGGGATAAAACACTCAAGCCTTGTTTCAGAAAATTGTCAACTTGTCATACAACTCCAGGCAAGGGAGATTTTTACATGAAAAATAAGTTGATGTATAGGAAGACTGGAGCTAGATCCCATGGTCACGGACAGCTGGTTCTTCCAAAAAGATATAGGACAGAATTAATAAGGAGCCTACATGTGAAACCAGATGGGGACCATGAGAAGATAGGTACCATCATTCAAAAGGTGGCTCACAATTATTATTGGCCCAAAGCAAGATGGGACATTGAGAATTTTGTAGAAAGGTGTAGCATAGCACATGAGGGAACACCCACAAGTGGGAACATGGATCAGGACCTGGACACGCCACGGGGCAAAATTAGGCCTGATAATAAAAAGAGATATAAATTTGAAAAAGTGGATCAAATGGAATGGGAAGCCCCTTTTCACGGACAAGCTTCACTTAACTGTTTTACAATGGCCACTATGCGGAGAGTGCAAAAAGATGTCTTACCCCAGGATAAGCCGAAAATCCCTCAATCGGACTTAAACAAACTGGAGGAAGAGGATGTAGAGAGGAAATCTCTCATCAAGAATTTTAAGTGGGGAGAAAGCCCCAAAAGAAAAATTGGTAGCGGTCGTTTTTGTGAATGATAATTCTGGGAGGAAAAATCATCACTATAAAGCTTCGAGTGGAAGAGACCATACCGGTGCATGGACAAATAGGTCCACACAATTAAAGGTCCATATGTAGCTTTGCTAAGAACGTGGACTGATGAAAAGGCAGAGGAAAACATTACATCTTCATACCAATATGTGAATGAGCTGACCACTCGGTTAAAAAACTGGCTGGAAACTTGCCAATGAAAATTTGAAACAAGCCAGGAAGAAACATGCTGCCTATTATAACAGGAAGGCGAAAGACAGAGATTTGGCTGTGGGAGAGAAGGTACTGCTTCTTTTACCCGGGAGTCAGAATAAGTTACAAATTGGATGGCAGGGTCCATATACAGTTTTAGAGAAGGTGTCTAGAACAAATTATAAGATAGATAAGAAGGGGAAAGAAAAAATCTATCATGTGAATCTCCTGAAGAAATATTTGGAAAGAGAACATCAGGAAGAGACACACTTGTTGACCTTGTCCATCGCCATGGAGATGAAAAAGGAACCACTTTCATCATTTGAATATTCATTACACCCCTGTGAGACAGCAGCACAGGTGAAAATCAGTACACATTTAACGAAAACTCAGAAAGAGAGAGTGCAACAGGTTCTAAATAATCATGCAGAGGTGTTAACAGACCGACCAGGGCATACAAACCTATTGGAATATGATATGAAACTAATAGACTCCACACCTGTCTGTATGAAACCATATTCGATTCCGTTTGCTAAGGAAAAAGCTTTGAAGGAAGAGATAGACTATCTATTGAAGGAAGGAATTATTTCACACAGTGAATCTTCGTATAGTTCCGGTGTTGTACTCTTAAGGAAGCCCTCTGGAGAACATAGACTCTGTATAGATTACAGGAGACTGAATGCTATTACAGAAGGACAGGTGGATCCATTGCCGGATACAAATCAGCTGTTTGCCAGACTAAATAAAGCTTAATATTTCTCAAAAGTGGATCTGAGTAAAGGATACTATCAGATTCCAGTAAAGCCTGAGGTTAGACCATACCTAGCTTTTAGTACCTCAGAAGGACACTATGAGTTCAATAGATTGCCATTTGGATTGAAGAATGCGCCTAGTGTCTTCTCTAGAATGATGAGAAAATTATTGGATCCTCTGAATAATCCCTGTATAACAAATTTTATGGATGATATCCTTATAGCAACAGAAACATTTGAGGAACACATTGACTCTCTGAACATGCTGTTTGATCGACTTAGGGAGGCAAATTTAACAGCCCGACAACCAAATGTTGCGTTGGATGTAAAGAATTGGAATTTTTGGGACACACAGTTTATCAGGGAAACATGACCCCTGACCCAAAGAATTTAGAGAAACAACAGAAAGCCCCGAGACCACAAACCAAGAAGGACGTGAGATCCTTTGTCTCATTATGTGGTTTCTACCAGAAGTATATCAAAAACTTTAATTCCATATGTGCACCGTTAACTGAATTGACACGTAAAGGACATCCAGATCGCATTACATGGACACCACAATGTGAAATGACTTACCAAGAATTGAAGGAAAAGCTCACAAGTAAACCCATTTTGAAATTACCTGACTTAAGTCAAGAATTCATAGTAGGGACGGATGCAAGTAATATTGGGTTAGGTGCAACTCTACTACAGAAATCAGATGCATTGGATGGGGAATTAAGCCCAGTGGCATATGCTAGCAGAAAGTTGAATAAAGCTGAAATCAACTACTCAACTAGCGAAAAAGAATGTCTTGCAGTAATATGGGCGATAAAGAAATTCAATATTTATCTATATGGGAAGGCATTTAAGTTGCAAACAGACCACAAACCTTTATCGTTTCTAGCACAGGCTAGGCATGAGAACTCCAGGTTACTCCGATGGTCTTTACTTTTGGCTCCATATAATTTTAGCATTGAGTATATATCTGGAAAAACCAATTTGGGAGCGGATTTTTTAAGCCGCCATCCGTGTGATGAGAATCACCGTAAACCCCAGAAATAATAATAAATTTCTCTATGTGTATATAGAATAAAGGACTGACATATAATGTCTGTTTTAAGAGGGGAGGTGTCGTGGAATATTCTAATCCACATATATAAATTATTAGGTAAATATGAAGCCTAACAAATAAAATTAATAAAGAAAAGAGCAATGGTAAAATAACAGTGCTGTCACAAAGAAGGTACTCGAAATCCCCCTTGTTTTCTGCTTCGTCTGCAAATTGTAACGCTTTCACGTTGATAGTAAAAGCTTACTGTATTATACCCGCTTTCTTCAATGAAACGTGTGCTGTATTTCTTGGAAAAACATTGAGAGGCAGACTGCGTAATGACCTAAATTAATCCTAACATTAATTATACTGCGTTACCAAAACGAACGAATAGATGGACTCAAATAGAAAGAGAGAGGGGCGAATAAAATCAGGAACGCATGCAAAAATTAAACACGCGTCTCGCTATTAATGCCACCCCCAACAAGCGTAACGCGATACACAATTACTACTATCACGCGTGTTAGGCTACATGCACTAACTTTTTCGGACGAACAGTGATAAAATACACTACCCTTCCCAGAGTTAGGTTTTAAAATCATAAAAAACGCTTATTAGGAAAGATAACAATAGATGGGTTTACGTTTGAAAACATTACAGTACCCAGACAGCACATCTTCGAAACAGGAGGTAGAAGAAATTGCATATTTTGAACGCAGCCACGTAGCTCTTTTAAATTTGGATATTTGGGTTCCTTAGGGCTTGCTGACAAAGAATATGTAAAACGTTACGCAAATAGTCCAGGAATTAATAAATTATAACCAAAATAAAATAGTGGGGATGCCTGACAACATGGAATCATTTCTGCTCATAAAATTTTTTTATAACGTGTTTGAAAAAAACCTTACGTTACAGAAATAGCCTACCATGTAAACTCCAAATTGATTGGAGCGCAACAAATGAAAGACTAACCACGATTGGTCGGGCTATAAATACTATCTATCGTTGTTAGGGGAGACGTGGAAAGGTAACATTTTTTCAAACACTTGTCGAAACGTGGCTCCATTGGCTAGACTCGCTGATATACTCACTTAGGAGCGTTAGTTCGAGACCACTAGTGCAAATAAGCTTGATAAAGCAACAGTGCGTTGAAGCCAGCTCATATTTTGCTAAATAAAAGCCTGGAACATAAGCAGATGGGAATTTGTGCCAGTAAATGTGCCAGAATTCATTGCTAATCAACGTATCTGTGTTTATTCTATGAATTGTGGTAAGCTTGAACCATTCAGTATCTTTTAATGAAAATTGAATGTGAATTGTTAATTTATGCCTGTATATATATGTGTAGTTCAGTGGCAAACAGGAGATAAAGCCTATAATGCTCCAGCCTGAACAGAGGGTGTCGGAGGAAAGTAAAACGGCATGGAATGGCCAAATAGTACACTGACACCTGGATTATTGATTAGACAGAAATAATGCTGGAAGTGCAGAGGCGTGGTAACCATTAAGGAGGTTAATACTGGAATAAAGTATTTCACATGAAGCTGATAGTTGGCCTAACGCTCTGAACTCAATGTTTGTGATGTGTTGTGATCAGTGTAAAAAGAGAGTATAAGTTAGTTATGAAGTAGAAGGTACATCCTTCTTGATTTCAGGGACCGTGGTCTTGATGGTATTGAGCAGCACCTGGTCAGAGCTTTGCTGAATCCAGAGTCGGACAGCATACTCCTTGGTCTTTTTAGCTATCAGTGAGGTGTCTCCAGAGCCCAGGGGAGAATTCGAGCAGAGGAGTCCTTTCCTGCCGCCATCACGCAAGATAAGCTGATTTGGCCAGCTGAGCTCAACATTATGTCCCCTCATCTTGAAATGACTTTGTAAAAATAACATTCAGAGGGGAATTTAATTGTCTTAATATACGGGAGCGAATCACCACTTTCCACTCTGCCAGCTAAGCATTACAAAAATAATGCTTCACCGACAGAGGTCTAGCACGACCCCCCAGGTGACCCGGATATGTACCATAGGACGACCCAGACTATATGTTAATGCACCATCAAGACAAGAGACAGAAGACGTTGGAGATCCATTACAACCAACCTTCTTTGTGGAGATGGCAGCTGATGATGATGATGATGGTGACTAAAGTGTTAAGATGCTCAGTACTTGGATATATCACAAGCATTTGGGTGATCAGAAGTGAATGTAGTTGTGGACATTTATGTGTGAAAAAGTTCAAGTGGATTTCAATAAATGTGTTATGTTTGACCATGGAGTTGGATAGAACTATTGAACATATTATACGTGGCCATGTTTTTTGTGAACTGTTGTTAGAATTGTCACGGGTTGCAGCAGTGATCCAACAGTGGCCAAAACCTAGAGTATCTAATTTGGGTCTTCAAAGGTGTCTACCTTCGCACAAGATTACTCTTGGCAGAGTTGTAGAAAGAAGGATAATGATGCTTTTACCTCGAGATAGTAATCACAAGATATTCAGAAAGCAAGAACAATGCTGAATGAGTTTTAGCAATGTTAACTTTAGTATCTGCCGTCAGCTTTTGCGAAGGATTGTCTTATAATTAGCTCGTTTAAGCCCCCAACTGAATTACTCAGCGAAATTCTTATTATTATTTTATAGCTCTGGTTGAGTGTATTTAATAAATTGACTGAGACATACGGGTGCAGCACATTCAAGATGATTAAATCAACGTTAAATTTGTATGTATACAAATAACGAATTTAATAATCAATTATGGTTAACAGTTTAAAAAATGAATAATTCTTTCAAAAAGTAATCTTCACAGGGTGATGTTATGGTTTTCGAAAAATGGACAGTTCACTCGGCAGCTTTTAGGTTTGTACTTAGCTGCCAATAGTTTGATGGTTTCTGCTCCCGCTGATGTTTGGTTCTTTGCAGATAGATGACTGGTTCACTCTCGTCACTGGTCAAGTCTGAAAGTTGTGACACGTTCCAAGAAGTACAGGGAGTAATCACAAAGCTGGTCCAGCATCTCTAAGACCCGTCTGATGATAGTGTCTAGCGTCGACTTCAGGCCACTTATACTCTCACTTGTTCCAGAGATAGTACCCTCATTTGGTACCACCGACTAGTGTCGCAAAAGAAGAGAACAAATACCCTCTTTAGTATTGAGTTTTCCTGAGACACACTCATGTGCCCCCTTTTTTTCATTCCACCATCCCATCTCAGAACTTTACCCTCTCTGAGAATTAATCTTAATGCCAGTGAGCGGAAAACTTTTATTAAATTTAGATTGAATGGGTTTACATTTACCTCTACATTGTTTGTAAAGGTTAACAATATAATAAGCATGTTCATCATTCCTCTCATCATTCACTCCCTGCTCCATATGGAACTTGGGACTACCTCTGCTTTTGGTTCTCCATAAGAAACTCGCATAAAGCAGTCACCAGCCCTTGCAGTGGTGGTTCATGAAATCATCATTCTATTTGCTGAGGTTGCCAGCCTCGTATGAATTTTACATTCCAAATGCTCTGAAACCTGGAAAGTAATGGGGTCGGGCTAAAAACTTTCCAGCTCCGACTCCTGAAATTCTAGAAGTCCGACTCCGGCAATTTTTTTTTTTACTAGTCATATGGCTAACTTAGCCAGCCTATATGTACCTTTAATCTCTGCCGCACGATCTGTTTCTTCTAATTCTATCAACAGAGCAGTAGAAAATTCAAACTAAATGACATTTTGTCGATTGTTCACTTCACTTGAAGGAAAAGGTCACTTTCTAATCTTATGTAGTTCACCACCAAAGTAAATAAATAAATATTACACACATAAAGGTATGTTTCAGGCACTCGTGATAAATAAATAAGTAGAAAACTAGACAACATAAAAACAACAGAAGGGGGTGGCTTATCCATGACCTTCCGAACGGCGGCACCGACTCAAGTCTTCAAGAACTGGTGTGGATCTACTATCCTGGTCATGCAGCGGTATGTGGCAATGGGAGAGTTGACAGACTGGCATCGAGAGCACCCATAGTGGGGACACTGGACACGGATAAGGGAGAGATACTATGTGCAATTAATGATCGCCGCTGGATAATGACACTGCAATGGATGAATGAACAAGGCTGGGACTGTTGGAGTTTGGCATCAAACGTGGGACTAGCAGAAATGGACGTGAGAGAGAATGCATTCGCCGTATGTACAACCAGCGTGCTACAGGTACAATTAGCATTCATACTCCTCGACATTTGCTGAGGGAGACAGCACCTATGTGTTTGCTCTGAGTGCAGTGAGGTCGATTCTGATTAACAATAACAATAACCACAGCATAGCTACGGAAGAGAATCACACTATCCTCCTTGCCAGCTAGGCACCACAAAAATAGTGCTTCGATAATAGAGGTTAACGCAATTTGCAACACATAACACTGAATATGTACCTAAAGTGAATTTTTGAGAACCACATCTTGGGGTTTCACTTGTAACAAGGAAAGGGTACCTTTAACTCTGGCGATACCAGGCTTTTAAATGAGGGCAAGAAAGGGTTAGTCAGAAATTTCGCACTCTTAAAAATTCATTTTTCCGCCTACCGTCACATAAAGATCTACTGATATCATTCTCTGTGATCTACTGATATATATATAGATGGACTGTTGCCAACCCCTGTTGTAAATCCTTTGCTCTACTATATTGACTTTGAAAACACTGTCATTTAATACTATGTGTGTGTGTTTGTGTGTGTGTGTGTTTGTTTTTTACTGCAATATATACTTTAAAAATGTCAATAGTATACTTACATTATGAATTGTAAATGTAGATCAGTATAGTCACAGGTTGGTGTAGTACATCATATTTAACGTTATTCGTCAACATGTTCGTTTAGCTCGCAGTAAGTTTTGTTGGACTCATTGTGCAAATTGTTGTGAACTCGTAGTGTTCTTCTGTATACGTATTCACTCCCTCATTTAAACTCTTGTCTGTTGAGATTGACTGTCCTTTCTGTCTCTTATGGAAATAGTACATTGCAGATTAACTATCACTTCTGCCTCTTTGTAAATAGAACTTTGCAGATTTACAATCATTTATGTCTCTTTATAAATAGAACATTGTAGATAGACTGCCATTAATTTTTATTTATTTGTTGTTGTTGTTGTATGTAGTAGAACATTGCATATTGACAGTCATTTATTTCTCTTTGGACATAGAACATTGCAGATTGACTGTCATTTCTGACTTTGTGGACAAAGAAAATAGCAGATTGACAAGCACGCCTTTCTTTTTGGAAATAAAACATTCTAGATTTAATGTCATTTCTGTCTCTTTGGAAACAGAACAATGCTTATATCTTTGTCTTGCTGTCAGACACTTTCTTTCACTGTCTTTCCCTACTATTCTAATCCCACATTTCTCACCCCTTTTTTAAAACTGAACTCTCACTTCCTTTTCTGTGCTTTTTGTCCGTTTGTCCCTCTACGAAGACTTTGTGCTCGTAACGTATGCAGTTTCTTTGTTTTTATTGTAGTAAAGCTCATTTTACCTGCATGTATAAATAATAAAGGGGGCTGCTGTAAAACTGCACCCCGTGTATTTCCTCGGGGAAGGGGGGTATCTGGAGGGACAAAGAAATAATAGGACTACTGTACCCCTCAAGCATGTCGTACAAGGAGACTAATATGAGGTTGGTCATGAGGCTGGCAACCTCATCATGTAAAACACAGTGCCACAGAAACCACCATTGCAAGAGCATGTGACTGCTTGTTGCGTGCTTCTTGCAAGGGGGCCCGCTGCAGTGATGGCCCCCATGCTCCCTGAGGAGCGCAAAGGCAAACGATGTAAAGCTGAAGATAAGCAACACAATAATAACAAAAATTTGGTGTTCAGTTTTGCAATAGAATGATGAAGTCAAAACACGGGACGTTTTGGGGGTTGCCCTATCGTATCGGATGTCTTCCTTCGGCCTGGTTCCAGTCTAGTCCTTAGTTTTTCAGAGATTGTCTGATGTTTTCCTCCCAGCGAACTCTGGGTCGTCTGGGAGATCTGGATCCCTCCCTCTTGGTGTCCCATATTTTGTTGTAAAACTGTGAATTAGAAAACTAAGTGTGAACATTTAGAAATTAGTATAATAACTGCTGTAAAACAAAGAAGAAAATTGAATGTGAACATGTAGAAACGAATGAAATAACTGATGTAAAATCATGAAGAAATACGCCGAGTTTGAACTTGTAGAAATGAATAACATAAACTGCGGTAAAACTAGGAGAAAGAACATTTTACGTTATCATGTAGAAATGAACAAAACTAACTGCAGTAAAACTAAGAAAAAAAAGAAAATGTTACGTTAACACGTAGAAGTGAATAAAATAACTTGCTTTAAAAACTATGAAAAAGAACACTGAGTATGAACATGTAGAAATGGATAACGTAAACTATATTGAAACTAAGATAACGAAAGTTATACAATCAATATATATAAAATCCCAGTGTAGCCGTGTGGTGCAGTATGTGGACTGGATACGACACCATTAAAGACCCAATGTTACCGGTGTGTGTTTATTCATTCAGTCAAGAAACCGTTTGTTTTTAAGTGAGTTGTTCAATAACTAGGTCTTTTATTTATTTTTGTCATTTCTAAGTTTGATCTTTACTGGCTTAAAGCCCGCCAGAGTTGTTGGTTTCTTAGACTTTGTCTGGGTGATGTGGTTCGTTCGTTCCTTTTATAGATGTTACGATTGGTTGGAGAGAATAGTGGTGTAGATGTGTTAACTTGAACAATACATCTAACTAGACCAACTGGTGAGCAAATCCTTCAACAGCCTTGGTAAGTAACAAGGAACTTTTATTTAACAGAAACTGGTATCAAACAATGTTCAACAATTTATGCATTTTTGTACAGCAAACAAATCTTAGTTATTTTTCTCCTCATGAAGAATATATTTTCCATCCTTGACCTCTATCCAGGGTACTTCATAATATTCCTTACTAGCATCATCTTTATCCATTTTCTGGGTTATCTTAATCCCGTATTTGATTTCTTTCTCAGTGGGTTTCTTCATTTTGTCTATTCTCTGTTTCAATCCTCTTCATTCGTTTTATTTTGTGTATCCTTCATTATTTCTCTTCAGCTATTCATAAGTTTCATTATACACAACTGAGCTGCAATAAAAGAAATGGTAGGGCGATGTTTCTACTTACTTGAACATGTTTCTCTATAATATATACATGTGCATAAATACACATCCAAGAATACTTCTTTCATAGTTGAATACCTCAACTTAGGAGCAAGACCGTCAGTGACGCGTCCTATACATTGCTCGCTCTGCAGGTCTCTCTCTATGGAAAGTAACTGTTTACCCACCTCATCTTGATGAACCTAAAAAAAAAAAAAAGTCCCTGAGTCATTCAGTTGAACACCGTATGAACATTTTACAAGTTCTCATAACATACCTCTGAATATGTCTCAAATCACTAACTTACAGTACGAAGAATTCGATTCTTATGTTTTTTTGTTTTTTTTTTGGTTTTGTTATTATTTTTATTTTATTTTAAAAATACTTTAATTATGATGATTATTGCAAATGTAATATTACTTTTATAATGATAAATGCCTTAATAATGCTTAAAGTAAATGTGAGGATGAAAGGATATTAGTATACATGATGAGAGAGAGAGGAAGGGCAGAATGTCAGACGGGCCTGCGTGACCAATTCTTAACCCTTTGAAAATAAAGTTCGTTCGTTCGTTCGTTCGTTCTCTCTCTCTGCCGGCTTAATATTTCCTGCCACCGATTTCGTAGTGCGTTGCGCTGGCTACATTTCATTGGTTGGAAGCTTATTTTATTCGATAATTTATTGGTCAAATATCACGTTTTCTTATCGTGATGTAGCTGTCCCTATCTACGTCTCTAATCTCCATGACAATCGCCGCCGACTTCCTCGCGTGTCCCCTGTCCAAAGTTGACACGGCACTTTCACCTTAGCCTTACCATGCCCTTAGCTGTCTGGGGGTATGTTTTAAATATAATAACTGATGATAGTTTTATTCTCATCCTAACTAGCCTCTAGCACGAATAAATGCTATGGTAGTAGGTCATACGGCCACATAGATCCCGGGGCCCTGCAAATGTATCCCCTGCAAATGTATCCCGCAGGGAGACATTTGAGTACTATCAATACACTAAAATTTTCAAAATATTTATAAGTCCCAAAATTTTTTTTAACCTAAGTCACTAAACGGGGGCTCCTGTGTGTCTACATTATCAGATTCTCATAAAATAGCTAAGTTTTTCAATTGGACTACATCGTAAAAAAAATTTTACAATATCATACCAATACATAGACCATCTAACATTTACACAGTGGCAACCTTGTGAAATGTCATATTAAAACAATCTCATTTTAACAAGGTGGGAACATTTTGCAATTACAATAGCAACCCAATATAAAAATATCTAATGTTATGCAGGTGTCAATATCGAAATGGTATCTCAATTCACTATATAAGCATTGTGGAATGTTATGTCAATCAAATAATGTTATCAGATTGGCAACCTTGTGAAATGTCACTCAATTTTTCCATAAATTATGTAAGTTGCTCCAAGTACCAACGTTATAAATGAATATAGTAATCTGTCAATAAATGATCCATGTTTTTCAAAGTGTCAACGCTGTAAATTGTTATGGAAATCCATCCATAAAAGATCAAATTTGTCCAAAGTCAAATAATACCTTTGTTAAATTTCATTTTACTTTCATCCAACAACTATTATCTTACGTCTCAGTATAATTATGAAAGTGGAAAAAAAATTTTAATACAAAAAAAATTGTTGACATCAATCTAGGCTATATATATAAACTATCCAATTTATTTCAAAATATCAATGGTGTGCAAAAAAATTTTTCACGGTAATCCATCCACAAAGTATCCCAATTATTTCAAGGTATCCATGTCGTGAAATGCTCCTAGTATTCCATCCATAAAGTATCCAATTTATTTCAATGTATCCATGTCATGAAATGCTCCTAGTATTCCATCCATAATGCATTATCATGGTAACCAAATATGTCTAATAATACATCTGTAAAACGCATCTAATTCCAATTCAACAAATAATATCTTGTACCTCAGTATAATGAACAAAGTGAAAATATTTTACATTATTACAAGGGCGACACCTAATCTGCCTTCTGAGACGAAGATTTGTCAGATCGTATGTGCCTATAACATCTGTTGTCAGAACTACACAGTCTGAGGCGGACAGATGGGCAGTCTATCATCTTACCAAAATGTATCTATAGTGCATTTTAATCCATCTAGCGCCCACGGCGACCGTTGCCTCAATTGGCTGTGTGTGGTGTACCCGGAAACGGGGCCTCCCAGTACTGAGGCACAGTTAAGTCCCCGATGTCACTTATCGGTGCAGAGTTGAGAGAGATGGCTGAGCATCACAATCCCCCCTGTGTTGCAGCATGATGAGAACCCAGCATTGCACACTGAGCTTGGGGGGATCACTTGCGCACCAGACTTAATACTGGCTCTTGACTGGATGGCCGCATGCAGGAGATTTCTACAATGGAGGGTTGGCAGGTGGTGGGTATCTGGAAGTGGCTCTGTGCAGGACGTGAGGATTCCTTGGGAGAGCCCAGAACCAGAGCACAGCATTGTGCAAGTCCTGCATAGTTGGAGAGCCCCCTGGATGACGGGGAATGCACAGTGTGCTACCCCACATATCCCCAACTGCTAACTTAGAACCAGAAGTGGGGTCCTCTGTATGCGTGCCAGGCCAGGATAAAATGCCTGGGAAAGAGACTGGAGCTCAGAACTCCCTAACTCAAAGTTGCAGGATGGCAGAAAAGCCATGGGAAAGACAGGGCTATTTTGAAGATAACACAACCATATTTTCACCATACGAGCTCGGACGCCGCCTCGGTAAACAAGGTCCGCGCAGAGCAGTGACACCCCCAGGCTGCTTGCGAATAGTCCACTACTGGGAACATAAACAGATTAGGGATGAGCCCACTCTCCCGTTGAACAGGTGCTAAAGTCATAGATACTGGGCCAGAAGGCGCACCGGAAACCACAGTATCACGCAACTCGCTTTTTTTTTTCTATGGAGAGTACACCGTCAATCCATCTATAACTCGTCCAAGTGAGCTAACAAGTGCAATAATACATTTATTTAAAACTCATTAAACTGTACTCCAGCAAGTAATATCTTATACCGGAGAATAATGAACAAAGTCAAAAATATTTTATATTCATACAATTTCGACACCGAATCTGCCTTCTGAGACGAAGATTTGTCAGATCGTATGTGTCTATAGCATCTGTTGTCAGAACTACACAGTCTGAGGCGGACAAATGGGCAGTCTATCTTCTTGCAATAGTATAACTATGGTGCATGAAAGGAAAAGGAAACAATCTTGTCAGGGATGAAAAATGCCTGACTGGTGTCAATACCATATGCAGTCATAATAAGCAGATATAGATCCATGTAATATTGTCAATTACAATGTCAAACTAACTGTGGCAGTTGTAGCTAGTCAGAGAATATGTTAATGAATCCTACAGAACTATCTGTCACGTGACTACGTAAACAGAAACGATCAAGTAACAACAATGTAGAAAAATTCAATATTATCACGTGTATCCTCAACACGTATCTCTTATTCAACCTGTATATCATGTGCATGTATCATCATCATGCTTATCATATCTGAACAGCAGTTATGTTTCATAACGCATGGGAGTGTTGTCAGCAAATGTCATCTCTCTCCCTTTTTCCGTTTTATTTTTTTTTTATCTCTATGCTTATTTGACTTCAAATTTAGTCAATCTTACTGAATTATCTATTACGTGTCTACGTAAAAACAGAAACATTCAATTAATACCAATTGCAAAGGTATATCATCAATATGTGTACCACCATCAAAGATGACTATCCTAAGTTATCATCATTTGAGACTATCTTTTCCTCAGTCTCATAATTTCACTCTCAAGATTATTTAATACTCATGTATCAACAGTCAGGGGCGTGTCAGTTGGGAACATAGTGCTTGCATGGGGTGCATGGGGAGAACAATGGTTGCATATGTAGTCATCTGAATGGTCTAATGAACAGGTGCATGGGTGTCTCAGGGATATTGATATTATTATCAAAGTCTACATTTTCATCAATCTGCTGCTGATTCTAACAATTATTTATGATAAATATTTGTAAACAGACCATAATAATATTACAGTATATAACAATACCATTAATATTACCAGTGGACCATGTCAGAGGGGTGCCAATAATAGCTAGCTCAGTGAATAAAGAAGAACAGTCCATAGATTCTGTTGTAGACAACTTGTGAGAATAGTAATTGTGGAATCTGGATGGAAAGAAAGAAACAAAAGGTCTCCAGATTACAACAGAATTGTAATGCAAGTTGTTGGAAACATTAAGTAAATCTTAAGTCTTGACTGTAGTATCAGAGTAAGAAGGGTAACGAGTGAGATGAGGGGTTGTGAAGGGTGGAGCAAAAAAAAAGTTTTTTTCGTCCAAAAAATGTTGGGTCAATGTGGGATGTATAATCATTGTGAAATGACTATGTTGTGGTAGTCACTGTGTATACAATTACAAATTGTGCAAAGTAATTCAATTGTATTATAAAAATTGTGGCTATTACACAATCAGGATGGGTCTGAACATGGTGAGTGAAGAAAAAAACTATTAACATTTCACACTAGAAAAAATGTTGTCATATACTTATAATATATCTGTGGAGAAAAATGGCATGATATGGTAATCCTGTTTATCAATTGTAATGGCATGGGTATTCTATTTATACGTTGACAAGAAATGAGTAAAGGAAAAGTACTGGTATAGGTAAAAGACAATAAACAGAATGACCATCAGTGCAGAATGCAAAATCCCAGCGTGAACATCCAAAAAAAAAAAAAAAAATCAGTGAAGAGAACAAGTTTATCTCTGGAACAACAGGGAATAAAAAAAACTATAAGGGAGAAAGAGTGAAACGTGAAGAACAGCTATGCTTTGGACCCCTGAAGGAAAACGAAAAAGAGGCCGACCAAAAACAACCTGGCGGAGGACTGTGGAGGCTGAGATGCAAAGAATGAACCAGAGTTGGGGCACTGTACGAAGGATGGCCACCGACCGAGCAAAGTGGAATCAATTTGTTGTTGCCCTACAAGACGCCACTAGGCGTGATGGCCACTGACTGCTTTGACGGTCGGCGGCTAAGGATCAAAGAAGAAGAAGAAGTGAAACGTGATCAATTCGCAACGTATGAATCAATAACATCAAGATTGTTTGTAATCTATATCAATGGATCTCAAAACTGGACTCCAAGGTTCTAGATTGGTTATATGTAACACAAAAATTTTCTTTGCCTAGTAAGTGTGGTTATTTACCTGCGATCTCTGGGGAAATACATAGATTGTTTACCAACTGAATTATCATCTTTTATTTTAAATCAATGTGATAGAATAGTATACCTTATAATACAAACCAACTAACATATTCACCTAAGACCTGTATAATCATTACTAAGTGTGGTGTCAAGACATGAATAGGGAATGGAATCCTACACATATAACAGATGTTAGTATCAAAAATATATATAAAAATGTCAAATATGGCGGTAGCTCTGCACGTGATCTGATCATCAGCGGTGATCTCATCGGGGAGGAAATTGGTACCAGGTGTGGCTGTGACATAAGAATCAGAAACTGGATCATCAGTGCAAAGCTGTCATCACCTGTTAAGATCGAGACATGTTCGGCCAAAAAAATATAAATGCGAGACGTATTTGGTCACACACACAAAAATGAAAAATTCGAGACATGTGCGGCCAAAAAAATAAATATCAGGACACAACTGGGGTGCCTATAAAAACTTTGCTAGTTCCTTTAGTTCTTTCGCCATTTCTAGCATTGCAATTTCTCGGCCAGACAATCGAGAGTCGTACTGTGAATTTGTCACAGTATGTGACATCGCGTTGACGATTTTTCTGTCTGACGGAGTAATAGTCGATGACTGCGAGCGATGAAAAGGAGGGTTATCAGACGAATCGTTTTTCTGTTTGTAGACGGGACGACGTTTAGTACGCATTTTGGTTTGTACATGTTCTTGGGGAAGTTTCACAAACTTTGTAACTGGAGGCGAATCGTCAGAGGAGGGAAGGTACGGATGTTTGACAGTAGTGCGTATTTCAGGGGGTGGAGTGTTGTCCATGTCCACAGATTCCACGCTGCTATCCGGATCTAGCGTATCTATATAGGTCTCTTGTTGATATAGGTATGATGTCACGTTACCGTTCGTTTCGTTTGGGCATTGTTGTGATACTTCATCAGTGTAAAAGTGTTTCTCTGTATGTTCCTGAGTAGTATAATCAGGATCTGTCTGTTCTGTACATATGTCAAATATATCCGGGCTTTCATCCTCTACTAAGGGTGTTTGCTCTGAACAGCTACCTGTTTGTTGCGAAGTTATGGCATTTATTTCCTTGGCATTATCATCAATTTCAGTTGATGTTAAGTCATTTGTGTCCCTGTTAATATTCCTATTTGATTCATCATCATACAAGATTCTTGACAGTAAGTCAGCACATGTGTTCAACTTTCCTGGAATATATTCAATGGTAGTATCATACGACTGTAAGTTCATTGACCATGTTTGAAGTTTCTTCGGTTGTTCCTGAGTTTTTGTAAGCCAGTTAACAAGGGGTTGGTGGTCAGTCCGAATAATGAGTTTGGTACCACGAACATAAAAATCAAATTTTTGTATCGCGTAGTATATTGCATAGGCTTCTTTCTCAGTGGTGGTCCATCGTTTTTGTGATTTTGACAATGCGTGGGATATGAATGCTATTGGTTTTTCATTTGGAATATTTGGTAGGATGGTTTTCTCATCAGAGGATACTGGTTGAACGAGGCAAGCACCGATCGCGTTATCCGAGGCATCAGTATATAGGATCATGGGTTGAGAAGTGTCCGGATGTCCAAAAAATGGGATGGTGCTTAAGGCATTTTTCAAGTACTCAAATGACTTTTGACAAGTGTCGGTCCACCTAAAGCGTGCATACTTTCGTGTTAGGGCAATTAAAGGCTCAGCTGCTCTGGAGAAGTTGATGATGTGTCGTCTATAGTATCCCACACAGCCAATATAAGCTCTTACTTGTCTAACTGTTTTTGGACTAGGCATCTCTCTGATAGCTTTCACTTTATCTCCATCCGGTCTAATGCCATCACAATTTATGACAAATTCCAAGTATTTTGTTTCTGTCTTTAAAAACTCACACTTCGCTAGTTTCAGCTTGATTTTATGACATCTGAGTCTGTCGAAAACTAGTTCTAATTTCTGGAGATGATCCTCGATAGAGCCTGCTGTGTGAATTAATATGTCATCGATGTAGGCTAGCGCGAATGGCTGTAATCCCTTAAGAACCTCATACATTAATGACATGTATGTCGCCGGACTACCCTTAAGACCAAATGGCATGACATTCCATGCAAAACTTCCAACGTGAGTACAAAAGGTGGATTTTTGTTTTGCCTCTGGAGTCATCGGAATGCACAAAAAACCAGACCTTGCATCACGAGTGGTGAAGTAAGTGGACTTCCCTAATGTTGCCAGTAAATCATCAATCCTAGGCAAGGGGTAAGAAATGACTGTTGTAATTTTGTTGAGAGCACGATAATCGCAACAAAAACGGCTGGATCCGTCTTTCTTAGAAACAATTACAATTGGAGAGGACCATTGAGACCTGGAACGTTCAATAATTCCAGCTGCCAGCATTTCGTTTATAGACGTTTCAGCGAGTTCCCTGTTTTTCAGTGGGGTGTGGTATGGCTTTAAATGAACCGGTTCATCCGTAGTTGTTTGGATATCCATTTTGACAGTATTCGTTCTTCCCAATTCCATGTCATTCAAGGCAAAAACATCTTGATGTTTCGTAACAAATTTCGTCAAACGTGGTTCATTTTCGTCATTTGTATGTAAGGTTTCTATCAACTGTGATAATCTACTTTGATATTGGCTTCCCGATCTCTCATGGAATTGATATGGTTTGCTCTCTACTCCGCTACGGCAATAATGTGGTGAATTTCTCACGTCCTGTGATGATTTCCTGTCAATGGATCCCTGATATCCTTGGCAGTTTCTTATTGGTACAAATGACTATACTCTTCCGGGATTTGAACTGGATATGGTCTGGACCGGGTGCTGCTGTCTCTTCCATGTCTTACGTGGGTTTTCGTGTGTCACCAAATTAACCATGTGTCTAGCCTTTATATACTGGGGACGATTGTTATGTTTGTGTAAGTTTCTCCTATTTTCAACAGTGTAACTTCGCACGTCCGCGTATGCTACTCTATTTTCCTTGGTAAAACAATTGTTATCATATCCTCCTGGGAGAATGTAAGTTTTCATTGTCCTTCTAGGTGGAGGAGTGTCGTTCCTTCTGTTCATTGTCCTAATGGCGTAGTAACTTGTAGCTGAATCATACATAAATTCTTCTTGCGCAGTGGGACATGCATTAGATTTCTCTGCTGTAGGATAACCTCCTGGCAGAAAATTTTCTTCCCCCATATCAGAATCAGATGGGTGGTGCGGGGTGTATTTGTTGTGCATACGTGAGAATGAGAACGGATGGGTGGGATTTTGACCTAATAAGGGCATATCCCTTTCATGTTGACCAACATATGGGTGGCCTTGTTTCCTCACCGTCGAACTTCTAAGAAAAGGTCGTGGGGTGTAATCTTGATGACGTTTTCTTACTGCAGTTTCGTGATTAGACCATTTTTTGTGTGTTTATTATTCCCGGTATTTCTTCTTTTTGAGTGTTCATTCTCCTTCCGATGTAAACTTTGGTTCCTTCTAATTATAGTGTCTGTTTGATGTTGTTGGAAAGTAGGTGATGAAGGCTGACCTAGGGTGGGTGAGCGATGGGCAAAACTCCTGTCTGTTTTCACTTTTTGTAAGGACGATGTGTCTACTTGGGCCAGAATTGTGCCTCTGTTAATGGTGGTGGCTTTTCCTGAGGTGTTGAGGATCATAATGGGAAAATCCCTGGATGTGGAAACCTGACCGATTCCTTCGGTTATCAATATCAAAGGGTCATCATTAATCGCTTCATCCGGTAGAGGTTTTACTTGAACAGTCTGGCCAGGCACAATATAAGAGGATCTCTTAACTCGCCCTTTTCCTATCAGCAGAGAATTCGGTGCTATTGTGACAGAGGCAGTGAGGCGTACTAGAGATGCAGTGTGTATGTCATCTTGCAAATCTATATATTCATCA
Source organism: Oreohelix idahoensis (assembly GCA_024509875.1). Taxonomy (NCBI): domain Eukaryota; kingdom Metazoa; phylum Mollusca; class Gastropoda; order Stylommatophora; family Oreohelicidae; genus Oreohelix; species Oreohelix idahoensis. The sequence goes on along the minus strand of JAMPIV010004255.1, from coordinate 375,068 downwards.
TGAATCCTGATTTTATGGAGATCAAAATAAATTCTAGCCTGGTGTTTGTGCAGAAAATCCCGTCCTAGAATCAGGTTTCTGGACATTCCTTTGGTGATAACAAAGGGATGTACGATTTTTTGGTTTCCGAGTTTAAGGTAATCCATGTAGTGCCTATCGATTTTAATTCTTGTCCTGTAACCGATGCCATGTATGTTGTAGAGTGCTGGAATTTGACGAGATGTTGAATTTTTCGAAACAGTTGGTAGCGAATCAGACTAACTGATGCTCCTGTGTCTATTAGTGCACGATAATTTTTGTCGTGGATGTTCAATAGGCAGGAACTAGGGTCAGGATGTATGGCAATGTTAGTATTTAATATTTCCTCCTGATTCACAAGGGGTGGGATCGATTTGTTTATGATACTGTGTCGTTCTTTCTCTTTCATAAAGGACCTATTTTCAGAACTACGATGTGTCCTGATGTTGTGTCGACCACCACAAGCAGTCCTGCCTAGTGTGTGGTGCGTCCATTTCCCTGGCGAATAAAGGGTTGCCGTTCTCCTCTGGTATAGCTACTATACTGGGGTATCGTCGGGGTGGTGTATTATAACTTGTATGTTGTACGTGTCGCTGATGCTGGTTATAGTCATCCCGATTCAGTGTTCTATTGGCAGGGTTTGCTCTGCACCTCTTAAAATTATGTCCTGTCCTACCACAATGGTAACAATATCCCGGGTTGACATTATACACACTGTCTGGCCTCTGTGCAGGGGGGTGATGAGGACGGCTGTTATTTCCACCAGAAGCGATAGGCCGATTCCATCTTTTTTTGGAGTGACCAATCTCCATGGGTTCATGTTCTAACGTGTGTCCGTGCTCTACTCTTGGTTCTCTTCCAACCCGTTGGTGGAAGCGTTTTCTGACATTTTCCTCCGTCACTTCTGCTTGTATAGTGTCAGTGATAGTTTTGGTATCTTTGCGTATTAGATGAAGTTTTAAGTGATCTGCATACAGTCCATCTACGAAGATACCTACAAGGTGTCTTTCTAGTTCTGGGGTATTTGTCGAACTGCCAAAAAATGCCTCTTCAGCTAAATTAAGAAGCCGATCACCATAAAATTGTACAGGCTCGTCCTTCTCCTGCCTGATCTTCCTTAACAGAGACCAAGCGTGCTGGTCATCTACAATGTCACCATACCTCTGAATTATTTCCTGCTTCATGGAGTCATAGGTTTCATTTGGGTATAGTTGTCCCCTTCGTCGTAGAAAATCCGTGACCAGCGAATCTGAGCTTAAAAAAGCAATCCGCTTCTTTTCTGTGTCATTAACAGCATCAAAAATGGAGGCAAACTTGTCGATGTCAGATAACCATTTCCTAAATTTCTTCATATCACCGCTGAAGGGTGGAATAATGGACCTGATCTGAGTGAACTTGGCATAGCCATTATGCAACGTGGTAGTTATTTGTTGCAGCGCCAGCATGGTGGGCTCTGTAGTGGGCGGTGACAGTACTGAGGCTGTAGGCTGCGTTTGTTGGGCCTGCACATATTGTTGCTGCATTTGCTGCTGATCCTGTCCTGGTATATATCGTTGTTGCATTTGCATTTGCTGCTGATCCTGTCCTTGCATATATTGTTGTTGTTCTGTCGGCTGTTCCATGGCTATTTATTTTATTTAGGCCTATGAATGAAATGGCGTCCTGTATCTGCCTGTCAGTGGTTCTTGGTGATCGTTTATTCGCTCTCCTTAAAAGGACTGGTCACTTGGCACCATTAAAGCTCTTATGTAGCCGTGTGGTGCAGTATGTGGACTGGATACGGCACCATTAAAGACCCAATGTTACTGGTGTGTGTTTATTCATTCAGTCAAGACACCGTTTGTTTTTAAGTGAGTTGTTCAATAACTAGGTCTTTTATTTATTTTGGTGTTCATTTCTAAGTTTGATCTTTACTGGCTTAAAGCCCGCCAGAGTTGTTGGTTTCTTAGACTTTGTCTGGGTGATGTGGTTCGTTCGTTCCTTTTATAGATGTTACGATTGGTTGGAGAGAATAGTGGCGTAGATGTGTTAACCTGGACAATACATCTAATTAGACCAACTGGTGAGCAAATCCTTCAACAGCCTTGGTAAGTAACAATGAACTTTTATTTAACAGAAACTGGTATCAAACAGTGTTCAACAATTTATGCATTTTGTACAGCAAACAAATCTTAGTTATTTTTCTCCTCGTGAAGAATATATTTTCCATCCTTGACCTCTATCCAGGGTACTTCATAATATTCCTTACTAGCATCATCTTTATCCATTTCCTGGGTTATCTTAATCCCGTATTTGATTTCTTTCTCAGTAGGTTTCTTCATTTTGTCTATTCTCTCTTTTCAATCCTCTTCATTCGTTTTATTTTGTGTATCCTTCATTATTTCTCTTCAGCTATTCATAAGTTTCATTATACACAACTGAGCTGCAATAAAAGAAATGGTAGGGCGATGTTTCTACTTACTTGAACATGTTTCTCTATAATATATACATGTGCATGAATACATATCCAAGAATATTTCTTTCATAGCTGAATACATCAACTTAGGAGCAAGACCGTCCATGACGCGTCCTATACATTGCTCGCTCTGCAGGTCTCTCTCTGCCGGCTTAATATTTCCTGCCGCCGATTTCGTAGTGCGTTGCGCTGGCTACATTTCATTGGTTGGAAGCTTATTTTATTCGATAATTTATTGGTCAAATATCACGTTTTCTTATCGTGATGTAGCTGTCCCTATCTACGTCTCTAATCTCCATGACAATCGACGCCGACTTCCTAGCGTGTCCCCTGTCCAAAGTTGACACGGCACTTTCACCTTAGCCTTATCCTGCCCTTAGCTGTCTGGGGGGTATTTTTTTTAATATAATAACTGATGATAGTTTTATTCTCATCCTAACTAGCCTCTAGCACGAATAAATGCTATGGTAGTAGGTCATACGGCCACACCAGCTTTTTCTGCCAGTAACGCTAAGGGATGCAACTGTGGTTGAAAGTTAGACATTAATTGTATTGTTTCCCTTATATGTACTCTCCCGAAAATAGTGACACTCGACAACGAAAAGCGCGGACAGGTTGGTGTGCATGAACAGTTTGATTATACTGCATGGAAAGAAGTCAACAACACAACTGATAAACATTACATGAACTGGAGACAGGAAGATGCGGAGATCCATGATTTAAGTTGTACCAGATTAAAACAACAGAAAATCAAGATGCTCTTCTGTCATGTTCAGACTTTTAACATCAGATGTAAAACACATATTTTGGTTTTTTTAATACTTTTGAATAAGTAAAATTGCCGTTAGGTATTGGTGCTTTTGAATTTAATTCCCGTCTTATGACGGGCTTTAACACTAGTTATTACTGTAAAACTATGGAGATGGCGACCTTCAGTACACATATTTATACAACAGTTGAACTGAGAAATACGAATAAACAATAAGGCCTTTTTTTCGGGGCACGAAATGTAGAAGGGACAGAAATAATTAACGAGATCTTCAACGACGATCTTTTCCCATTAAAAAAATTGGTATTTATATTATAATAATAGCCCCTTTAGTCATAACTGACTATGGGAATGCGCCCCTGAGGTGGCAGCCCTCAGCTGCTTATTTTCCTGGTGCTCCTTTCGACGTTTTCTCCTCACCTCTGCTTCTTGTGTGAGCCTCTCTTCGCCCAATCTGAGGTGGTGCCGTAAATAGCATCGCCACTTAGTGCGATCGGCAGCTTCATCCTCCCATGTTGCTGGATCCATGTCCAGTGCCCTCATATCTCTCTTGCACACATCTTTGAACCTCAGCTGTGGTCGCCCAACTGTTCTCTTGCCATCTGCTAATTGTCCGTAGAAGATATCTTTTGGGATGCGACCATCTTCCAAGCGGCGAACATGGCCAAGCCAGCGAAGTCTGCGCTGTCTAAGCAGCGTATACATACTTTGAAGGCCAGCACGTGACAACACCTCGACATTTGTCACTTTGAGTTTGGAGTTTCCCCAAACACGCGATGTTAGGCGGGCAAAGGTAGCTGCAGCTTTGCCAATGCGGCTGTCGATTTCTGTATCCAGTGAGAGTTTGTTTGTCATTGATGGTAGACCCTAGGTATGTGAAGTGGTGCACCACTGCCAATTCATAGTTATCGATAGTGATAACTGGTGCAGCACCCACATCCTGACTCAGCACATTCGTTTTCTTTAGACTTATTGTGAGGCCAAAGTCCTTGCATGCTTTAGTGAAGCGATTCATCAAGCTCTGAAGCTCCTGTTGGCTTTGAGTGACGACTGCAGCATCATCAGCGAACAACAAGTCTCTTATAGTGACCCTTCTGATTTTTGTTTTTGCCTTCAGCCTTGAAAGATTAAACAGACGGCCATCTGACCTAGTGTGAAGGCATATTCCTTCAGTTGCATCTCTGAATGCATGTTTCAAGAGTAAGGCAAAGAAGATTCCGAAGAGGGTCGGAGCCAGAACACAGCCTTATTTAACGCCACTTCGTATATCAAAGGGCTGTGACGTGCTTCCAGCATATTGGACTGTTCCCTTCATGTCGTCATGGAATGACTTTATCATTTCCAGCATTTTAGAAACCCATCATGATTGATACTGCACATGTTGATAAGGGATTCTTCCCGCGGAATGCGCATATATATTATTACAGTTCTTTTAGGTGCACTGGGACTTTTCGATAGCCTATATTTTTTTTTCAAACCAGTCTCCCTAATGCATGTTATTTGCATACATGTGTATTTGTGTTCGCGCGGTCGATAAAGTGAGGCTGATGCTTTTACTTAAGAGAGCTATACTATGCACGTGTTGACAGTTAAACTGACGACTTGTGAGACCTTCAGCATTCATAACACTATTGTTCATCATCATTATCTTCAACACCCCAAGGAGCGTAGGTCTTCTGTCACATACCACCAGCTCATGGTGTTTCCATGTCTTTCTCATCCCTTTGATTTCCGTGTCACCAGATCAGATGAAAAGTATAGACTCTATCAGAGCTTACCATCAAAACATAGAGATATAAGAAGCTGGAGATCTCATTTGGCCGACCTTCGATAGAAGACGGTGGAGATCCATTGCTGCCAACCGACCTTCGATAGAAGACGTTGGAGATCATTTGCAGCCGACCTTCGATACAAGACGTTGGAGATCCATTGCAGCCGACCGACCTTCCATAGAAGACGTTGGAGATCCCTTGCAGCCGACCTTCAATAGATAACGTTGGAGATCCATTGCTGCCGATCTTCGATATAAGATGTTGGAAATCCCTTTCAGCCAACCTTCGATAGAAGACGTTGGAGATCCCTTGCAGGCGACCTTCGATAGAAGACGTTGGATATCTCTTTCAGCCGACCTTCGATTGAAGACGTTGGAGATCCATTGCAGCCGACCTTTAATCGAAGATGTTGGAGATCTGTTTCAGCTGACCTTCGATGCGAAGGTGGTAGCTGATTTCATCTGTCCCACTTAATAAAATTCCCAAATGACGTGCGTAGTCTTTACGCAATCGTGTCCTTCCACAGCCTCTAGTAATTGGTGTTCCCTGTCATTCGTGTTGGTAACATTTTCTCTTGCTATATTACTAGACTATCCTGTGTTCGTTCTCTCTCTCTCTCTCTCTCTCTCTCTCTCTCTCTCTCTCTCTCTCTCTCTCTCTCTCTCTCTCTCTCTCTCTCTCTCTCTCTCTCTCTCTCTCTCTCTCTCTCTCTCTCTCTCTCTCTCTCTCTCCCTCTCCCTCCCTCTCTCTCTCTCTCTCTCTGTGTGTGTGTGTATGTGTCTTATGGGGAGGGGGGTCTCTGCCACTTAATGATTAGACCTGTTTGACACAATGAATTCTAACGTCTATTCTCATAGCATGCCCAACAAATGGACGGGCTCTTTCAGATCTTTGCACGCTGGCCTAAATCAAACATCGTGAGATGATTGGATTATGTTGAGCAGTGATTCCCAAAATTACAATAATCACGTACCCTTTATGAAAGTTTAACTTTACCGGTGTACCCCTCTCGGGCTAAGATGATTTTAGTGTAGTTTTAATAAATACTAATTTATTTACACTAGCGCATATAAAATATAATATATACAGGGTGTCCCAAAAGTCCTTGTACAGTTTTAACCTATTTACTATTAAACCTGCACAAGGACTTTTGGGACACCCTGTACTTACTTAGTCGTTCCTCTTCTACCCTGAAGTGTAGATGTTTGCCAGAGAGAGAGAGAGAGTGCCATACTATCGGCTGTCTTCTGGCCTGGTTCCAATCTCAGTCCTTCAGGGATTTGTCTAATGATGTTCTCCCAGTGAACTCTGGGTCGTCCTGGAGGTCTCAATCCCTTACTCTTGAATTCCCATCTGTTGGTTTCCCATATTTGTCGTGGTAGCCGATCTTCTCCCGTTCTGCAGACATACCCAAACCATCATAATAATAAAAATATTTTAATATAATATTTGCTATTAATTATAAATGTATACAGCACATAATAAAAGTTATCTAATATACACTTGTAAATAAACGTGTCTGTATTTCTACATTACACGATTCTCAAATATTACATTTTAGTGAATTGTTTTCTGCAGCTAGAAAAGTAGGATAAAGTAACAATACAAATTCTGCTGCATACACATTGACCGCCTTTCACGTATCCGGGGTACGCGCACCACACTTTGGGAAACACTATGTTGTGAATTGTACATCCGCACCAATAGAAATGTTGGGAGATGGAATTGAAGAAAGACAGTAAAATATGATGAGAGTGATACTATTAGCAACAATAAATAAATGAAGTCCAGAAAAGATAGAAAAGAAGATAATGATTTAGAAGATTATGAAGAAATAGAAAGAAGAAGTCATGACATTTACGATACCACTTCTTAGTGTTACTATACTGTGTGTTTCTCTTTGTTTCTTTCTCTTGAACTGTGTCTTATGCGCATACGCATACACATACACATGTATGAAAAAATGTAGTCCCATGGCAGATACTGCCATCGGGGAGTGAAGTGTTAGAGGCTTCACTTATACTATGTCTCAGTCTTAGTAGGTCGGGTAACCAATGCCATTCCTTGCTGTTCTTACCTTTCCTAACTCAAGAGTAGAGTCAGGTACCCATCTACAGCTGGGTAAGACTAGAGCTTAATCCGCTAACTCGTTTTCGAACCCAGAACACGATAACTTTGCTGCGATTGTCGCGTGCTCTAACCACCCAGCCAATCGGACGCTCACAATATATAACACAATATTTTGTATAAACCTAAACAAATCACAGCCCCATGTAGCTCTCGTGCTTGATCTTTGATGAGGCGAAGACAGAATAGGACAACGGCTCCCTAAGACATGTCTAACTAATATGAGGTTGTACATGGAGGCTGGCAACCTCATGGTGTAAAACATATTGTTACATAAATCACCACTGTAATAGCTGATAGGAAAGTTATATTAGTGATTACGTCTTTAAAACTGTCTGGGTCGTCCACGGGTCCTATATACCATAGTTGTGTGGGTGTCGTGAGAATGACCTCAGCCAGTAATGCACTTTTTTGGGGGGTGCAAAATTGGCTGAGCGTCCTTTCACGATGTGCTGTCACAGCAAGGCGATGGCGCCGTTTGATCGGTCTTAGGTTCGATTCCCGGTAAGCCTATCACTTGTATTTTGTTTTCTGTTGTCTAGTGTCATCCTTTATGTCCAACGAGTACCTGTTAATTACCTTTATTTATTTATTTACTAATTTATTAATTGTTCACAGGACTCAAGTTTCCTCCATTATTTATTGTTCACAGGACTCAAGTTTCCTCCATTATTTATTGTTCACAGAACTCAAGTTTCCTCCATTATTTATTGTTCACAGGACTCAAGTTTCCTCCATTATTTATTGTTCACAGAACTCAAGTTTCCTCCATTATTTATTGTTCACAGGACTCAAGTTTCCTCCATTATTTATTGTTCACAGGACTCAAGTTTCCTCCATTATTTATTGTTCACAGGACTCAAGTTTCCTCCATTATTTATTGTTCACAGAACTCAAGTTTCCTCCATTATTTATTGTTCACGGAACTCAAGTTTCCTCTATTATTTATTGTTCACAGAACTCAAGTTTCCTCCATTATTTATTCAAGAGCATGCAAATGCTTAGTGCAAGTTTCCTGCAAAGGGGAAAGGAAGGGGGAAAAGGGGGGAGAGGGCTAGCGGTAGTGGTGTATTCTTCATCTTGAAACCGTTGGGACATTTAAAAAACTTATCTTTTATTGTTAAACATATTACAACAGTTCGTGTTTTCTTCATCTTGAAACCGTTGGGACATAAAAAAGGTATCTTTTATTTTTAAACACTTATTTAATTTGATATGAGCATTGTCTGAATGTTTCACATCTTTGAGCCCTTGTTTCACTAGATTACAGATGACTTAAGCAGCTGAATGCTGCATAGTGTCAATCGACCGAGCAAAGTGGAATCAATTTGTTGCTGCCCTACAAGACGCCACCAGGCGTAATGGCCACTGACTGCTTTGACGGTCGACGGCTAAGGATCTAAGAAGCAGACGGCAGCTGAAATTTTGCACACAGCCCTCTATCATGGTACATTTTGAAGTATAGAAATGTGAAGTAACTTCCATTGACCTGTCCCAGGCCTGCCATACAAAAATTCTTCTTCTTTCATTCTTAGCCGCCGACCGTCAAAGCAGTCAGTGGCCATCACGCCTAGTGGCGTCTTGTAGGGCAACAACAAATTGATTCCACTTTGCTTCGTACAGTGCCCCGTTAATACTGCCTTATTCCATCTCCACTTCGGCTTGTTTTGAGAAAAGCGCGTTCAAAGTTTTTGGATTAGTATGTGAAAAGAAAATCAAAGTTTGCATGATGATCCAAAATGTTCAGATATTGTGTAGGATGATGGATTAAACTATATGATGCCAATTTATGACCACAGGTCAGGTTTGGTCAAAAATGGAGATTGGAATAAATCGGTACTAAGGCGACGTAGTGCAGACTAAAGGTTTTAACACTTCAGCAAACGGTAGGCTACTGAACTGCATTGAAATCAAACAGGGTGTTGATATATATATATATATATATATATATATATATATATATATATATATATATATATATATATATATATACACATACATACATATATGGTAATTTCCAAATGACTGTAGCCGAACGTTCCGCACAGAATATTCACTCGGAGTTTTTTCCCTTTCTATATATATATATATATATATATATATATATATATATATATATATATATATATATATATATATATACACACACACATACATACATATATGGTAATTTCCAAATGACTGTAGCCGAACGTTCCGCACAGAATATTCACTCGGAGTTATTTCCCTTTAGCAGTGTTTCGTGCTTTAGCAGTGTTTCGCACATTAGCTGAATGTTCCGTGCCGGAGCGTTTTAACTTTATTTGATATGCCGATCGAACACATAACTCCGAGCCGACTGCATCAGAAAAGGTGTCCATCGCCGGTCGACGTCGTTTCATGTGACTACAACAACATTACAATTCAAGACATATTGCTTGACCCGATGCGCGAAACACTGCTAACGCGCGAGACACTGTTAAAGCACGAAACAATGCTAAAGGGAGATAACTCTAAAATACCCATATTCTGTGCGGAACGTTCGGCGACAGTCATTGGGAAATTACCATATATATATATATATATATATATATATATATATATATATATATATATATATAGATATATATATATATATATATATATATATATATATATATATGGGAGCCGCGCTGGTGTACTGGCTTCGGCGTTGTACTGGCGACCAGGTGTTCATGGTTCAAACCCGGGCGTCGGCGTTTGAAGAAATGTTTACGGCCGGAAATTTGACTGAATAGCCTGAACGGCTCCTGTGATAAACCCTCTGTGGATGGGAAGGAGCGAAGCTCCTGACCGGGTTGGAAGGAAAGTCCTCAGGTTCCCCAGCCTCGCAATGACATGTCATTGGGCCGAAGGGGCTGAAAGCCCAAGTGCCGCTGGTTAAGGAAAAAAAAAAAAAAAATATATATATATATATATATATATATATATATATATATATATATATATATATATATATATATATATATATATATATATATATATATATATATAAACAAACATGCGTACATACATATGTATCTGATCTGTATATCTTTTCCTCAACTAGATCAATTTTTAAACTATTTGACAGGTTTTTTCCCCTTGTCTAACAAGACTCTGAACTTTGCTTTTCTTCTCACTAATAGAGACTCTCTTAGAAATCTATATGTACTGTAGTTAACTTTTGTTATTTACATAAATTAACGATTATCCGCCCATCTTATATCAGTCTGTTACATTAATTAACCTTCCCTAATATTCTAACAGCTTTCCTGGATGCAGGAGGGTATTTAACCATGATCTATTTTTATTTCCAGCTCCGCTTAGGAACAACTGACGTTGTTTTATGATTAACTACTATTCTGCTACATGTAGGCCAGTACACATCTGAAATGTAACTATTTAAGTCATTATGTAAATCGACATCATTTATTATTTTTCTTTACAAATAATTTCATAAAATGTAAGCAGGAGAAAGGGTGTCAATTAAAAAGGACAATAAGGCGCAGAAAGTCAACTATCTTTGAATGTATCATAAGAAGGGAAGAAGAATTAACGCATCTTGGAATAAATATTTAATACGGCTCAAAAGAATGACGGACAGAGACCGAGAGTGAGGAAGAGAATAAACAATATTTTAACACCATTAAAGAGAATATTTGGATGAACTGACTATAACGCGTTGCAGGAGATTGAAGACACAGCCGAATCAAAACGCTAGAGACCGTAGGAAAGTGTCGTACAGATAGGTTTTGAAATATTTTTGGTCCTGTCTGAGTAGAGTGGATGGTGATAAGTAAGCGAGAAAGGTGTGAGAAATAGATTTCACGGGTGAATAGCTTAAGGAGAAGATATGTCTCTGGAATGAGTAAGTTTCTCTAATCCAGCCTATCTATACGACTATAATTTAGTATAAGACAACCTTGCCCTCCTCATATATAAATGTAAGTTTAACTACACACACGCACAGCTATGTGACAACAAGACATACAAACGTGAAAAAACTACTGTTAATTGGGTATGTGTCTGACCAACACACAAAGTTAAGTTTCTTTTGTTGTTTATTATCATTTAAACTTGACAACATCAAACATCTAAAGAAAGATCAAATGAAATCAGATTTACGTACATATGAAAATAACTGAATAAATGTGCCCTCCCCCTATTGAGAAAAGAACCCAAAAAAAGTTAATAACCCAAAGATTAGCACAATGTTACAGAATAGACAGTAGAGAAACAAGTTCCTACTATTCTACCCAGTAAAGTAAACAAGTTTAAGCAAAATCCAATGTTGGTAAAGTTCCTGTAACAAAGAAAAATATTTACTCTCTCTGTCATACCGTGGCCACTCAATCACGCTTACCTACTCTTGGTGATATCCCTTGGAAATACAATTATCCTGAATATACATTGCCAGGTTTTATTTTTTTTTTCTCCCAAATTGGCCCCAGTCCATCCTCTAACAATTCAAGACTAACGAGGTGAACGCCAAATCAGGTGTTTTAATTTTCCCTGGATGAACAAAATGTCACCGCGAATAGCTAGTATAGCAAACGTGCTCTTGAGGTTCACAGTTAAAAAAAAAGGAGGAAAATACTTCCAGTCTTGGGAAACATCTGACTGCTAAAATGTTACAAACGATGATGATGATAATCCTATCGGCTGGCTCTATGGTGAGTGCCGATTCTGAAACAGCGTAAGTTCTAGATGCTACACTTGAGTACGGCTGTCAGAAATCGGGGATAATATTATTGGTTTCACACTCCAGTTTGCTGATAAAATTGAAAAAATAATGCTGGGTTTTTGTAAGTCCAGTTCAATTTACAAGTTAAAATGTTTCTCATGTATCTTGGGCCAGTCCTTGCTCACAGATGAAATTGGTAACGCACACGCCAAGAAAAGACAACATTAACAAATCCGTAAATAAAGAAAAGGACCAAAAGACCGCTGGACGCCCTTGATCAGGTCTGCTATGCATAAAAAGAAAATTTGTGAAAAAATGCTACTATTCTATAAAGCTACATATATGCACAAGAAGATCTCTTATCCACTCCGTCAGTCCTGATTAAAGTTAAAAGGCACACTATGTCTTTAGCTTACCCTATCGCGCGTCGCTTAGCGAGTGCATGTTTGGTTGAGATATGCAGCTCTTCCCCTCCCGGTCAGCAATCAGCGTACAATGTTAATCATTATTCAATTATCCATACGTGCACTTACATAAATATCGCCCTTCGTTAATAGCTATTAAATTGTCGGCGTCTGTTAGTCATCGTATGGTATTAAATAATAGTCATTTATAATAAATACGCACAATGAAATAAAACGTGAATTCTTTTCTGTCACTATCAGTCGCGCCGAGCATATAATCAGTCAACTAAAACTGTCTCTTCTTGTGTGAGAAAGCGGGTGATGAAAATTAACATTATAACTGAACCTCTGGTATAAAATAGCTACGCGTTACTTTATTTCATTGGCTTTAACAGCTAGAACACTAAGTGAATTATAATGGTAAACTTTACACTTTAACACGTAAGCACTAATTTCTATTACCAGAAAATCAGAATGACAATCCCCACGAATGCTATTAACACATCTTCCACAATGGTTCTATAACTCCGTGCTTAGACTATCCAAAATTCTGAGTGACAACTGATAGCAGGTTTAAGAAAACACAGTTTATATATCATCATGGTTCTCTGATCTGTAGATGATGTTACTTTTCACGTGACCATGTGTATCGAGAGAATCAGAAACAGAGTTCCCCAGATAAAAGCTTTACGGTCGCTCTTCTGGCGAGGTTTCAACCGCCATCAAAAGACTTATATCCGTGTAACGGGGTTCTCGAAGATTTTCTCCGTACGAATGCCCGCTTCAGAAGATCAAAGAGCCCAGGCCCTGAGTACGAACTTCAAAGCGTACTCGAGAAAGATTTTGCCCGTGGGTCTTACTTTAAAGGGTCTTTGGTTCTTCACGTGCGGTCTGTCAGGTATCGTATGATTGACAGATAAGCTCGCATGAGAAGACTCGATAAACAAACCTGATTCGCTACCTGTTATGACTGGCAGATCACGAAAGTTTGTAAATGCTTCGTTTGTTTATGTTCAAGGAAAAGAGGCGTGGATGAAAAATAAGCTTGTGTGAGTAAGACAGGCAGAAAAATGCATGGTTTTGCTAGAAAATCATACACATCCATTGTACTCCACGTCTTACCGCAGTTCCCCGCATCTTCCTCGACTATATATTTGGTACATAATGTAGATCCTACAATTGTTCACATATCATTATTTAACAATCTGTGTCTCCTGGTAATATTAATGTCTCTTCTTAAACATGTTTATCTCGCACGATATGAATTTCCTCTCTTGTGCTCTGGTTAGGGACCATGTTTGAAACTGATAGCAAAGAGTTGTTAAGAATATACTATTTATCACTTGTGCTTTAGTTTCCATACTTTTTTTTTTTTTTGAACGTACGCCCGCTTTAACTCGAGACGAAATCTCAGGTTAGTATGTCTAACCTGAGGCTGATTTTACGTGAGTATCCTATTTTCCCTGTACTCTGACAAGTGGCCTCTCGCTATTCAGGCAGATACTCGCCGTCTTCGGAGAGTACCCATTAGAGCTGGGTCGGCCCAGGAGCTGTTCGTGTTATTCCAGTCCCTGGTCGACAACACTTCTTCAAATGTGACGCCAGGGCTCGAATTAATCCAGCCCAAATCTCTTTTGACGACACTCCGTCAAATATCCTCGCCCAGGCTTGAACCTGGATTACCCGATCGCCAGCGCAATGTGATATCCATTACACCAGCGCGGCTCCCAGTTTCCATACTAATATTCGGATGCTTGAGTAGTGGTGAAACTTGGTAAGACACTGCACTGACTTATTCACGTGTTTTTTTTTTCTTCAAATTCTCTGTACCTTCTTGCATTGTCTGTGCAAATTCTACTTCGGTGTTTAAACTGGAACATGCTTGAGATAAACGTTGAATTGTATGTTAAGTGGGCCTGGTGATCTACTGACCTTCACATCTTCTGAGCGGATTACTGTAAATTCATAAAAGTACCAACCACCAGTTAGTTAAGACTCTAGCAGATTCAAGTTTATCATCCCTTATTTTATTTTCAGGCTGTGTATGTCTAATACTTAATTTTAGGGCTGGTTTGATTTTGAAAAATCTTAATCGATTAATCGAATTTCTTTAATAGAGGATTAGTAGATTAATTTCGAACAATTTGATAAATTTTTTTAAAAATCATAGAAAACATTTTTGTTTTGAAACCACAAAGGACTTTATTTATTTTACTTGATATAAAGCAACATTATCCTGAAAATATAATGAATATACTGAAAAGATACAACGAAACAATTTATTATTAGTGACCATACTTGCCAAATTCCATATCACAAACCTCAAACATAGCGAATGCTTTCACCATTTAAGCAAAAAGCATAAAGATTGCTTAAAATGGAATAAATGAATAAAAGTTGGTCTATCAGTTAATCGATTAAAACAGTTTTAACCGATTAGTCGAATAATTAATCGTTAACGTTCCCAGCCCTACTTAATTTTATTGTTTCTCTCACAGTAACATATTATTAATTTATTAAATTAAAGTAGGCCTTAGTGTATCCCTTTAACGCGGTATTTCCTTAAGCGTACTGGCGTACCCCAGAGAGTACTCGAAAGATGTTCAAAGGGTACACGGCAGAACTTTGTACGTGTTACTTATACATTTTTTTAAAGCTGTAGATAACTAACTATTCAATAAAATGTAATATGTGAGACAGGTGTACTGTAGAAATACATATGTTTGTTAACAAGTGTGCGTCGCGTTCTTGCGTTTCGGGCAGAACGGTTGTCTTAGTAACAGACTAGTAAGATACCAGATTTTTTTCTTATAACAAAAGAGTACTGTATTCTCTTTAAATAAACACTAAATGCTCTCATGTGCATGGAGGCATGTCTGGAGTCATCATTATATGATTCAGCTAAGCACAATGCTATATTATACACATATGGAAGCGAATATCTGTCTGTGAGGCTAACCATACCCTCGTGGACTCTTGAAATCGTCCACACACTTCCAGCGATTCCCGCTGTGGTGAAACATGTTGAGAACCCAGCATTGCACACTAAGCTTGAACTAGTTACATGAGCCCCAGATGTAACTCGGGCTTTTTCCTGGTTGGCTGCCTGCAGGAGGATCTCAGTATGGACCCGTGATATTTAGGGGGAACTGAGAAGTGGCTCTGTGTAGGACGTGACATTCCTTGGGAGAGCCCAGAACCAGAGTACAGTATTTTAGCTCTGCATATTTGGAGAACCCCCTTGGATGCCGAGGAATGCACAGTATGCCACGCGCTTCTCCCTCCTAGCTTGGGGCTAAACGTTTTGATTCTTTAAATGCAAACAAAGCTGGAGAAACTGGAGCTAATTATTTCAACTCAACATCTTTCCGAATGGCAGAAAAGCCACACGAAAAGCCTAGATTTACAGTGTAGATAATACCAAGGAATCTTTAACTTGATATTGGCTGCAGATGAGCAAGAACTCAGCAGCCCCCAGTTAATCAATAACAATAACAATAGAACTCTTAATTAAATGCGACCGTAGCTGAGGTTTAAAGATGTGTGCATGAGAGACATGAAGGCTCTGGACATAAATCCAGCAGCCTGGGAGGACGAAGCTGCCCATCGCACCAAGTGTAGATGCTGACTACGGCTGTACCTCAGATTGGAAGAAAAGCAGCTCTCGAAACCAGCAGAAGAAAAAAGAACACACCAGAAGGAACACCAGGCAAAAAAAATGTAGCTGAGGTCTATCACCTGTAGGACGCATCAACCCCATCGTCAGTTATGACTGGAGGAGGCTACAACTACTACTGATTTACTACACTACCACACATTGCAGACGAAGTTAAACATACGTAAAGGATATAACGTTAATCCTTAACCTGACCCTGATTGCGACAAAGATGGATTTTTTTTTTTTTACAGTACACTATGGTTCAACCCATTATTATGTTATGTTATCTTTTCTTAGGGCAGCTGAAGGGTTTAACTCAGCGAGGTTCATGCTTGTAGGAAATCTTGTATTTAATAGCAAAGCCATTAACCATCAAATGATTAGTTCCCGGGGGTCTGTGACGAGACAAAGAAGACTAGGACTTCTCTACCATCAGGCATGTCGTACACTGCGACTAATATGACATTTTTCTTGGGACTGGCAGCCTCATTATATACAACAAATTGCCAATCAATATGCATCCACAGCAAGAGAGTGTAACTGCTGTGTGCAGACTTCCTGTGGGACCAGCTGCAGTGGGTGGTCCCGTATCCCTTAAGGAGCGCAAAAGAAGTTGATGATGATTTGCCATGAGTATGAAAATGAAGTTGGAAAAGAGGCATCAAAGATTACCCAATGAGCAGCAGCTGGGAGACTTTTTTTTCAGGCCGTAAATCGAGGAGTCCTCAGCGGAGAGATATTGCCGGGTGAGCGAGGATGACCGTGTACCGCTCCACCTGTTTCCCAGTCTTGACTTGTGGATGCGAGTCGTGGGCAATGAGTACAGCCAACGAGGGTCAGATCCGGGCCTCGGGAGTTGAGTGTC
Organism: Oreohelix idahoensis; assembly: GCA_024509875.1. NCBI lineage: Eukaryota > Metazoa > Mollusca > Gastropoda > Stylommatophora > Oreohelicidae > Oreohelix > Oreohelix idahoensis. The sequence continues at coordinate 358,316 of JAMPIV010004255.1, read as the reverse complement.
TGGGGAAGGTGATTGAAGTAACAAGAAGAGACATGGTCCGCGACCAGACGATACATCATGACCTCAAAATCCAGCCCCTGTAGACCCGAGTGGAAAAGTTCCCGTTACGATGGTTTGGACATATCTAGAAAATGGGAGAAGATCGACTACCACGACAAATGTGGAAACCAAGAACCACGGATCCAGACCTCCAGGACGACCCATAGTTCGCTGGGAGACAACATTAGACAGTTGTTACGTGCAGTCTTTGATATCTTACAATATTATACATAGGTAATTTTTTAGTGCTTAAGGGAAAGTCATTATTGAGTTACTTCCCTTGAAAGTTGTGCCATCTCTTCGATCAAACTCCGCGGATAAATCCATTTTACTGCGATTTATTCGTTGTTTGGGTAATAATAGATTGTTCTTGCTTCAGAATATCTATGGCCTGAATTTATGTGTATTGTTTGTCTGAGTAGGACGAGTCTGTCTTATATCTGTATATCTTTACATATCTAAGTCGAACTATATGTTCTGTTGTCTCTAGAGAGGTCAAAGGCTATTCGGCGGATGTGTCGCTAGAGTGTGGTGTGATTTGGCTTCGTCCTGATAGGGACTGTGTGTTTCCTATGTCGGCCTGTCGCCGGGAAAAAGTGATCTCTGTATTTGTGGGGAAAGTGATAGTCGTCTAGACCTATCGTGTATGCTTTACCCCAGTGTTTATTCATATTGCCAAGGAATGGCAGTTCCATATTTCCTCTACCAAGGTAATCAAAGACACTCTTATGAACTCTCGATCGAAGCCACCATTTTCGATAGTTACGATTTGAATGTCTAAGAGAATATATTTGACTCGATGAAAACGACTTCGATTCCTAGCAGCACTATATTCTGTAGAATGCAGTCAATTGTTCATGATCAAATCTACAGAGCAATGCAATGTTTTATGAATGACTAACTTTAGGACAGATTCATTATCTGCATCCAAACGTGAGTGACAGTTCACGAGTGAAGCCATCTTGGAACCAAAACATGTAGCGACTTTCAAGAAGAGAAAGGGGATGCCCGTATTATCGCTTGTTTAGTCCAGAGATCACTGCTACACATGAGAACCCGTTATTAGCGGTTCAATATTATTATATGAAAAAAATATGTGCTGAACATTATGTGGGAGAATCGTCGCTAAACGAGATTAGGTTTAGAAGATATCTGAAATATTGTTTATAAGCTGACGTGCTCAGTCAGTGAAGTCAGATGATTTATATGTATGGGCGATGCTGAGGGCTTGGCTACTGACAGTCCATTATAATATTAATCTACATGAGTGCCCATGTAACATAACATTGCAAGACCATTTATCCACTGTACTATGATGTATTATGCCAACCTGTGATTTGTCACTATCTGTGCTGTCGAGTGTGTACGTCCAATTAAACTTTAGAAAAGGTACACAGTCGTTGGTGTCGATGACTTCCAGTCATACATGAGTGTGAGAAAAGAACATTTGTCAACAACACGAACCCTTATCATCATTCGCACATTGTACACTCAATCCATGTCTACACACCACTGCGTAGGTCAAGTTGACATTCCATACACTACAGTGGAGCAAACAACACCATAGAGATCTTATCAACTGATGATGATGATGATGTCTGCTTCCATCCACTTATATCTATCTTTTGGTGGATATCATTAACGGGAATAAAAATCCAACATTATTCAACCTTATCAACTGGTGGACCAGCTTTCTGGGTTTGACCTCGCAGAAGTTCAGAAGTCAACAGATTACCGATACCAGACCGTTTCCTGTGGCTGATACGACACACTTGCAGTATTGGTTTGCTCTTTGTCAACACTTCGTCACGTGACCTGTCAAGTGAATGCAGTATGTAGGCCAGCGTTGTTGACAGTTTTACATTAGACATTACAGAGTTTCACAGAACAGTTGGATCAATTCTTGTCAATGTTAACAGGAAGACAGTATTTGTGTACTAAGAAGTCCTATTTTCATCGATGGATCTTCTTGTTTTCCATATATGAACTTTAATATTTAAGGCCAGAATGTTTAATTGAATAAAGTGGCAGTTTGTTTATTTTCATAAAAATAACTTTGCCATTACTGTAAAACTGAGCCTATTTTGCAACACATACTATCATACACATAATTTATATATATTTATGTTTACATGTTATTTGTTTGTATAGTATGTTAGTTTCTATGTCAGCGGGTTGTGTTTAAGGTTGGGCGGCGTCCTCACAACAGAATATCCCACGTCATAGAGGGTCCGTTGTGGGCGTTTTCTATAGGTGCAATTTTCTTGATTGAAAATTTGCTGCGACAACTGTTGCTTTTGTGTTAGCTGTGAAGACTGTAATTATTGTTATTTTTGTAATATTTCTTTGTTCTTTAGTTTTGTTTTGAGTTGTTTGTAATTTGTTGGTCTACCCTTTTTTATCTTTCAGTTCTATTCACAATTTATATTCATATATTGTGACGTCATTTGTGTTGTTATTCTTTGCAGATTCAGTGATTATTTTCATTGATTTCCCTATTTGATTTATTTTGATTTCTGCAAACGTTCTTGTATTGTCAGTCCTATTTGTACTTTATGTATTCTGTTGGTTGACATATGTTTTATATAGGTATATTTCATAAGACACAATTGCCTGTGCACTGCACTTGGATTATGGTATAAACCAGTACCTGATTATTATTACTATTATACAAGACCTTATTAAAGGCTTGTGACCCACAGATATTGGGATAGTATACTGATTAATCAAGTCATTGAGAACTTGTGGTATTATTATTATTTCAGGTGATTAGTATTATTGTTAGACACTATGTCTACATTAGAATACTTCATTATACAAGGGAAAGCCCTTGATAAAACTGGTCAACAATTAGAACAATGGGCAGTTGCTCAATATGACAAAGCATTAGCTGCAGAAGAGAGAAGAGCTATGGCAGAAGAGAAAAGATTAGCTGCAGAAGAAAGAAAAGCTATGGCGGAAGAGAAAAGATTAGAAAGAGAAGCTGAGGCTGCTGCTGAACAAAAGAAATTGCAGATGCAGGTGGAGGAAAGGAGATTTGAAGCTGAACAAAAAAAAAAAAAAAGATTAGAAAGAGAAGCTTAGACAGTGAAGCTGAACAAAAAAGATTAGACAGTGAAGCTGAACAAAAAAAGATTAGACAGGGAAGCTGAACAAAAAAGATTAGACAGGGAAGCTGAACAAAAAAGATTAGACAGGGAGGCTGAACAAAAAAGATTAGATGCTGAAGAGAAAAAAAACAATAAGAGAACATGAATTTGAGTTGGAGAAATTGAGATTGACAAGTATGAGTAATGTTAATCAGGCATCTAGTGGTAATGGTAAACCTTCTACTTACAAGGTTAAGGTTCCACCGTTCAATCAGTCCAGTGACGATATTACATTCTGGCTGGATAGATTTGAACGTTCTTGTCGTACACATAATGTGGATAAATCACAATACGCTAATCAATTATCAGAAAACTTGAAAGGTGAATCTTTGACTAGATTATGCCTTGTAGGAGAAGCAGATAAGGATAATTATGATGTCATTAGGGCGGCTTTGATAAAAAAATATCAGCTAAGTGAGGAAGGCTATCGCCTTTTATTTAAGACGATGGTACCTGAGACGGGTGTAGAATTCTCAGAATTCACTGCAAAGGCACGTCTCACAGTTGATCGTTGGATTGAGCTTTCCAAAACAGAAAAAAACGTATGAAGGACTTATGGATTTGTTGCTCAGAGATAAGATTATGTCATGTGTGAACAAACCTTTCCTTGAATTTATACATGAGCGTAAACCCAAATCTCTAAAAGAAATGGAAGAATATTGTTCCCAATATGTCACTGCACACCCCGACGTGACTTTTGGCAACACTAAGATTAAGGAGAGTATGCCAGTTGCTTCAGCAACACCATACAATCCCAATTATTCACACAGATTTCAGGGACCTCAAAACAGATTTGATAAAAAAGGTAACCATAATAGTTATCAAAACCAAGGTAACCAATCATTTCAGGGTTCTTCTTCAAAGAACTGGAGACGACCTGATAGCTCTCGACACAGGGGTGGTCATAATTATAGGAATTTCCGTAGAGGAAGTAATTATAGAAACTATCAGGGTTATCCGTCTTGGAGTCAACAAGATCATAATTACAGAGATACTCATTATAATGAATATGATAATGGTAACCAAGGGAACTATGACTCAAACCCAAATAGGGGTTACAATAGAGGTAACAATAACTACAGGGTGATAATAACCGAGGTAGATCTCAAAACAAAAGACATAAACCACATTTTCAGGCAAACTCTGTACAACAAGAGTCCCATGAAGCCTATAAACAGAGTAAAGATAATAATGATGCTAGTAATATGGCATGTGCCGCTTTTGATTTTGGGAGAGCATCTCAGTGCCCCCAATGCAAAACGTTATTTGAGCCAACCACAGTGTCTACTTTAAGCTGTGGCCATCCTCTTCCTGCTCTTCCGGCATCAGTCGCGCATGATGGAAGAGGTTCTCTTGTCTTACATAAGGGTTTAGTGAATAACAATCCAGTCTCTGTGCTATTTGATTCTGGATGCACCACAATTGGTGTTAGGCAGTCACTCGTAGATCCTTCCCGTGCCATGGACAAGTAGTCAAATGTGTAACATTTGGCGGCACATTAGAGAAATACTCTACTGCTATCATTAGGATTGCTACTCCTTTCTTTACAGGAGATGTACACGCATGTCTTCTTCCGAATCCGATCGCTGACCTCATCATCGGTCGCATTCATGGAGTCAAGGAATGCACTCCGCAACAAATTTCCACGTGGGAAAGGCAAAACATGCAGATTGCTAACGCTGTAGTCACTAGAGCTCAGGCTCTTAATATGCCTCAAACTTCATCTATTGAAGATAATGAAGTGCATAACCAAGATAATCCCTGGTAATTTCTCGTGACTCGTTTATAAAACAGCAAGAAGATGATCCCACTCTGAAGAAATTCTTCATTCTTGCAACTAAAGGTGATCCGAATAAAGACACAAGTCGTAAATCGTGGATTACAAAGAAGAATGGCGTACTTGTACGTATGGTTCAAGACTCCATTACGTCAAGTCATTCTCAAATCCTGTTCCCAAGAATTTGAGAGTTAAAATTTTGCAGCACGCTCACGACTCTCAGTGTGCTGGACACATGGGTTTTTCCCGTACTAAGTCAAGAGTCCTTGCGGCTTTCTTTTGGCCATTGGTAAACAAGGACATACGGATTTATTGTCGATCTTGTAAAGTATGTCAGGAAGTTAAATCCAAAGGTCCACGGCATGCTGCACCCATTCAGGCGGCGGACATTCCTATTCGGCCGTTTCAAAAAATGGCCATAGACATTATTGGTCCATTTAAGATCAAGTCTGCCAGAGGACATCAGTTTATCTTGACGTGTGTTGATATGTGCACACGTTGGCCAGAGGCTATTCCTCTGAAGAGCATTACTACTGCTGATATTGCAGATGCTCTTTGGCTTATATTTTCTCGTCTGGGGTTCCCCGGAGAGATATTGTCAGACCATGGCACCCAACTAATATCAGATACCATGTCTCAAGTAATGTCTACTCTGCAGATAGATAGATCTTTAAGTAGTATCTACCATCCAATGTCTAATGGTATGGTCGAACGCCTTAATAGAACACTTAAAAAACTTACTGGGGAAGATAACTGAGGATCATCCTCAAGACTGGGACAGAGTTTTACCTGCGGCCCTCTTCGCTTACAGAGAGGTACCCAATGAACATACGGGATTTTCTTTGAACTCGTCTTTGGCGCGCGTCCGCGTGGCCTATGTCGTTGCTTCACGATCTCATAACATCTGACAATATTGACGATGACACAAAGTCATCCTACGAATATGTCATCGCGTTGAGACAAAAAATTATCGAAGCATGCAAATTAGCAACTTCTTCTTCTGAATTTGCGAAACAGAAGGCAAGGCAATTTGCCAATAAGAAGAGATGCTTACGACAACTTTGTCCTGGTGACAAAGCATTTGTATTACTACCTTGTAGGGAAAACAGATTACTTATTTTTTGGAAAGGTCCGTACGATATAATATCGAAAATTTCCGATGTCGACTATATTGTCGATATTGATGGGAAGCATAAAACCTTCCACATCAATATGCTTACTGAATTCCATGAACGTCCGGATTATTTGCAACCCATTTTCCAAGCAACGGACAATTCTCCAGTACAACATGGTCATTACTCATCACTGTCCGTGATACAGGATGAGGAAACAAGTTTTTCAGATGTAAATCTTCCTCTTCCAATGATCCCACTTCATTCCAGTGAATCATGGAAGAACGTTACTGTCTCTCCTGATTTGTCTCTAGGAGAACAGCGACAAGTTTCAACTATGTTGCAAACATTTCAGGATGTACTCACTGACATCCCTGGACAAACGAATGTCATTCAACATGACATTGTTCTAACTGACCATACTCCTATTAGGGTTAGACCTTATCCTATACCTATACATTTTCAAGCACAGGTCGAGAAAGAGTTGGATGAGATGATAGATTTGAAAATAATCGAACCATCCACCTCTGCATATTCTTCGCCGATGGTTATTGTGCGTAAAAAAGACAATAACATACGTCTTTGCGTTGACTATCGAAAATTGAATCAAGTAACGAAGTTCGATGCCGAACCTATGCCTTTACTGGAAGAGCTACTTACTCGACTCTCCAAATCTCATTTTTTCACTAAACTTGATTTGTCTAAAGGATATTGGCAAGTTCCTTTATCTGAACGCGCCAAACCTCTCACGGCTTTTTCAACACCTAGAGGTTTGTTCCAATGGAATTTTATGCCTTTCGGTCTTATGAACGCACCAGCTACGTTCGTACGCTGATGCGCCGAATCCTATCTTATCGGTCAGATGTCATTGCATATCTAGACGACATCTGTCTTTTCAGCGATACTTGGGAAGATCACTATTCAGGGTTAGATGAATTGCTGTCTACTTTGCGTGAGCACAACCTGACAGCGAAACCCTCTAAAGCCTATATTGGTTTTAGCGAAATTTCTTTCCTAGGCCACCGAGTTGGTCATGGTTTCCTAAAGACAGAGGACCATAATACTAGTAAGATACTTAACATCTCAATCCCTAAGACTAAAAAACAGGTGAGAAGTCTGTTAGGTCTTATTCAATTTTATGGCAGATTCATTCAGAATCTATCCTCTATCATGGCACCTCTCTCAACACTTCTAAAGAAAGGTTCGCCTAATGTGGTCCACTGTCTCAGGAATGCCAATGCTCTCTGGATAAGATTAAAACATTGTTTTCAACACCACCTATTTTAGTGCTACCCACTAAAGATAAGACATTCGTTCTTCGTAGTGACGCTTCATCCACTGGGATTGGAGCGGCACTAATGCAAGAGTACTCTGGAACTCTGCATCCTGTAATGTATATTTCCAGAAAACTTAATGCGGCAGAAAGGAATTATTCGGTTTTAGACCGTGAGCTATTAGCTATGGTTTGGTCGATCCTCAAACTACAGAGATTCCTTCTAGGCGCACATTTCATAGTAGAAACGACCAAAAAGCTCTTACTGCTATACAGAGTAAGAATTTGAAGAGCTCGAGGTCTACTCGATATGCAATTGCTCTTCAACCTTTTCATTTCTCTGTGCGAGCTATTCGTGGATCAGATAATGTGATGGCAGACATTCTGTCAAGATGCCCACATGATTCCACATAACTATTAGGGCTTAGACTTCTTGATATGTCTAGTTCTATAGTAGTTCCTTTTCTATATCATGATAGATACACATTTGTAATTTAATAATATAATGATTGTATCACTACATAGCGGTTCATGTATGTTTATTCACCGCTGTGCTTTGATGATTTTTTCTTCATAAATCATAAATTTAAGATATCTAATACGAAATGATGATATGAATTTAGGCATTGTGTAATTGCCAGAATTGTATTATACTTTGATGACACCTTCCTGGAAAAATATACTTGTAGAGAAATAATTTCTCTCAGTTTATGAGACACATTCTCACCAGTCGCTCCATAAGTCGACTTAGCCTCATATTAGGCGTTATAGGTATTCCTGATATTTTCATCTGCGCATTATTCATGCGTTGTGAGCCTATTGTACGTTGCTCCTAGATGTATTTCAAAAAAAAAAGAAGTTCCATTTTTTTTTTCCCGGGAGGTGTGGTAAGACTGTTACGTGCAGTCTTTGATATCTTACAATATTATACATAGGTAATTTTTTAGTGCTTAAGGGAAAGTCATTATTGAGTTACTTCCCTTGAAAGTTGTGTCGGCTCTTTCGATCAAACTCCGCGGATAAATCCATTTTACTGCGAGTTATTCGTTGTTTGGGTAATAATAGATTGTTCTTGCTTCAGAATATCTATGGCCTGAATTTATGTGTATTGTTTGTCTGAGTAGGACGAGTCTGTCTTATATCTGTATATCTTTACATATCTAAGTCGAACTATATGTTCTGTTGTCTCTAGAGAGGTCAAAGGCTATTCGGCGGATGTGTCGCTAGAGTGTGGTGTGATTTGGCTTCGTCCTGATAGGGACTGTGTGTTTCCTATGTCGGTCTGTCGCCGGGAAAAAGTGATCTCAGTATTTGTGGGGAAGGTGATAGTCGTCTAAACCTATCGTGTATGCTTTACCCCAGTGTTTAGTCGTATTGCCAAGGAATGGCAGTTTCATATTTCCTATACCAAGGTAATCAAAGATACTTTTATGAACTCTCGATCGAAGCCACCATTTTCGATAGTTACGATTTGAATGTCTAAGAGAATATATTTGACTCGATGAAAACGACTTCGATTCCTAGCAGCACTATATCTGTAGAATGCAGTCAATTGTTCATGATCAAATCTACAGAGCAATGCAATGTTTTATGAATGACTAACTTTAGGACAGATTCATTATCTGCATCCAAACGTGAGTGACAGTCACGAGTGAAGCCATCTTGGAACCAAAACATGTAGCGACTTTCAAGAAGAGAAAGGGGATGCCCGTATTATCGCTTGTTTAGTCCAGAGATCACTGCTACACATGAGAACCCGTTATTAGCGGTTCAATATTATTATATGGAAAAATATGTGCTGAACATTATGTTGGAGAATCGTCGCTAAACGAGATTAGGTTTAGAAGCCATCTGAAATATTGTTTATAAGCTGACGTGCTCAGTCAGTGAAGTCAGATGATTTATATGTATGGGCGATGCTGAGGGCTTGGCTACTGACAGTCCATTATAATATTATTCTACATGAGTGCCCATGTAACATAACATTGCAAGACCATTTATCCACTGTACTATGATGTATTATGCCAACCTGTGATTTGTCACTATCTGTGCTGTCGAGTGTGTACGTCCAATTAAACTTTAGAAAAGGTACACAGTCGTTGGTGTCGATGACTAACAACACGAACCCTTATCATCATTCGCACATTGTACACTCAATCCATGTAAATGGATGCTTGCATAGAATAGGATTGAAGTGGCATGACAAGATCACTAATGTGGAACTGATGACAAGAACTAGATAAATGCCAGTGGAACAAGAGATGAGAAGAAGACGCTGGCAATGGATAGGGCACACATTGAGGAAACCTGTTGATATCATTACAAGGCAGTCCTTGTTCTGGCATCTCCCAGGGTAAGAGAGGCAGAGGTGATAAATGAAGGTGATGGCACGTGACAGGATTACTTGGCATATGTTTGTTTAAGGCCTGTGATCCTTGGGGAGCTAAAAGTTATTGATTGATTGATTGATTTCGTCACTGAAGTAATTTAAGTTCATGTCTTACATGTCACTAAAGCAATTGAATAATTTTTCGTTATCGCATATATCATTGGAGTAATTTAATTGTACTCCGCACATGTCAGGGATGTAATTTAATTCATTTAATGCCATCATAGTAACTTAATTTCACTTGCATTTTGAGAACCGAGTGGTAGTGTGGTTAGAGTGCTTACCTCTCGCAGGCAGAGTTACCGAGTTACTCAATCACAACCTGATAGCGTCACGCTCCAGTCTACCCAGCTGTAAGTGGGTACCAAACTCTGATCTTGAGTAAGGGAAAGTAGAGGCGGCTAGCAAGGGAACTGGGCATCCCCACCTCATAAAACTGACATTGCGGTGAAGTCTTCAACACTTCACTCCCTACGACAATATCTGCTATGATACTACTCTACCTTATGTATTTTAAGTCAGTTATTTTCATTTATTATTAGAATAACAAAGTAAATTGATTTTGTTACTTTGTTTTCTTTGAGTAGGTTAATCTTATCAGTAATTATTATTATTATTTTTTTTTAAACAAGATAGAAATACCCGTGCCGGCAGAAGTCACATTCCTTGTCAGCGATGGAGACGATAGCTTTGTTATTGGTTATTTTCCCTGTCTTGTGCCTGCTACAGCCTGTGAGAACTGCTCCAGGATCACGGCAGGAAATTGTCTCTGACACCCTCGTGGACGATCTGAAGTGGAAATCAAACAGCTTCATACGACGTTATCTAGAAAGTCAGACATCAGAATTTTCTGTAATGAAGGAGAGGCGAGACGTATTAGACTTTTATGTAGCTTCCGTGTCGAAAGAAGCAAAAAGTTTTTCAGAAACTCTTACCAAAAGATCACTGGGGCCTTCCTCAAAGACGGAGCTTGTGATACGCAGCGACGTCCTGGCAGGTTTTGGAGCGATTACCTGCGACACCTGCAAACTTGTGATATCCGCTGCCCAGTTTATGGTTTCCACCAACACTTCGACAGAAAATATCAAGACTTCTGTGTACTACATTTGCACCAGTTTCAAGATCGAAACTCCTCGAGTGTGCCAGGGAATTATTGATGCGTTCGCTGTGAGTATTTCCTTTTCTATTTCTATTTCCTTCAAGTGTTTGATTTCTTCTTGCGAAAAACGCCTCTTTCAACCTAGACAGGTCCGTTGGTTATATCAGATCACAATTGGCATTCAAAAATAAGTGATCTCTGTCAACCTGAGTACAGTATTGATAAATACTCAGCCCCGAAAAGGACTAATAGTGTATGTCAGCAAGCATGAATTATGGGGTGGGGGTGGGGAAATTAATGAAATAGTAAGCAGAGTTATGGAACAAGAATCAGACAATTGCCAGTAGAATTAGGTGAGGTAGCGGCGTTGGATAGGACACATTAACGAAGAAACGTCATCCAGAATGCAGACTCCTGAACATATTTTCCAAACTGCCCCAGCCCACGATGACCCACGACGCCTGACCTGGCCAGAGGGTGTTGAGCTCAGGCAGAAGCTGTGGGGCTGCCCTGGAAAAGACTGTGGACTTCGTCCTGGCGACAGGCTTGCAGATTTAGCTTGATTTCAAACTAAATGCAGAAGAGAAACGAACGAACTTTATTTTCACAGGGTTTAGGATTGGGCACGCAGGCTCGTCTAACATTCTGCCCCTCCTTTATCTCGTCTCCTATACTGAATCCATTTATTCTCACATGCATTTTAAAATACTATTTTTCAAATAATAAAATAAACAAAATAAAATAAAATCTCAACATTGTAACAGTACTATAACACTTACACACATTTTACAGTACCTTATCGTAATCATTATTGAGCAGGGCAAAATTATCCTTAAAACCTACATATGATATTATATAATGATTTGGGAACATAACTAAATTATGGTGGCATATAATCTGCACTCATGATGTATTCGAAAAGTCTGCGATTGTATGAGTATGGACTAAGCGTGCTATTTAGGTTGTGTGGAAGATTGTTCCACAGATGAGCAGCAGATAAAGCTAAATTTGTCTTGAATAAGTCGAGCCTAGGCTTCGGCGCGTGGAATTTGTTTAAGCGTTGGCTGCGAAGAAGAAGAAGAAAAAAAAAGAATGTAAATAACATTACAAGGCGGTCCTTGCTTTGAAATCCCTGGGGTAAGAGACGTAGAGGATACCATAAAACATACAGAGAAGGGAACAAGAGAGATTACAGAAAAAAAACAGTCATGTAAAGGTCTTGAACAGATAACACAGGGCAGGTAGGTTTGGCGTGCATTTTTGAAAGACCTAATGCTCCTCAGGGAGCCGGAAAAAAGGTGAGGGGGGGGGAGGGAGGTTTCAGATGATGGAACATGGCTGACGATTCTTGAGAATAATATGCTTAAAGTGCAGAGTTCAAATTGTTCTTCTCCACTTAGCAGCACCCTTGGTTAATCTATCTCTGAACAGACGCATTTTTAAGTCCAACGAAGCGATCGATTTGGGCACCCATGGATGCAAAGCCCAAGACTGAATTATAGGAACGGATATTTTCCTTAAAATGTCGATGTTGTGGATGTGCTGGGTTGCTCAAAAGATCCTTGATATACGGAGGAAATGGACGTCTCTGCTCTCCTTCTTGCTCCAACAGCACTGTACCTTTATGGCAGCACTATTTGAGTGTACCATCGGTTGATCTTTCCACTTGAAAATTGAGAGAGCGACAGAACTGACATTCCTGATCCATTGGGCCGCAGTTGCGTACAGCAACTGCATTCTCATCAAAGGCATCATGATTTGGAATTGTTGGACTACGTGCAGCTCTTGGTCGTCTCACTTGTTGTGCAACTGCTGCTCTACGTTCGGTTGCTTCTTCTGAAGTCTCCTTTGCTCGTTGTGATGCTTTCAACTGACGAATGCGAAAAGCTTCTGCAGCGCATTGAGATTCATGCTCTTCTGCTGACTGATTTGCTCGTTGTGACTGACGCTGTGCTTGTCTTTGTGCCGCTTCATGTTGTCGTCGTATTGCTGCTTCTTCTAGTCACGCTTGCTCGTAGTGATTGACGCGATCGTCTCTTCCTCTTAGCATCTGCAGCTCGTTTTGCAGCCATCTTATCATTTTGATCCGTAATAATAAGTCTGCAATACTTTAAGTTACAATTTTGTCTTGAAAAAACAATCAACAACTTACATTTTAAGGTTATTTTTAACAAAATGATGAGTTAAATCCGTTTCCGGAATGAAACTGGGTTCTACACCGACTTTTCTTCGTTGAGGGTTACTATTTTCGGGAGAGTACATATAAGGGAAACAACACAATTAATGTCTAACTTTCAACCACAGTTGCATCCCTTAGATGTGACCGACGTACAAATGCGAGAATTATAGAGTTTGATGAAATGCAGGGGCGTACTTAAAGTATTTGGCGGTGGATCCTACCTTTGACACCCCTCACCGCTTATAAACACACTTGCAAGTATATTTTTAGCTGTAAGTATTATCGTAATAGTGTCTTATGGCCCCCCCCCCCCCCCCCCCCCCCCAAACACCTGACTGTCACCCGGGGCGGGCCGTATCCTCGCACCACCCTTAGGACACCATTGATGTATAGAACATATGACTTGCCATCAGTATGAAATTAAAAGCGTCCGAAAACTTGAACTATTAACTGATAATTCGTTTTGATGCTTCACCATCGGAATCTACCATATCTCTTCCATCCTCCTGCTCCTAATCATCATCACCATTATTATAATTATCAACATCATCATCATTAGAATCCGTTTTGTATGTCCCTTTTTCTTTCTGCATGTCTGCGAGTCCGTATTTTTTTAGTATTATTCTTTGCCCCCAGCGGTAAAGATTGTGGAGTCGTGCGAACTTCGACCTTAAGTGCTAACGGTGAGGTAAATGAATCACGAAACATCCTGTAATTTGGGGCCAATTTGCTTGTCGATGCAGAAGCTGTAATGATGGGAGACTGGGCAGGACCTGGGAGGTCAGACTTGTTAGAGTTCTTACGAAGGTCTCAGAGAGTATAAATAAAGTGAGGAAGATGAATGGGTTAGTGAAGGTAATGATGGTGTTAGTGATAATTATGAAGATGGTAAGGGAGTGTGTGAGGATTATATATGGCCAATCGATTGGCGTTGTGATTTTGTGATTGCAGGAAGAAGGTGCGGGTTCGCATTTATTGTATGTGCCGATGGAGACGTCAGGGGAAATTGCCATCAGATACAAGGAGAGATAAGGAAAATCAGAGAGAGAGAGAGATACAGGCATAGAGAGACAGAGATACAGGCATAAACAGAGAGAGAGACAGAGAGAGAGATCGAGAGACACGCATAGACAGAGAGAGAGGGAGAGAGAGAGCGAGAAAGAGAGAGACACAGAGAGACCGAGAGAGAGACAGAGAGAGATCCAGGCATAGACAGAGAGAGAGACAGAGAGAGATCCAGGCATAGACAGAGAGAGATCCAGGCATAGACAGAGAGAGACAGAGAGAGATCCAGGCATAGACAGAGAGAGAGAGAGAGAGAGAGAGAGAGAGAGAGAGAGAGAGAGAGAGAGATAGAGAGAGAAATAATGAAGGGAAACTATAAGATAAGAAAGGGGAAAACAAAGAGAAAACCTATTTGCAGGTAAGCGATGTGGGCATGTAAGCGGTGTGGGCAGGTAAGTTCCATTCTTATCTAGCTATAAAGAAAAAAAAATGAAACAATAATCAAGAAGGTCCAGACTTTCATAAGTTGGTGCTTGCGTAGAATAGAAGGATTGAGATGGTACGACAAGGTCACCAGTGTGGAACTCTGATGACAAGAATCAGACAGTGGAACAAGAGATGAGAAGAACTCGCTGGCGATGACATTGAGGAAGCCTATTGATAGCATTAAAAGGCAGTCCTTATTCTGTAAATAAATGTTTACACACACACATAAAGGTATGTTTTCAGGCACTCGTGAATAATAAAGAAGTAGAAAACTAGACAACAGAAAAACAACAGACGTGAGTGGCTTATTATTCACAAGTGCCTGAAAACATACCTGTTATGAGTAAAATTCATAACATGTCTGTCGATATCAAATCGGTTCGACAAGGCTTCTCGTTTGTTTATTATATGTAGTCATTGGTAACCCAGGAAGTGACGTCATTGCCTCATGGTGCAGATCGGCAGACGTCAAAGTTGCGATCAGCAAAAGTGGGAGATCGTCTGCCAGGGTCTTCTATGTGTGTAGTTGTGGCAAGTGGACGTATGTCTCTGAGCTCGTGAAATATATATTAATTGTGTATAATCCCTATGATGTTCCAGCACTAGATCATCAATATGCCTCTGTTAGATGATACTAGATATATTTAAAAAGGGAAGATGGATTCTGTTGAAAACGTGAGTCAGAATTAAATAAATTGTGAAGTCGATCTAACGACAGTGTTTTCGAGCTACGACATTACAGAGACTTTTTTATAACGGCTTAAAGAATGCCATTATATATTGAATGGTTGTGTACTGATAATGGAGCATCGTCTCATGTTTTATTAAACATGTGTGAATTGTTTCCACTTCGCTTTTAACTACTTGACTATGGCAGTTTGGTGTGGATTGTGTGCGGTGGTCTTGTTATAAAACCCTAGCAGTTCTTGGCCAGAGTAACTAGAAGGTTACTGCATATGAACATTATAAATATATAAATTTAAAAGACCCCTTAGCGCAACAATACCTTTATGTGTGTGTGTGATATTTATTACTGTTTACAAACCTCGGGTTTCCCTTCTTCATGTGTTTAAACGTTTATACAATACCAAAACCTACCCTCTGTCCTGTACTTACTGTTCTTAGTCTTCTATCATTTACTAGACACAGTATTTAGGTCTTTGTCTTCTGTAATCTGACCTATACTGTATAATAGGGGAACAAGGGAAGTGATTGCGTTATTAATAGGCTGGATTGCCCTAGGTAAATTTCCAGTGTTATGTGCTGCTGGTCGCACTAATAACCCATGTCACCGAAGCATCATTTTTGTGGTGCTTATCTGGCAGGGAGGATAGTGTGATTCGCTTCCATAGCTAGGCGGGGGTGCCGCACGGAAAGTCCTGGATTCGATTCCCCCGGTAAGCCACTCACGTCTGTTGTTTTTCTGTTGTCTAGTTTTCAACATCTTGATTATTCACGATGTGGTAAAGTGGGATATTATAAATATTTATAGGGGACTTAGTGTACTGACTGAGATCAGCTGTGAAGGTATCTGTATCTAATAAGTGTGGTGTATTACAGATGACCTTACTTGCTACCACATATTTATACCTCAGTCAGAATTATTCTGGAATATTGTGATGACTACGTTGAATGTCTAGGGTTTTGTAAATGATGAAGTGTAAGTCACAACAACAACAGACAGATAAACAATTTAATTTTATTTCACAACACTGTACACCACTGTGACACTCACACACATATAACACTTTATACGACTATCTTAAATGAGCCAATGGTAAAGTTTCAAATATATATGTATTAAGTACTTTCACTAATAGATATCCTGATTCAACCACACAGTGAACCAGGAATCACTATCATATGTAATCACAATTTATATGTACATAATTTATAAATATGAACCTTGTAGTGACATATTTTATTAGTATTATCCTATGTGTGTCAGTTTTGTAGTAGTACTATGAGGTAATACTGGTTTTGTTTTTCAAGCTATGTTGTTATTTGTCATCATGACTTCAAGTGTTTGTTTATCTTGGAAATAGTAGGGGGAAAAGTTCACAGTTCCTATCAATTTAAACAATGTATTTTCCCTCTGTTTTACTATAATGTCAATTTGAGTGGGGGACACATAATGTTGAGCTCCTCTGGCCACATAGGCTTAACTTTCGTGATGGCGGCAGGAAAAGACTCCTCTGCTCGATTGCTCCCCTGTGTTCTGGAGACACCTCACTGGTCACTATCTGGACCCAGGAGTATGCTGTCAGCCTCTAGATTCAGCAAAGCTCTGACCAGGTGCTGCTCAATAACTTTAGGACCACAGTCCCTGAAACAAGAAGGTTGTACCTCCTACTTCAGAACTAATTTATACTCTATTTCTACACTGAGCACAATACATAACAAACACTGAGTTCAGAGCGGTAGGCCAACTGCTATCTTCATCTGAAACATTTTACACCAGTATTCTCCTCCCTAATGGTTACTACGCCTCTGCAATTTCAGCTGTACGTCCTTCTAACAATAAGATAGGTGTCAGTTTACTATTTGGTAATTCCATGTAAGCCTAGGCAGTTAAACTCCTCTCCGACAAGGTTGGTTCAGGTTGGAGCAATATCTAGGCTTGGCCTCATGTTTTCTACTGAACCACACACATATACAGACATAATTTATCAATTTACATTCAATTTTCATTAAAAAGATATGGAATATATCAAGCTTACCACAATTCATGGAAATATTACACAGAAACGTTGACTAGCGATGAATAATGGCACAAATTATGGCACAAATTCCGATCCGCCTCTGTCTCAGGCTTTTATTTAGACAAATATAAGCTGAATCTCAACGCACTGTTGCTTTAGAAAGTTTAATTGAAAATGTGGTGCTGAACTGACGCTTCTCAGTGACTATATTGGCGGGTCTAACCAATCGTGCCATGTTTACCCAAGCGTTTGAAAAAAAGTACCCTTCCATCCGTCTCCCCTAACAACGAAAAATAGTATTTATAGTCCGACTAATCGTGTTTAGCCTTACATTTATTTCTATCCAATCAAATAGGATTTAACATGGGGACCTATTTCCCGTACAATGGTGGTTTAAAAATCTGCCACTGCGCAATTCTGATTTTGGTGTTGTCTGACAGCACCATTATTTTATTTTGGCTATAATTTGTTAATTCCTAGACTATTTGCGTTACGTTTAACATATTCTTTGTCAGCAAGTCCTAAGGAACCCAAATATATAATTTTAATGGAGCCAGGAGGTGGCGTTCAAAATATGCATTTTCTTCACTTCGATCGATGTGGTGTCTGGGTATTGTCAGGCTTTCAAACGTAAACCAGTATAATGTCATGTTTCCCAATAAGCATTTTTCAGGTTTTTAAACCTAACTCTCGTATGGGTAGTGTTTTTTATCACTGTCCATCTGAAAAAAAGTATTGCTTCTGGCCTTACGCTTGTTGGGGTGGCATTAATATCACGAGACTCGTGTTTAGTGTTGCATGCGTTCCTGCTTTCAGCCCTCCCTTCTTTCTATCCTAAGTTCATCTGTCTATCCGTTTATGTTAACGTAGTGTAATTAATGTTAGTATTAATTTAGGTCATTACGCGGTGTGCCTATCTCAAGGTTTTTCTTAGAAATGCAGTACACGTTCTATTGTGTTGTGGAAACGCGTGTATGCTGCTATAGGCTTTACTATTAACGTGGAAACGTTACAATTTGCAGACGAAGTAGAAAACAAGGGGAATTTCGAGTACATTCATTGTGACAGCACTGTGCTTTACCATTCTTCTTTCCTTTTATTGAATATATTTGTTAGGCTTTACATTTACCTTTTAATGTATATATGTGGATTTAGAATGTTTCACGACACACGACTGCCTGAAAACATACCTTTGTTTGTGTGTAATATTTATTTACTGTTTACAGGCCTCGGGTTTCCCTTCTTTATGTGTTTAAAACAGTCCTTATTCTGACATCCCTAGGATAAGAGAAGTTGAGGGAGACCCAAAAACACACGGAGAAGAGAACTGGAGACAGAAGCGAAAATTATGAGGAAGACGTTGAAAAAAAAATCCTTGAACTGATGGCGCGCGACAGGAAGACTTGGCATGCGTTATTGACGGCAAATACTTCTTGGGAAGCTGAAGGGTAATTAAATGAGTGATGAATAAATTTATCCTGCTCCCTCAAGATTGTCATTAGAGGCGAGTAATACCAGGTGGTGCGTGGGTCTGGCGATGTCATTAGAGGCGAGTAATACCAGGTGGTGCGTGGGTCTGGCGACCTCATCGTGTACAAATAATTGCTAGGGAAACGACCGCTTCAAGAGAACCCGAATACTTTGGTGCAGATTTCCAGCTGCAATGATGGGTTACTTACTCCGTAGGGAGTAAAATGGAAAATTATCACGAAGAATGATATCCTGCCAACTGGCCAGATCTGTCGTTATCAAGGTTCCGCCAGTTAAAAGGAAAGATGTGTCTGGTGAGTGGGAATAATATTTTATAGAGCACGAACGGGCATTAGGATACTGAGTCCGGGTCACAAGTGAGGCGAATGTCGCGATTCATTCACCACATCAAATTAAAAAAAAAAAAAAGGTTCCTACGTGTTTTTTTTCGGGGACAATATCCGAAATTTCTTTAAATGACTTTACTGAAGCTTTATTCTTGCTGACAGAGCCCAGGTCTGCAATAGGATTTTGAGTCAAACCACAAGTATGGCGGAATTTTTATGATTCATTTAGCGCATCAAAGAAAAAGAGCTCCTAACGGACTTTGATTAAAGGGAAAAATCAGAACTTGATATAATGACTTTATTCAAGCATTAATCTTGTTTGCTGAGTCAAACACAAATCGAGGAAAGTCAATGGTAAAAATATATCTACGTGAAACCGTGCAATCTTTTTGTCTGAACAGATGGTCAAAATTTGACTGAATTTCTGGACTCGCATCTCAGCTCTACTTCCACATTCTTGTCCATTATTTCTTTACTCGCATCTCAGCGCTACTTCCACATTCTTTTCCATTATTCCTTTACTCGCATCTCAGCTCTGCTTCCACATTCTTGTCCATTATTCCTTTACTCGCATCTCAGCTCTACTTCCACATTCTTGTCCATTATTCCTTTACTCGCATCTCAGCTCTACCTCCACATTCTTGTCCATTATTCCTTTACTCGCATCTCAGCTGTACCTCCACATTCTTGTCCATTATTTCTTCCGGTTCGATGCCCTGGTTTGAAATGCGCTGACAAAATCTCCATTGAAGAAAGAAGAAGAGCTAGTATAGACCTGCAGAATTTCCTCATCAAACAGGCCGGAAGTGTGATGTATACTGTACATATTTCACTATGGATGTCATGATTCACATTTCATGGTCTGTTAAATCACGTGGCTATAGAAGAACCCATCCGAGTTATCATGGCAGGCGGGAAATATCAGTATATGTATTTTCAGTATAAACATTTATTTTCCAATACTTGTTCTTCCATGACCTTTAAGTTCGGTATCATGCGAGGTCTAATCGAGTTCACCACACTTCTGTTGTTAATTCACCACGTTTCGATTGTGAACATATTACCCTTGTCTGGTAAAGAGTATGTAATTTACACTTTGCACTGAACAGTGCATGCTGTTCGATTAAAATTTACGCTTCAGTGACTCATTTTACGGAACGTTGCAAGCCCGTGGGTTAATATCTATTTTGTTGTTGTTGTTGTTGTTATTTTTTTAGTTTCCCCTGCTGCTTCTCTCTTAGGAATAGAATGAGAAGGGTGCGTATGTAGAGATGTTGGGCATTATTCAGAACTTTGCATTTTTTTATTTATTTATCGTGGAAAACACACGCTAGGATTGTATTGCCAACTCCAGCAGTTAACTTTGACTTTTGTTTTTCGTTTGTATGCAAATTTTCCATTCCTAATGGGTCGTTGGAGTAGCTAGATTGTGTTAATGATAGTGATGCGATTTCGTGTAACGTTGCATGGATTTTGCATTATTGCTTGCGGTTAAGTATTGTAGATGAACTGTGAACAGACGACAGTGTATTTGTGCAAACTGAAGCTGAACTGGGTTAGTCCAGCGGTCCTCAAGCTCTGTTTTGCCTTGTCGGTCAGTCAGCACATTTTCCTCGAGTATTACCTATTGTTCTTTGAAATGAAGAATATTGCACAAATTCTCTGAATTGTTTGGAAAGATAACAGTTGCCGTTTAAATCCACATTAGGTGATCAGCATTCTTTCAGAATGGTCAAATATAATTATATGGTCTCGGATTTGAGACACGAGAGGTTCACAGAAAAAGTCATGGCTGTGAAGTATCAACTAGAGCAGAGGTTTTCAAACTTTTTTGGTCCGCGGCTCCCTTGACCTGTGCATAAATCACCGCGGCTCCTCTCTATACTATATATTATATATAAGCAATTGTCATAATATCGAGCCCAACACTTTTCCCAAGCCACCGCGACGCTCTTAGCCGAGGGCCGCGACGCCCCTGGGAGCCGCGACGCACAGTTTGAAAACCTCTGAACTAGAGAAATGGTTTACGAGCTGGTCATGTGTACCAAATAGGCTTATGTAACCGTTAGTGACCTGCCGCGGCACCAAATAGGCTATGTGGCAGGATGCCACCTCAGGTAGTCCGGTCACCAGAGCTACCTCATGATCGTTATAGAGTCCCAGGTTCTGTTACTCGTGATTAAAACTGTCTCCCTACTGACGATTTTTTTGCACCTTCTAACATGAGTCTGTCTATCATCCATAAGTAACGACTTCTCTCATGCTACTCTCGGGTATGAGTACTCAACAGTCATGGTTTCAGTCACAACTTTATTGTAGAACAAATGTACACAATATCATATAGAAAACAGAATGTACATAGTCATATCATTAGCTTGGTCAATCTGATTCAGCGTCCACGTATATTTCTGCGACTGTTTCTGGTTACCAATATTTTCTTCTTTTTTCTGTACAGGCATACCTCGCTCACACAGAATGTTATGTTCCAGGCCACTATAGTAAAGCGAAAATCGACGTAAAGCGAAACATGACCCTTTTTCACTGCTGAAGCAAGTACAGTACTGGAATGGTCATATACGCACATTACAAACCTAACTAATCAACTTAGAATTTCTTCTTCTTCTTCCTCGTTCGTCCTGAAAAGGACGTTGGTCGCGTTGTGCCTGTTTACACCGGAGCTGCGATATCTGCGCCTTTCGGCCGACACATCCAACTTCAGCACGGCATTTTTTGGGACCGGGTTTGCCTTCCCTCTTCGATCCCTACTCTCTCAGCCAGACTGCAGTGATGCAGCCTGTTTCCAGGACCACCACGTGGAGGTGGAGTAGGGTCTTGGTCAGCTCTGGTTCGCTGACCCTGACGCAAGCAGTCAAGCTATGGGTCGCTGACTGCATTCTCTATTGCTGCATCTTTTGGTCCCAACTTAGAATTGAAACAAACAATGTCAAACAGTATTTTATTTATCTATACCAGTAATATTCTTCTGTAGAGGCCACATCTTCTAGATCGGCAGTCCATTCTTCATTGTGCTTCCTTGCTGGGGATTCTGAAGTACTTGTTGTAACAAATATAACAATAGTGAAATCACTTTGGAAACACATTTTTGATCATAAAATAGCAGAGCTAATTCACAACGATGCGCTTGAAATGCGAAAAAAACGCATCGTCTCGAAGTTATAAAGCGTAAGCCGAGAGAGCAAAGGGAAGCGACTCAGCGCCCACACGGTTTCGAAAAAGCGTAATGTCGAATGAGCGAGTCATGCCGTCGTATCATGGAAATGGGTGTTAATTGAAAACCGTCGTTTGAGCGAAGCGTCGAAAAGCGAATCGTCGTACAACTGGGTATGACTATATGAAAATCTGCCTTTATGTCCAACGAGTACCTGTTAATTACCTTTATTTATTTATTTACTAATTTATTTACTATCCACAGGACTCAGGTTTCCTTCATTATTTATTTGACTATATGAAACAACGACTGAGATTGGACTTAGTTCTTTCTCAGGTTGTCAACGTTTTCTAGACGAAAGTAATACAGTTCATCTTATCTGATAATAATGTTTATCTGTTTCTAATTGTCCCTTCTAGTTATATCTACTGGTTACTTCCAGGGATTGAGTGTTTGGCTAAGAGATAAAAAGGGTCTCTTAAGCGCCGTCGTCTGCCTAGCACAACGCATGGAAGAGTTAATGTTACTGGCATAGTTATTATGAGTGTTCCTCGACACTATTGAAAACATATGTGGTGGAACTGTTTTCATATAGGTAGATAACCTCAATACAGTTGTTCTTATTCAGGGACGTCAAAGATGGTGTCGTAATTTTATAAGATAGGTTTATAGATATTTATGGTCCGGTCTGAGCAGAGGTGATAGTGGAAAATGTGTGAGAATAAAGGTGTAAGAAAATAGATTTTTCACTAGGGGGTGATAGTGTAAGAGAAAGATCAGTCTCAGGAGTGAGTAGTTTCTCTACTCCAACCTATCTATACGACTATATTATAATCAGACGAACTTTCGCTCCTTATAAAACAAATATAAGTTACACCTCACTTACATACACAATTACGTGACGAATACGTACAGACGTGAAAAAGCTATGGATAATATATATGGGTAGGGGTTCGACCAACACACTAAATTATGTTTTTATTTAAGTTTATTATCACTTAAAAGAACTTCGCAACAACAAGCATATACATATCAATAAAAGCATGGTTTAAGACAAATGAAAATGACCCAATATTGCCCACCCCTCTTGTAGAGAAAGGATCCCAACAGAAGTTAATAACCCCAAAGGTCAAAGGTTAACAATAAGGGTATGGAATAGTCAGTAAAGGAAAAGAACAATTAGTGAGGGAATAAAAAAAAGATTAGTATACTGATGGTAACAAGGGAAAATATGTTTCTATCTTTCTGTTTTTTCGCACAGTCATTCTGTGGCCACACGTAGACTCGCGTACCCAGTAGTTGTCGCAGGTATCCCCTTGGAAAAACACTAACAATAATATGACCCTACAATGTCAGGTTGATTGCAGATTCCGGCCCCAGACTATCCTTACAGCTAATGTCAAGGTAGTCGCCAAAGTTGGTGCGTTAATTGTTTTCCTGGATAATTCATGTATCACTGCCTATATATTTTTTTTTTTGTTGGAATAAGACGTATATCTTTGGATGGTCATCATTGGAAAGAAAAAATATATATTGTTCCTGTGATATGTCTTGCAGCTCAACTGTTTGCTGAACACTCTGTTACGTTAGGCAAAATTGTTAATGCATAATTATCGCGTTATTCTCGCGTAGTTATGCCGATTGGAAATTCTGAAAGTGAGTATCTCTTTGAGTATAATCCCCAGTGGAAAATACTGTCATAGCTGTCAGCTAGCGTATATTAATATATATATAGTTATATATATAGAATATATATTATATATATTATATAATAATATATAGTATATTATATATATATAGTTATATATATAAATATAATATAGTTTATATATATATACAAAATTTATATTATAGTATTTATGCTCGTGGGAAGGTATTCTAATCCACTATATAGTAATACTTTTAGGTAAAATATGAAGCCTAACAAATAAAATTAATAAAGAAAAGAGCAATGGTAAAATAACAGTGCACTGTCACAAAGAAGGTACTCGAAATTCCCCTTGTTTTCTACTTCGTCGGCAAATTGTAACGCTTTCACGTTGATTTGATATTAAAGGCCTTCTGCAACATACACCCGTGAGCTGTTCCCAAAACACACAGAATAAAATGTGCCTGCCTTTCTAAGAAAAAAACCTTTTGTAAATATGCAAGTTGCACCTAAATTTATAAATTCCATTCATGTTCTTTTTCAACACTATGTTACCAAAAACAAAAGACACAGATGGACTAAAGGAATAGCGAGAAGGAGAGAGGCAGAAAGCCGAACACTAAACACGCGTCTCGCTATTAATGCACAGAACTCCATGCAACACGCGTCGCGCGCTGATTCAGCAATTACTGCTTGTCAGCGTTGTTGGAGGCTACAAGCACTTAACTTTTTTTCGTGACGGACAGTGATAAATTCACTACCCATTCCCAGAGTTTAGAAACGTTATTAAAATCATAATAAAACGCTTATTGTTGAGAGAAAGATTAACACTTTTAGCCATGAGGGGGGATTACGTTTGAAAAACAGCATTACAGTACTAGCCCAGACAGCACATCTTCGAAACAGAGAGGTTGAAGGAAATTGAGGCATATTTTGTAACGCAGCCACGTAGCAACTCTTTTAAAATTTGGATATTTGGTAGTTATTAGGGCTTGCTGGTACAAAAGAATATGTAAAACCGTTTACGCAAATAGTCCAGGATTATTAGATAAATTATAACCAAAACTAAAATAGTGGGATGCCTGACAACGCATGGAAATCATTTTCTGCTCATTAAAATTTTTTTAATAACGTGTTTGAACAAAACCTTACGTTACAGAAATAAGCCTACCATAGTAAACTCCAAATTGATTGGAGCGCGCACCACGATATTTGAAAAGAGACTATTTGTAGGATGTTTGTGTCAGATTGGTCGGGCTATAATATAGGCATATTATTTCAGTTGTTTTCAGGGGTAGACAGTGGTCAGCACTCAAACTCTCGTCTTAAGCCTAATGATCAATTCAATTTTTTTCAATTCACTTGTGGCGACGAAACGTGGGTTCACACAATCATTGGAATACCGTAGACTCGCTGATTATACTCCCACTTAGGTGCGGTTAGTTCGATCGACCTTTAGTTTAGACAAATATCATAATCTAATGATAAAGCAACAAGTGCGTTGAAGCCAGGCTCATATTTGGAGTTTTAAAACTAAAAGCCCGGAACATAAGCAGATGGGAAAGATTCATGTGCCTAGTAAATGTTGCCCAGAATTCATTGCTAATCAACGTATCTGTGGTGTTTTTTCCTTAGAATTAAATGGGACCGTGGTCTTGATGGTACTGAGGCAGCACCTGGTCAGAGCTTTGCTGAATCCAGAGTCGGACATCCCAGCATACTCCTTGGTCATTTTAGCTATCAGTGAGGTGTCTCCAGAGCCAGAGAGGAATTCGAATTCGAGCAGATTCGAGGAGTCCTTTTCCTGCCGCCATCACGCAAAGATAAGCTGATTTGGCCAGCTGAGCTCAACATATGTCCCCCTCATCTTGAAATGACTTTGTTAAACAATAACATTCAGAGGGGAATTTTAATTGTTATTAATATTGGAAAAACTGAGAGGAAAATCCTCCACCATACTAGTCCAAAAAAGACAAACTATTTTAAGTCATGATGACAAATACCAACAGAGCTTGAACAAAAAAAAACCAGTATTACCTCATATTACTACTACACAACCGCCACACATAGGATATTTTTAATAATATATTGTATACAAAACATCAATATTCATATTGATAACTAAGAGCCATCTGATATAAATATAAATATTGTAATTAAAAATTGATTCGTGATTCCATGGTTCCCTTTGTATTTGAATCAGGACACAGAATATTCAATTCATGTATTAACAGCATAAATAATTTTAATATTGGTTATTTGATCTGCAAGTTATCAGATGACTCCTCCTTAGATATTCAAAAAACATAGAGTGTTTGAGATGTAACAATAGTGAGTGTCACAGTGGATCAGAGAGTAGTCATGGATTAAATTCAAATTTGAGTTATCTAACTGACCTGATTGTTGAAGTCACTTTACCACTTCACCTATACAAATATACCACTAGACACAGGGATAACGTGTAGTACATCACACTATTTCCAGAATTTTTCTGACACTGAGAAAAGAGTGAGGGAGTATATGTGTTAATGATATAGTGCCATCGGTAAACAAGTAAAGGACTGATCTATAAAACAAACCATAAAAATCTTTAAAAATGCACTAAGATATAGATACCTTCACAGCTGATCTCCAGTCATAGGTCCTACACTAAGGTATGTCAGCTATAAATGATTTTTATAACATCCACACTTCAGCACATATATTGCGGTCGGGTCATCCACCTCTTGGGATTTTGAATCTTTACTATTAAAAATATTGGGTCGGTAATTCACTTCAAGCACAGAATGGTAAGACAATTAAAAGGTATATTTAGGGGTGCGAATTAGTTCAATAAGGATTGATGCTCAAGCTGAATGACTCCTGCTGTTGGTCACATTATAGAGGTATTCAGTTAGAAATTAATTTGTTTGGTTAGACATTGTATAAATTTTTACCTGATTAGATAGGACAATGGCGGACCTAGCCCAAATTTCGATCTGAACATTGCTGTTCAGACTGCAAAAATTGTTAGGATTAGGAATGGCGCAAGTTGTTATTGATGTTGCCTATGTCACTAACGGAATTCTTATTGTGGAAAATTTATTGAACGCCTAACGTAAAGAAAGATTGAAGAAAGAAGGTCTTAGAGGATGACTTAAGAAAGTTAGAAGCTGGAGACTAAGAGGTTGCAGCATTGAGGCTGAAACAATTAGAGGCTAAATCCTTATTTGGAGGAGGAAGAGAAGACAAGCTTGCAGAAAGAGATCCTTTAAGACAGGAAATTGACTGCAGAGCAAATGAGATAAGAGAAGAAATCCCTAGCTGCCAGAAAGAGGAAGTAGAAAAAATTTAGCTGTTCTGAAGAGAAGGAGAAGAGAGACGATTAGCTACATTGCCAGAAGATGAAGAGAGAAGCAGAGAAAGGAGAGAGCAGAGAGAAGAGGGAAGATTTACAATAGGACGAACATGAGTTACGACTAAGGCGCTCGGAGACGTTTGAAGTTTCAAGAAAGCCAAGAGCGTCTCCTGAAAATGGCTAAGATTAGCCAAGGGGTTGTCCCTTTTACGACCTCTGATGACTTTATGCCATACGGCGTGTACTCAAGGGACAGCATCCTCAACCCCTCAGCTATTGAATTTTCATTTAGATCATTTTGTATGAGAAAACCTCAGACTCTGTATGCATTCTATTTTTGAGAGAGACGATCATATAAATAGGTATGAGGCTATGTATGAATATTAGCTACCAGGTAGTATTGGATGGTTTAGAGAGAGAGGAAAGCCGTGGACGAGCTTATAAAGTTTATCTCAGGAGGACTTCGTGGGGGAGCAGGCTTGATGAAGTTTTTGCAAAAATGAGCAGAGGAGTGCCATACAGGAAAATTAATGACATGCCTTAAAGCAGGTGTGCTCTTTTGTTATAGGTGATATGAAAAAGAATGCAGAGAATTTTATAGGAAAAAATTTAGGAGATGACTAAAGCTTGACTGTATCCAGTAGTGAATGCTAAACCTTGTCCGATCACCAGTTATCAGTTCTCGATCTTGGCATCGAATAGAGACACATACTTGGAGAAATGCCGACCTTCTCTGGCGGAAAACCAAAGATGCTTAAGGAAATGGTCCTTATCCTAGAGCAACTAAGAGAGTCCATGGCTCCAGACCTGAGAAAGTTTCTCATGGAACAAGGTGCAGAGAGGCTGGTTGTGCAGTTGTCTAAAATGTTGCATGAAGGTAATCAAGCAGTGCTCAAGCAGAGGTAACAGGTAATAAAAAGAAACAAAAGTGGATAACTTTAGGGCAACACAGTAACATTCTTTAATCAATTTTGATCCTAATAGATTGCGATCAAAATACAAATTCGACTAAGCACCCATCAATTTGATAGGCCAAGTCGGTGCACTGAATGACATATAAAAATATATAAAAATTCCCACAATTCGATGAAAGGAAATCGGATTGAAGTGAAAGAAAATCTTTCAACCAAGGAAAAAGGTGGTGTAAGAAATTGTCAGATGGTACAATCATGACAAGCTGACCGTTGCAGTAAGGAAACCTGTGTATATGGCAACCCTTCAGGTCAGGTCGACCTCAAGACAGGAGGAGGAGTATTATGTTATAGTTACGAAACCACTCCATGAAGAGAAGAGGAAGGCCACAGGCTGGAGGATAAAGAACACTCAATAGCCTTGTTTCAGAAAATTGTCAACATGTCATACAACTCCAGGCAAGGGAGATTTTTACATGAAAAACAAGTTGATGTATAGGAAGACTGGAGCTAGATCCAAAGGTCAGGTCGGAGCTGACTAGCTGGTTTAGCTTGATCCCAAAAAGAATATAAGGGCAGAACTTAATCATAAGGAGCCTACTATGTGAAACCAGATGGGGACCATGAGAAGATAGGTACCATCATTCAAAAGGTGGCTCACAATTATTATTGGCCCAAAGCAAGATGGGACATTGAGAATTTTGTAGAAAGGTGTAGCATAGCACATGAGGGAACACCCACAAGTGGGAACATGGATCAGGACCTGGACACGCCATTCTGGCGGCAAAATTAGGCGTTACTGATAATAAAAAACAACGAAAAAATAGATTTGATAAAGTGGACCAAATGGAAATGGGAAGCCCTCCTTTTCACGGACAAGCTTCACTTAACTGTTTTACAATGGCCACTATGCGGAGAGTGAGTGCAAAACGATGTCTTACCCCAGGATAAGCCGAAAATCCCTCAATCGGACTTAAACAAACTGGAGGAAGAGGATGTAGAGAGGAAATCTCTCATCAAGAATTTTAACTGGGGAGAAAGCCCCAAAAGAAAAATTGGTAGCGGTCGTTTTGTGAATGATAATTCTGGGAGGAAAAATCATCACTATAAAGCTTCGAGTGGAAGAGACCATACCGGTGCATGGACAAATAGGTCCACACAATTAAAGGTCCATATGTAGCTTGTTAAGAACGTGGACTGATGAAAAGGCAGAGGAAAACATTACATCTTCATACCAATATGTGAATGAGCTGACCACTCGTTTAAAAACTGGCTGGAAACTTGCCAATGAAAAATTATTGAAACAATTACACGCCCAGGAAGAAACATGCTGCCTATTATAACAGGAAGGCGACAAGACAGAAATTTTGGCTGTGGGAGAGAAGAATAGTACTGCTTCTTTTTCTGCCCAAGAGATCAGAGTAAGAATAAGTTACAAATTAGGATGGCAGGAGTCCATCGATACAGTTTCTAGAGAAAGGTGTCTACTAGAACAAATTTATAAGAATAGATAAAAGAATGGGGGAAAAAGAAAAAACAATCTCTACTCATGTGAAATCTCCTGAAGAAATATTTTATTCTGGAGAAGATGAGAACATCAGGAAGAGACACACTTGTTGACCTTGTCCATCGCCATGGAGATGAAAAAGGAACCACCTTCAATCATTTGAATATCCATTACACCCCTGTGAGACAGCAGCACAGGTGAAAATCAGTACACATTTAACGAAAACTCAGAAAGAGAGAGTGCAATAAAAAAAACAGGTTTACTAAATAATCATGCATGAGACGAGTGTGTTATACAGACCGGACCAGGGCATACACAAACCTATTGGAATATTAAGTATATGAATACTAATAGATACTCCCACACCTGTCTGTATGAAACCCATTATTCGATTCCGTTTTGCTAAGGAAAAAAGCTTTGAAGGAAGAAGATAGACTATCTATTGAAGGAAGAGAATTATTTCGCCACAGTGAGTGAGTCTTCGTATAGTTTCCGGGTGTTGTTTGACTTCTCTTTAAGGAAGCCCTCTGGAGAACATAGACTCTGTATAGATTACACAGGAGACTGAATGCTATTAACAGAATGACAGGGGTGGATCCCCATTGCCTCGGATACAAAAACATCAGCTGTTTGCCAGACTAAATAAAAGCTAAAAATTTTTTATCAAATCTCAAAAGGTGGATCTGAGTGTAAAGGATACTAATCAGATACTCCCAGTAAAGCCTGAGGTTAGACCATACCTAGCTTTTAGTACCTCAGAAGGACACTATGAGTTTAATAGATTGCCATTTGGATTGAAGAATGCGCCTAGTGTCTTCTCTAGAATGATGAGAAAATTATTGGATACTCATCTGTCCAATAAATTCCCATCTGTATATACAAATTTTTCTATGGATGATAGATTCTCCTTGAATGTTGGGGTATAGCCTCAACAGATACATTTTGAGGAACCACTCAGTTGACTCTCTGGAACATCTGTTTGATCGACTTAGGCGAGGCAAATTTAAAACAGCCTCCCGACCTCCTGCGCGCGCACCAAATTAATCTTAAAATACTATAATGTTGCGTTGAATGTAAAGAATTGGAATTTTTGGGACACACAGTTTATCAGGGAAACATGGACCCCGCCCTAGACCACACAAAGAATTTTAGTAGAAGAAATCTAACTAGAAAGACCCGTAGACCTCATAAACCAAAGAAGGACGTGACGTATCATTATGTCCTCAATTATTGTTGGTTTCTATACCAGAAAGTTTATCAGGAAACTCTTAATATTCCATATGGTGCATACCGTTTAACTGAATTTGACACGTAAAAGCCGACTCTACAGATCGCGCGCTTATTATTACATCAGGACCCCACAATGTGTGATATGGCGTTGTAGTCTTACCTAAGAATTGACAGGAAAAGCATCATAAGTTATCCTATTTTGAAATTACCTGAATCTAAGTCAACGTAATTCTCATAGTAAGCTTAAGGCGGATGTGCAAGTATTATTGGGGTTAGGTGCAATACTCTTATATCTACAGATAATCTTGATTGCATTTGGTGATGTGGAGATATTAAAGCAGCGCCTATACGTGGGACTCATATGCTAGCAGATAAAGTTGAATTATAATCTGAAAGTTCTTATTTTATCTACTGACATGTAGCGTTACAATATGATGTTAAAAATAAGAATTTGTTCAGCTATGTTGATCAGCTTAAGTGGGTTAGGTGGTGGAGGGGGCTAAATGTAAGATAAGTAAGACCGTAATTCCAATAGTTATTTATGCATTTGTATGGGTGTAAGGCACATCTTTTTAGATATGTTGCCAAACACACGATACCAGACAAACCGTTATCGTTTTCTAGCACAGGCTTAGGTCTATGAGAACTCCATGGTTCTCAATCGATTGGTGCTGATTACCTTTGGGCTCCATAATTAAAGTATTACGTGTATTTTAGCTACTATTTAGGGAGGTTGCAATTAGTATCTGTGAAAAATATCCTAGATTTGTGGGATCGCGGTATTTTTATTAAGCTCGCCGCCATCCGTAGTCGTTGAATGAAGGATATCTCACGCATCTAAAATAACTCCATGACGAATGAAGTATTGTACTCTAGATAGATATTATTTGAAGTACTCTATTGATGAGGCTATGTGTATATAGAAATAATGGAAGACTGACATATAATGTTACTGGTTCTTAAAGAGGGAGATATGGATGATGTCGTAGAGAATAATTCATAATATCTAACACATATATAAATTTATTCAAGTAAATTATAAAAGCTATAATCAGTGATAATAAGGTCTAATAAAGAAGGTAGCATGGTAAAGATACATGATGCTCTATGTGACAGTACAATGAAAGATATCTCGGATGTAGAATGTCACCTCTCTTCTTTTTCTACTTGCGTTCGGCAAATTGGTCTTAAACGCAGCTTTCTAGCGTGTTTTTTGATATTATAAAGGCTCTTCATGCAGAACATACTAACGTACGTTTCCCATAACACCCACAATAAAATGTGCTGCCTTTCTAAGAAAAACCTTGAAATATGCAAGTTGCCCTAAATTTTAAATTCCATTCATGTCTTTTTCTTACACTAATGTATACCAAAAACAAAATAGACAGATGGACTAAAGGATAGCGAGAAGGGGCGGCAACAACTGCTTGTAAATCTATAGTCTCTTTTTCGTCGGTATGCATTTGTCTCTTCTCGCGTTGAGTATCCGAATAGGCAGTTAACTTTTGAGCTGTGGTCAGTTCTTTGCTTGCCTGAGATCCTGCGGTATGACTGCGCAGCAATAATGAACTTTGGTCTTGTTCGGTTTCCGCCACCTTTGCGGGATAGTTTAGGCATCTGATTCGGTTTTCCCGTTTCGCCCACCTCACTAAGATGGCGATGTGATGCGATTGGGAATGGCCGATAAGAGATGCCTCGTTGATGATGGGGATCTCCGCTATTTTTTGTTTGTCAGGGATAGCATGGTAGGTCTCTCTTATGTGATATTTTACGTTTAGGGCTGAGGGTGGATATCTCCTTTCTAGTGTGCTTTCCCGCATGTTCGGGAGGCGTGATATTTCTGTGTGATTTCATCCTGAAAGCACAGGAGGTAAATTGACTTCTTTCATTGATAACTCTATCGATTTTGGGAGTCCGTGTCGTGAGCGAAAGATTTCGATATTCATAGCCTGTCTGTCGGAAAGGTCGTCGTCACGAGATTTGTTCGTACAAACGCGTGTCATTTCCCACTCCATGTCCGGCTCATCATGTCGCGCTGCATTGTACTGCATCGGTTCCGAATATTTCGCTTACAATTTCGTACTACCAAGCGGTATAACCTGAGGTTCCATTACTTTACGTTGACTACTTTGTTAAATGAAACTAGGTTTAGAAAACCTTTATTATCTAGAGGATATTTTTGAGGACATTATTTTATACTTCGGCAGAACCGTGTCTGTCTTGCTGAAGTCAAAACTAAGGAGAGTGAACTGATCCTCATACAATCTGGTTATCATCTCTAGGCTGTTATATGAAAAGGGATGGAGTTGTTTCCACTGACTACATTTTTACTAGCACTTTGAAATATAACATGCATTTGCTGACTCATCATTGTAAATGCTATAGTCTACCGTTTTATTGCTGTATTGACTGTGGCGTCCACAATAAATACTGAAGAAAAACGTCAACGGCTGTTTCAAGACTCATTGACTTTATACGTCGTGAGTTTACTGACGTCCTATGTGGATTGCCCCGTTATTTTTGTTGCATTAACATTGTTTTGACTGAACACATCTACACACTACACAAAACCATACATGCGGATGCCATCCATCATCATATGGCATCACGCATCATTTGGGGTCTATAAGCTGGTTGGATTCTGGTACCAGCAAACACGGGGTCCCTTACCCACTTCATTTTCAACAAGAATTCATCAGCATCCTTCAAGAAATTAACATTCTTCAATACAGTCAACATCTTCAAAATTTTCAAAGTACTCGGCGTTGCCGGATAACTCGGACTGCTGTTATCTTTTACGCAAGTCAAGCAAGTTGCTGCTGTCAAGGTTCCAGTGCTGTCCTTTTTGTGAAGGTCAAGTGCCGGTTGAAACGGGTTGTTTTCTGAAGAAGGCCAAGTACCGATTTCCATCAACTTACTTTTGGATTAGAAGGTCAAGTGCCGAAACAACTCAACACACAGTATTTCAGAAGCTCTTGTACCATCGTGTTAGCAGTGGAAGCAGTTCAGATGTGCCATCATCGTTGGAGCTTCGCTCTTTAGGACGTTGATTGACATCCGTTTTTTCTGCTGTTCTACGATTGGAAGCCTATAAGTTAAGTGGCCTGTTTGTATGTAAACTGTGCCCTTATACCTCTGCTGAGTCTTCTGTGTATCATCTCATTCTATATGTTATATGTTATTTGTATATTTATATGTTTATATTTCAGCGGGTTCTCGGTTGGGTGGTGTCTCCGTTAGATTATGCCACGTCATAGAGGTCGTCTATTGTGAGCGTTTTCTGTAAGGTTTGCAAATTTCCGATACTGGAATTTGCTAAGCGACTTCTGTTGCTATTTATGTTAGCTGTGATGACATGTTTTAATATTGTTTTCGTTATTATTTCGCATTCTTTAGTTTTGTTTTGATTTGTTTGTATTTGTTAGCCTACTCTTGTCTATAATTTAGTTTCATACAACATTTTTGTTTATACACTGTGGTGTCATGTATTTTGTTTAATTCTATCGCAGATATCGTCACATTTTTTGTGATATTTCATTAATTTCTGCTTTATTTTTAGTTGATTTCAGCGAAAGTTTTTGTATTGTTGCTGATCTTTGTTATTGTTTACATTGTTATTGTTTACATTGTTTGTATTGTTTACATTTTCAATGTTTACATTCTGCATGTGTTTACATAGTCATTGTTTACAGTTATAGTAATTAGTTAATGGGCTATGCTAATGCACTGTTACTACTACACTGATGATAAATGAATGATGAATAGTGTCGTGCACTATTGAATGAGAAGTGCACTTATGATCAAGAATTGAGTGCTGATATTTCATATACAAGTTCTTTGATTGGAGACTTGTTTCCCACAGAGACTGGGATAATATAATGTGATGTGAATATACAAGTGCTTAATTAAGACTTGTTACACTTAGGTTTGAAATAAATTAGTTAATTATTTCAGGTTTTGGACTCATATGTTAGACAACATGTCTACATTTGAGCACTATATTGAGCAGGGTAAATTGCTTGGGAAGACTGGTGATAAGTTAGAAGAATTTGCAACTGCTCGATATGATAAAGCAATGGAAGCTGAACAAAAGAAACTGCATATGGAAGCTGAACAAAAGAAACTGCAGATGCAGGTGGATGAAAAAAGATTCCAAATGGAAATGGAAAAACAAAAAAGGGAATCAGAAGCTGAGGAAAGAAAAAACAGCTAGAAGCTGAGAAGACTTCAAAAGAAGAGGCTGAGAATAAAAGACTTGAAAAAGAAGGCTGAAAAAAAAGACTTGAAAAAGAAGCTGAAAATAAAAGACTTGAAAAAGAAGCTGAAAATAAAAGACTTGAAAAAGAAGCTGAAAATGAAAGACTTCAAAATGCAGGCTCAGGCTGAAGAAAGAAGAATACAAGAGAGAGTCTGATGAGAGGAAAGAGAAAGCAAAAAAATGGAACATGAAGAAAAAAGGTCTTAGCTTTAGAGTTGGAAAAATTGAAATTGACGACGAGCATGAGTAATGGTAATGATTCAAAACAAGGGTTCATCTTCTGGGTAAGGCTAATAATGATACTTTTAAGATTAAGTTACCAACATTTAGTCCTTCCAGTGATGACATAATGTTCTATCTGGACAGATTTGAACAAGCATGTACAGCTCATAACATAGACAAAGCAAAAAATGTTTATCAGTTATCAGGGATACTGACAGGTAAAGCTCTAAGTATATTAAATATGGTGGATGAACCTGACAAGAACAATTATGAGGTTGTCAGGGCCGCTTTGTTAAAGAAATATCAGCTTAACGAAGACGGCTATCGTCTACAATTTAAAAACATGTTACCTGAAAATGGAGTTGAATTCTCCGAGTTTATTGCAAGAATACGCATTACTTTCTCACGATGGGTTGAACTATCTAAGACGGAAAAAACTTATGAAGGACTTATGGACTTAATACTTAGAGACAAAGTCATGTCGTCTGTCAATGAGTCTTTCCTTGCTTTCCTTCATGAACGTAAACCTAAAACAATAAAAGCAATGGAAGATTTCTGTTGCCAATACGTAACTGCGCACCCACACATAACCATGGGTAACTCTAAGGTGAAAGAAGGTTTACCAGTTGCTTCGGCAGCTCCGTATGGTCAAAACTTTGCTCGTAGATTCCAACAAAATTTTGATAGAAAGAAAAGCGGTAATTGCTGGCAAAATCATGGAAAAAAAAAACATGGTGATTCTTCTTCTTCGAAGAATTGGAGACAACCTGATAGTACTCGTTTACTATCACCCTAATAAATTATAAGCATTTCAAAAGAGAGGATATATGGTAATAGAGGTTATTCCTGCCGAAGACCTCAGAACCAAACAAATAGATGTTCGCATCAATGTGAACATGATAGTAATCGTGGAAACTGGAATTCGAACCAGGATAACAATTACAATAGAGACAATAATAACTGCAGAGATAATAATAACTCTGATAACTTCAGAGGTAATAATAGTCGGGGCAGATCTCAACACAAAAAAAAAGAGATATCAGCAGGCTAATGCTGTACAACAGGAAACTGAGGGAGCCTGTAATCATGTTGTTGATAGTAAAAACTTTGACGCTGTCACTAGTTCTGCTTTTGACTTTGAGAGAGCAAACAAATGCCCCCAATGCAGTACTTTATTCGAACCGGGTACCATAACTACTTTGAGTTGTGGTCACCCACTTCCCGCTCTTCCTGCTGCTGTTGCGCATGACGGGAGGGGTTCTTTAATTCTACATAAGGGTCTTGTTAATGATCCTCCGGTCTCACTACTTTTCGATTCCGGATGCACCACTATTGGTGTTAGACAATCGCTTGTAGATCCATCTTGTGCTACAGGAAGGGTTATTAAATGTGTCACATTTGGCGGCACTCTAGAAAAATATCCTACTGCTGTAATTCGCATTGCCACTCCTTTCTTTACTGGAGATGTGCATGCTTGTCTCTTACCTAATCCTATTGCGGACCTTATTATTGGTCGTATTCACGGAGTGAGGGAGTGTACCCCACAGCAGATTGCTGCTTGGGAAGATAATAACATGCAAGCTACAAATGCAGTAGTTACAAGAGCACAAGCTCTACAAACACCCGAAACTTCACTGAATAGTGATAATGAAGTTGATAGCCAAGATAGTCACTTAGTAATCACTCGTGACTCTTTCATAAAATTGCAAGAAGAAGATCCTTCTTTAAAAAAAATTCTTCGTTCTTGCGAAGAAAGGTGATCCGAATCAGGATACAAATAGAAAATCTTGGATTGCAATGAGAAACGGCGTACTTGTACGTATGGTACAAGATTCGACTACGTCGGCACATTCGCAAATTCTTGTTCCCAAGAACATGAGAGTCCAAATATTGCAACATGCTCATGACTCGCAATGTGCTGGACATATGGGTTTTGCCCGTACGAAGTAGAGAGTCCTTGCGGCTTTCTTTTGGCCTTTTGTCAATAAGGACATTCGTATTTACTGCCGATCATGCAAGGTATGTCAGGAGGTCAAATCTAGAGGACCACGACATGCTGCGCCTATCCAGGCTGCTGACATTCCTATTCGGCCGTTTCAGAAAATGGCCATAGATATTATTGGCCCTTTTAAGGTCAAGTCGGCCAGAGGACATCAGTTTATCCTTACATGTGTCGATATGTGCACACGTTGGCCAGAGGCTATTCCTCTTAAGAGCATATCTACTACAGATATCGCAGATGCTCTTTGGTTGATATTTTTCTCGCTTGGGGTTCCCCAGAGAAATATTGTCAGACCATGGCACTCAACTCATATCTGACACTATGTCACAGGTAATGTCTACCTTACATATTGAACGATCTCTCTCAGTAGTATCTACCATCCTATGTCTAATGGGTTAGTTGAGCGTCTGAATAGAACGCTCAAGACTTTGCTTGGTAAGATAAAATGAAGATCATCCTCAAGATTGGGACAGGGTTTTACCCGCGGCTCTCTTTGCCTATAGAGAAGTCCCTAATGAACACACAGGATTTTTCTCCCTTCGAAACTTGTCTTTGGCGCGCGTCCACGCGGCCCTATGTCTTTATTACACGATCTCATCACTGCCGATGATATTAGCGATGAAACTCAATCCTCATATGAGTATGTCATTGCTCTTAGACAAAAGATCATTGAGGCATGTAAGCTAGCAACTGCTTCATCAGAAATTGCTAAAGAGAAGGCAAGGCGTTTGCTAACAAGAATAGATGTCTACGACAACTTTGTCCAGGTGACAAAGCATTCGTCCTACTCCCCAGTAGGGAAAATAGACTTCTTATTGCATGGAAAGGTCCGTATGCAATAGTCTCTCGGATTTCCGATGTTGACTATGTGGTCGATATTGATGGAAAGCATAAAACTTTCCACATATAAACATGCTTTCGGAATTTCACGAACGTCCGGACTATTTGCTGCCTATTTTCCAGGCAACGGATGATGCTCCTGCACCTCACGGTCATTATTCATCCCTGTCTGTCATTCAGGATGAGGAAGCTACCTTCTCTGATGTCAACCTTCCCCTTCCAGTGGTTCCATTACATTCTACGGAATCTTGGAAAAACGTTTCTGTTTCTCCTAATCTTTCTGGTGACGAACATCGACAAGTCTCGTCGATGTTACAAACATTTCAGGATGTTCTCACTGACATTCCTGGACACACAGATGTCATAGAACATGACATAATTCTTACCAACAATAATCCAATTAGGGTTAGGCCGTATCCTATTCCTATACACTTTCAGTCGCAAGTGGAAAAGGAATTGGATGAAATGATTCAATTAAAATATAATTGAACCATCGACTTCACCATATTCTTCCTCCATGGTTATTGTCCGGAAGAAGGATAAGAACATACGAATTTGCGTTGATTATCGCAAATTGAATCAGGTCACAAAGTTCGACGCTGAACCGATGCCTTTGTTAGAAGATCTACTGATTAGACTTTCTAATTCTAGATTCTTCACTAAACTTGACTTGTCTAAAGGTTATTGGCAAGTGCCTTTAGCAGAGCATGCCAAACCTCCTCTTTACTGCTTTTTTCTACACCTAGGGGTCTATTTCAATGGAATGTTATGCCTTTTGGTCTCATGAACGCCCCTGCCACTTTCGTTCGCATGATGCGTCGAATTCTGTCACATCGTTCGGATGTCATCGCATACTTAGATGACATCTGTCTCTTCAGTGATACCTGGGAAGATCACTATTTAGGGTTATATGACTTACTGTCCACTCTACGTGAGAATAATTTGACAGCAAAAACACCTCTAAAGCTTTTGTTGGTTTTGTTGAAATCTCTTTCCTGTGTCATCGGTTTGGTCATGGTCTCTTGAAGACAGAAGACCACAATACTTCCAAAATACTGAACATCTCTGTTCCTAAAACGAAGAAACAAGTTAGGAGTCTCTTAGGTTTAATTCAATTTTATGGGAGATTTATTCCAAATTTATCTTCAATCATGGCACCTCTCTCAACATTGTTGAAGAAAGGTTCGCCTAATCTGGTCCGTTGGTCTGAAGAATGCCAATCTTCACTAGACCAAATCAAGAATATATTTTCTTCTCCTCCCATCTTAAGATATGCAAATACTCTGCATCCTGTTATGTACATTTCTAGAAAACTGAATGCGGCAGAGAGGAACTACTCGGTTTTAGACCGTGAGTTGTTAGCGATGGTTTGGTCAATTCTAAAGCTACAAAGATTCCTCCTGGGCGCACATTTCATTCTAGAGACTGATCAGAAAGCTCTTACAGCTATTCAGACTAAGAATTTGAAGAGTTCGAGATCCACTCGATATGCTATAGCTCTTCAACCTTTTCACTTCACGGTACGAGCTATCCGTGGTGCGGATAATGTGATGGCTGACATTTTGTCGAGATGCCCACATGACTCCAACTAATACTTCTGTCCTATATTTCCATATATTACAGAGTCATAACACACCTATATTTCTACAATAGATTAGCACATCTGTACTTACTTTATATGTACACACTATCGTGCTTTGTTGTCATCTTCTTTTGTTCGTTTTTTAAGATGATAGAGGAGGACTGAGTAGTTAATATAAGGGCCGTTAGTTTACTAAACAGCCACAATTATTAATAATGTATTGTACCTTATGAAGCATATTAGTTATTAATTAGCATTATATTGCTTGTACTTTCTCAGAATGTCATTGTTGAGCTGAGGACTTACCTTACGAGTTCTAGATTGTGTACTTACCCTCGGAATACCAGAGCATATGTCATGGATCGTCATGTAGTTTAACTTTACTATGTACTTATGTCATTACATGTCAAAGAATGTACTATTTAAATTTTCCTATCAGATTTGTACATCCATTTTTTAAAGACAATATTAGAGTATGCTGTTTAATGATGATTATAGTAACTTGCATACGTATATTGTGTTTACATGCTAACGTGATGTGTGTTGGTGACACCTCCCCGATGTGAATATTTTTTGAGACATATTTATTTTTCTGTTGAGGTATATCCCTCACCAGTCTCACCAACTACTATAATTTAGCCTCTACAATGTTTAGGCCCAATTTAGAATTAATTATCAAAGCGCATATTCGTGCGTTTTGAGCACGACTTATCC
Organism: Oreohelix idahoensis; assembly: GCA_024509875.1. Classification (NCBI taxonomy): domain Eukaryota; kingdom Metazoa; phylum Mollusca; class Gastropoda; order Stylommatophora; family Oreohelicidae; genus Oreohelix; species Oreohelix idahoensis. The sequence goes on along the minus strand of JAMPIV010004255.1, from coordinate 317,869 downwards.
GCAATGCTCTTTGATATTGAGAAAAAAAATATTTCCACACATTTTTTTTTTATCGGGAGGAGCCGTGGGTGATATGTTGACGTGATATTATTCTCGCACATCCGTTTATTTAATTTCAATAATACTATTTTTATAACGCTAATGGAGTGCAAACAAATGCTTACCTGAAATTTATTATCGTCACTTTTCTCTGCGTAAGCATTTGTCTTCTCAGCGCTTGGGCTATTCATCGAATGCAGTTAAAGTTTCTGAGCTGTAAGAAGTTTTTTTGCGCGCCCTTGGATCCTTAGCGCGTATGACTTGTCTTGTTTTTAGGTTTTGGCTAGTCGATCGGTTTCCGCTTTCCGGCCCGACGCAACTGGATGGGATGTTGGTGACAGATGCGATTTTTGGAATGGCCGAAAGAGAGATGCTTCGTTCGAATTAATGAGGGATCTCCCGCTATTCCGACTTTTTGTTTTGTTCTGTCAGGGATTGTGGTAGTCATGAAACTCTTATGGATATTATTCGTTTTTATGTCGAGGATAAATTATACCTCTAGTTGGTATTTCGCACATGGCTCGGAGAGCGTGATATTTCTGATTTGTAACTTTCATGAAAGCAAGGTAAATTCGACACTTTGGTTCATTAGCCAACGTCTATGAAGCTCTCATTGATTTTGTGGGTCTAGTGAATCGCGTATTTTCAGAGCTGTTTCGTATCTAATGAACCATGTCGATCTGCAGAAATGCTAGTCAAGTCTGGTCGTCGATGATGATTTTTCTCCCAGCTGTCACATGTCCGCTTGTATTTGTGCTGCCATCGTTTTGATGCATGCTTATTTACACATAGGTACCCATTTACTGGCTAAACAATTGGTGTTTAACGTATGGAACTAGGTTTTGAAAAAACCCTTATTAATCTAGATGATGATATTACACTTGTAGGGACATTATTTTTTCATACTAATTAGGACAGACGTCGTCCTGTTCGTTGCCTGAAAAGTTCCAAACTATAGGAGAGATGAACTGAAATCCTCAGATCCACAATCCTGGTTTTTATCTCACTGGGCTGTTTTAATAGAAAGGGATGGAGTTTGGTGTTGTTCATTCTGACTTCAAAAATTACAGAGCACTTTTGAAATATAAACATGCATCATGACCTAGTCAATCCATTATGGCTAATGCCTGTCCTAAACGTCTCTAATGCTGTGGTATTGAATGTTATTGGCCTTTGTTGCATAATGACCTGTATTTAGATGGTGCGCACATGATTCGACCTCAACACCTTTTTTTGATATACACATGTGGTCACGTGTCCCCCCACAATAAATTTAATTGCAAGAAAAAAACGTCAAAACGGCTAATGTTTCAAAGACTCATTGACACTTTATACGTTCGTGAGTATTACTGACGTTCCCTAAGTGGGGGCTGGCCCCCCCCTGTTATATTTTTGTAATGAAACCATTTAGTTTTTGAACCCTGATTCATCCATATCATATCACACCACCCCACAAAACCTAGACAAGCGGAATACCATCCATCCAAGCACAATATGGCAATCACACGCCATCAGTTAACATTGGGTGGGTTTACGACCTGTATTTTTTTGTACAGCCTTACACCCAGACAGCTACATCACTACGAAAAAGGAGGTAGAGTTGAACCTTGCATATTTTGAGAACATTCAGCCACGTAGCTCTTTAAATTTGTATATTTGGGTTCAATATAGGGTTTGCTGACATTTATTAATCTGTATAAAACGTTACGCAATACTCATAGTCCATGGCGAATTTAACTAAACTCTTTTTACCAAAATAAATAATTAGTCCTCCGGGATGCCAACCTTGAACACACATAAAAATTACCCCCATCCCCACCCAATTTCTGCTACATTATCAATTTCTTTCTACTCTTAACGTTGTTTGAAACAAAACCTCCTTCGTTACATAACTAGCCACCTATAGCCTAATGCATTAAACTCCAAATTGATTGCCTCGAGCGGCAAACCATATGATTGCCCTTAATGACTGATAACCGATTGGTCGGGCTAGGTTATAAATACTTTTGGTTCTGTTTGGGGGGATGGCGGACAGACGGGAAAAGACCTAAACATTTTTTCAAACCACTACTTCGTCGAAATCGTGGCTCCATTTGGCTTGAGATATCCACGCTCGAACCTAATTTCGATACTCAAATGTAGGAGCGTGTTAGTTCAGAGGAACCACTAAATGCTAATTAGCTTAATACTAAGCCGATAAAGAGACAGTACGTTGAAAGCCATGCTGAAGTTTTATTTCAGTGTAATTTTTAAATACAGCACTGGAATTAAGCATGAGTCCCCACCCAAACGTAATTTCTTGGTTGGGTAATATCTAGTAACCTATGTGCACCAGAATTCATTGCTAATCAAAGTATCCATCTTGATCCGTTTATTCCATTGAATTGTCATTACAAAAAAAAAAATGATAAGGTGTGTGCTGAGGTCTCGTTACTGTGGTAAGCTAGAGACAAGTTGCCCTTCTGACATCCACGATTCACAACTGCATACTCCTTGGTATTTTTTAAGCTATCAGTCGATCTGGTGTCTGCCAGAGCCACAGCTAGGCTCAGAGAATTCGAGCAGAGGATTCGTAATCTATATCCCATTGCCGACATCAACGCATAGATAAGCTGATCTTGCCATCGCTTACACACATCACAATGCGCTCAACAATTATGAATACCCCATCAATCTTGAAATAACATTGCACAGTAAAATAACAGTAAGAGGACGAATCGGTAATTGTTTTTATATTTAGTCGAAACTTCGAGATACATCTACCTCAATACATAGTTCAAGATCAAAGACAAAAAACTATTGAAGTAATGATGACAAATACCAACAGAAGCCTTGAACACGTAAACAAAACTACCTGAGTTATTTACCTCATATTTTTACTAGCTACCACAAACTGACACACATAGAATTATTTTTAATTAATATATGTGTCAGCTACAAGCTCATATTCATTAATTAAGTATAAGTCTGTGTACATAATACTTGTAATTAAAATTATGATTGTGATTTATTCATGGTTCCTTTGTATTTGAATCAGAGACACATATACCGTTTATGAATTAAACAATGAATACATATTGTTATTTGAAAAGTTATCAGTGACTCCTTAAGATATTCTCATAGAGTGTTATATGTATGTGAGTGTCACAGTGTGTTGTCAAGAGTAGTGTCGATTAAATTTTAAGATTGTTTATCTGTCTGTCTGTTGTGACTTTGACTATACACCTTCATCAATTACACTAATACCCAGTTAGTACACATACAACGTAGTCATCACACTATTCCAGAATAATTCTGACTGAGATATATAGATATGTGTTCTAGTTTAGATAGCAAGTAGTAAAGGGTTTATCTCTATAATACACTACTCTTATGTAATGAGATAGTAGATACCTTCACAGCTGATCTCAGTCAGTACACTAAGTCCCCTATAAATTATTTATATTTAAATCCCACATACACCACATATATATTGGGGGGCTCGTCCATGGGATTATAGAATCTTTGATCCTATAAAATTAAAAATATTGGGGGTAATTCACTTCAGGGAATATAAGAATTAAAAGGTATCCTTGGGTGGAATTAAATAAGGTTGAGCTCACGGTGCCTGTGTTGTCCATTAGATATATAGTTAGAGATTAAATTGTTAGGTTGTAGACATTGTAGAAATTTTACTGATAGACAATGGCGGATCCTGGCCAAGTTTTCTGATCTGCTGTGTTTCAGACTGCAAACGAGAGTTAGGATTAGATGCGGCAAGGTTATGGTTGCCTATCGTCACTACGGAATGATGACAAATTTATTGAACGTGAACGCGAAGAAAGAAGATTAGAAAATGAGACCCGTCCGAAAGATAAGTGTGTGAGAGGTTAGAGGCTGAAAGGGAAATTAAGCGCCAAGCTAGTCTGAGGCAGATTGATGCTTGAGAGACTAAGAGGTGTTGAACGATATGGAGGCTCTGCTCTAGACTAATCCGCTGGCCTAGAATTGGAAGCTTGAAAGATAGAAGACAGAAGAAATTGGCTGCAGAAAGGGAAGAGAAGAAATTAAGCTGCAGAAAGGGAGAGAAGAGATTAGCCTGCAGAAGGGAGAGAGGGAAAATTAGCAGAAAGGGACTGCCAGAAGATAAAAGATTACAAATAGTTCACAAACGAACATGACAACAACGTTACGACTAGAGGTCAGAGTTTGAGTTTCACTCACAGCGCCACCCATTTCGCTCCTTGAAATATTGCGTGCCACTAGTCTCAGTTTGCCCTGCTGATTGTCTGTACGCGTATACCACTGGCAGCCTCAACACTCAGCTACGACGAGATCTTCATACTCAGATCATTTTGCATTGTACCACAGACGATCATTATAAAAAGTTGAGAGCCTAAATCAACATATGAACTGCTATCCAGCATACTCACGTATGGGTTAGAGAGCGAACAGGTCGCAATTTGTTGAGAAAAGTTTTCTCTGGGACTCGTATAGAGAGTGGCTACCTGAGAACATAATTAGCGATCATACCGAGCTAGTTATGGTGTACAAGAAAAGGGTTTAAGATGAGAAAGGTTGGTAGCTCTACTTGTTATCTCATGGACATTCGATGGTAGGCAGGCATTTATGAAGAAGTTTTTGCCAAAAATCTGAGCAGAGAAGTGATCAGGAAAATTTTATGACATGCTAAAGACAGGCTCTTTTGTTAATAAGGCTATGAAAGAGAATGCAAGAATTCGTTATATAGGCGAAAAAATTGTAGGAATGCTAAGATACTGACTGTCAGGTGAAAACTACATTCACCACGTTCTCTGCTGCACGCAATATAGAGACATACTTGGGAGAAATGGATATTATCTACTGGGGAAAACCTCCAAGATCCTAAGGAAATATGGGTCCTTATAGAGCTAACTTAAGACTGAGTCCATGGCCTCCTCAGACCACTGAGAAAGTTTTCTCATGAAACAATGGTGCAGAGAGCGATGGTTCAGGGTGAGTTGACTAAATGTTGCTGAAAGGTATATGTAGCTCAAGCACAGATGCTCAAGCAGATAGGTAACATGGTAATAAAAAGAAAACACAAGTGAATGTGCATAACTTTAGGGCACACCACAATAGAACTTTGATCCTAAACTACAATAAATTGATCCTAGGATCTAAAAATAAAAGGTTAAGCACAATTCTGATAGGGCCAACGCGATTTAATGAAAATAAAATTAAATTCGCCTCACGCAATTCGATGAAAGGAAATACTGAATGAAAGAAACATCTTTTAGTTCAACCAATGCGGAAAGGTGGAGAAAGGATGCAGGTTGTTACGTGTAAGAATTGTCAGTTATGGAGCCCATGACGAGGACAATCATGGACACCTTGACGTGTGCGAAGGAAGTGAAACCTGCTGTATATGGGCCAACCACCTTCAGGTACAGGTACGACCTCAAGATTCAGGGAGGATGTGCGTATTTATGTTATGATTACACTCCAGAGAATCGAGATTGAGGAACGGCCACACACACGGATCTGGCGATAAAGAACACTTCTCATGCCTTCGTACTTCAGCAAAAATTGTCAATCTTGTCATACAACTCCAGGCCCCGATGGGAGTATTTCTTTACATGAAAAACAACGTTGCAATGATGTATAGCGAAGACTGAGAGCATAGGATCTGAATAGGTCGTCAAGGGACCAACTAGCCGGTTATTCCTTAAAGATAGATATAGGGCAGGACTTCTAGATAGCGGACGACCTACTTGTTGAGAATCTAAGAACCTGTGCGCCGACCATTGAGAGATAATAGCGATGAACCCGATCCATTCAAAAGGCATGCGGCTCACAATATTAGTATATTGAGCCCCATAGCCAATGATGGTCGACATTTGAAGAATTTTTGTAGAAAAGTTTTTGTAGCCATTAGACGGGATGGATGGCGACACACCCACAAGTGGGAAGAAATGGATCCCAGGTACCTGACTGCGACACGTCCACGGACGGCAAAATTCAGGACCTGAATAAGAATATAAAGAAAAATAGATTTGATAAAGTGGTACCAAAATGTGCGCGAGAGTGTGGAAGCCCCCTTTTTTTCCACGGACAATCCCGCTTTACACTGGTTAAACTGTTTTATTAACAATAGGCACGCCCACTATTCGGCGAGGAGAAACACATAAATATAGCACACACCCCCCCCCTCCCCGAAGTTTAACTGCGTTATCCGTAGAGCCCCACCAATTCCCTCAATTACGGACTGTAAAACAACCAAACTGCGCAGGAAAGAAGATGTCGCGGGAAGAGAGGGGGGGGGAACATCCACTCCATCAAAAACCGAATTTTAATAGTGTGAAGGAGTGAGCACGGATGACGGTTCACCGGTGCCCCTACCCCCCACCCACCCTCCCCCCCCACGGCCAAACCACATATCCTCAAGAATTCGTACTTCTGGAAACGATAAATGTATAATTGCTCCAACAGGTGCAATCCCCCACCAACCCCATCACCATAGGATAACAGCGTATCGGCTATAGTGAAGGATACTCCTATACACGATGCATGGCCACCAATGGACAAATAGGAGTCCACACAACGTAATAAAAAGGCCTGCCACGTATGTAGCTTTGTTTTAATATACGTGGACTAGGATGGATAAGAGGCCAGAGGAACAACTACAACACACTCTTCATCACCAATATGTGAATGAGCTGACCACAGTCGCGTTGCCCAGAAAACTGAAGCCACCACACATGGAAACTTTGCCAATGACGAACAAATTTGAAAACAAGCCCAGGAAGAAAGAACATGCCAGTGCCTATTATATATGAACAGGAAGGCGAAAGACAGAAAAATTTGGCTGTGGGAGAGAAAGTACATGCTTCTCTTTTGCCCGGGCAGTCAGAATAAGTTACAAATTGGATGGCAGGAGTCCATATACAGTTCTAGAGAAGGTGTGTCTAGAACACCAACATTATAAGATAGATATAGAAGGGGAAAGAAAAAATCCTATCATACACCCCCGAATCTCCTGAATGAAATATTTGAGAAAATCAGAACATCCTCAGGGACAGAGGGTGAACGACCACATTCTTGTATGAACCTTGTCCAGTCTCGCCAATGGAGAATGAAAAAGGAACCACTTTCATCATTTTGACATATCCATTACAACGCCTGTGAGACAGCAGCACAGGTGAAAAAATCAGTACAATTACACATTTAACGAAAACTCAGAAAGAGGAGAGTGCAGCAGACAGGTTCTAAATAATCCTCCCAGCAAAGAGTGTAAAATTAAGTAATCGAATGGCGGGCGCTGACGGTAGATTAACTCTAGACCGACCCGGGGCATACAAACCTTATTGGGAATATGCGGTGCGCTACATTATGAGTAAGAACACTAATAACTCTTACCTCACACCAATGTCTGACTCCACACCTGTTTGAAACTCACTCATATTCGATTCCGATTTGCTAAGGAGAAAGCTTTGAATGGAAGAGATAGACTATCTGTTTAAGGAAGGAAGTTATTTTCAGCACACGCACAGTGATGTCTTCGTATAAAGTTTCCGGTGTTGTAATACGTCTTCCACAGGCCGCACCCAGCTCTGATCGGAGACCTGGAAGCCTCTGGTGAACACCTAGAGAACTCTGTAAATTAGAAGGAATGAAATTGCTTCAGATAGTGGGGGGATTATCCCTTCCTCAGCTCAATTGCTATTAACAGAAGTCCGACAGAAGTGGAATCCATTGAGCCGGAGGGCATACACCCCTACTCAAGCTGTTTTTGCCAGTAACCAAAATAAAGACACATATATCCCTAAATATTTCTCAAAATGTGGATCTCTGAGCTACCAGAGATACCGTAGCCCCAAACTCAACCGATCTCCACTCCTCCCGCACAGTAAAGCCTGAGGTACGACCATTAGCTTTTCCAGACCATACGCACCAAGCACTTTTAAGTACCTCCAGAAGGCAGACAAGGACACTATGAGTTTCCCAAAATAGATTCGCCATAATTGGATTGAAGTAATGCGCGCCTAGTGTTCTTCTCTCTAGAATGAATGAGACGGGACCAATTTATTGGATCCTCTGAATATATCCCCTGTATATAACCCAAATTTTTCTATGGATGATATGCCTTATAGCAAACCAGAAACAAACATTTGAGGGAACACATTGACTCTCTTCTGAACCATTAAGCTGTCTTTAATGCGAACTTTAGGGAGGCAAATTTAAGTAACATGATCCCTTAACGAGGAGGAATAACCAAATGTTGCGGTGTTGGATGGAATGTAAAGAATGAATTGGAATTTTTGGGACACACATGTTTACATATCAGGGAAACATGAAACCCGCTGAGACCAAAGAATTTAGAGAAAACTACAAGAAAGCCCACCCCCCGAGACCACACCAAACGCCAAGAAAGCAACGTGAGAATCCTTTGGGTCTCTTCGATCATTATGTGGTTTCTACCAGAAGTAGTATGTTCAAAAAACAAAAACTTTAAATTTCATAATGTGCACCACTACCTTAGAGACGGAAATTGACACGTAAAAGGACATCCCCCAGATCGCATTACCATGGACACCACCACATAATGCTGATCTAGGATTATGATGACTTACACAAGAATATTGAAGCGAAAAAGCTCACAAGTTGGAAGGGACCCCAGTTTTGAAATTACACTGACTTTAAGTCAAGATGTCCCATTCATAAGTAAGTGGGGGGACGGATGCAAGTAATTTGGGCTTTAGGTTTGCAACTCTACTACAGAAATCAGATGCATTGGATGGGGAATTAAGCCCAGTGGCATATGCTAGCAATAAAGTTGCATGAAAGAATTGAATACAACTGAAATCAACTACTACAAACTAGCCGAAAATTCTAGAAATGTCTTTTGCAGTAAATATGGGCAATAAAGAAATTCAATACATTTAGTCTTACTATATGGGCAAGGCATTTAAGTTGCAAACAGATCACACAAACCTTTATCGTTTCTAGCACACGGCTAAAAAGCATAGAGAACTCTAGGTTACTACTCCGATGGTCCTTACTTCCTGGCTCCATATCAGATTTTTAGCATTTGAGCTATATCATCTGGAAAAACAAATTTGGGAGCGGATTTTTTTAAGCCGCCATCCGTGTGATGAGAATCACCGTAAACCCCAGAAATAATAATAAATTTCTCCTCTATGTGTATTATAGACCCCCCTACCCCTCCCAAGGATCGTGCCATAATCAATGTTACCTGTTTTAAAGAGAGGGACGATGTGTCCGTTGGAATATAATCTAATCCTACATATATAAACTTTTTTAACTTTAAATAAGAACGCACTAACAAATAAAATTAATAAAGAACAAGAGCAATGGTAAATAACAGTAGACTAGTCATACAAAGATATTGGTACTACGAAAATTCACCCTTGCTTTTTACTTCGTCCTCGGCAAATTGTAACGACTTTCACGTTGATATGTAAATGGCCTTCTGCAACATACACGCGTTCTCCACCTAACAACACAATTAAATGTGCGCCTTTCATAGAAACAACCTTATAGCCGTGATAATATCGCAAGTTGACCTAAAATTTTAAATTCTCATATCTGTCTTTTTCTCATACAACTATGTACCAATATCAAAAGGTCCAGATGGACTAAATAGGATAGCGAGATGGGAGAGCTCTGTAAAAGCAATAAGCCAGAAGACTAAATCACGCGTCTCGCTATTATATGCCACCCCCATACACGCGTCGGCGCGATACAACAACTCATCTACTATCACGCGTGTTAGGCTTACTCTTAAGCTCACTAACTTATTTAGGACGTGTCAGACAGTGATTAAATTCAACTACTCCTTACACCCAGGAGTTTAGCAGTTTTTAAAATCATTAATAAAATCGTTACATTAGGACAAGATATATACCATTTTATCAGGGGGTCTTACTCTTGAACATTCATTTACAATGTACCCTAGACAGCCTATACTCTCATGCTTCGAGAAAAGACAGGGAATGGTAGAAAGGCATATTGCCATTTATTTTGAACGCAACGCCAGCGTAAGCTCTCTTTATTTTTAAATATTGGATATATTTGGGGTTCTACACCTTAGCGCGTCCTGACTGACAAGTAGATATATGTAAAACGTTACGGCTAAATACAGTACATGGAATTAATTAAATATATCCACAAATAAAATAAGTGAGGATAAAGGCCTTGACAACGTATAAATATTCTATTTGCGCTGGCTCAATTAAATTCCTTTTTATATACGTGTTGGATATCAAACAACACTTACGGTTACATGTATAAATAGAGCATCTACATGGGTAAACTCATCCAAATTGATGTGCGAGCGCAAACAATTGATATAGACTAACCACACGATTATAGACTTGAGTCGGGCATATATAGAATATCTCTTATCTTTCACCGTGGTTAGGGATTTGACACGAAATGTGAAGGTAACATTTTTTACTCAAAACACTTGGCTGGCATATAATGTTGGAACCCGCTCAATTGGCTAGACTCGCTGATTAGTTAGTCACTTAAGGAGGCGTTGAGTTTCTCCGAGATACTACTAGCCTGCAAATTGCTTGTAGTAGAACAGGCCTCAGTGCCGTTGAGATTAGCCCTATGCTCTCATTTTTGTAGTTAACTTAAAAGCCTTAGCGCTACATAAGAAAGATGGAATTTGTGCAGTAATGTAGACCAGAAATTCATTGCTAATACAAACCGCTATTCTGTGTTTATGCTAATGAGATTGTTGTGTGACTGCTGGTCTTGATCGACGTACTCTTGTGCTGACTACCCCCCGAAAACTTGTCATGGGCTTTGCTGAATCCAGAGTCGGACTCAGCATTAATTCCTTTTGGTCCTTTTTAGCCTATCAGAGAGGGTGGTCTCACTCCTCATGTAGCCCAGGGTGACTGAATATTTCGAGCGTTGGTAGTGTCAGTGTCCTGACCAGTCCCAATTCACGCTATGATAAGCACTGTTTTGCGCTTCAGCGTGTGCTCAACTTGGTTGCGAACCTCCACACTCATAATTGATAATGAAACTTTGTTAATACAATAACACAATTCCAGAGGACGGGCAATTTAATTGTCTTAATATCAGGAAACTGAGTACTTTGCTCCATATATAATTGTCCATAAAGACAAACTTTTGATGTTGCGATGTTGTAAATTAACAACAGAGCTTGATACAAATCATAACCCCTGCTTTGACCTTTCATATTTACCACTTTCTCTAAACCTGACACTACTATAGGATAGTATTTTATTAAATAATATTGTCACTACTTAATTATTCATTTATTGAATATAAGTACTGCTACTCTTATACTTGTATTTCAGTTAATAATTGTTTGTGATTCCTAGGTTCTTTGGTATTTGAATCAGTGAAACAATTATAAACCTTTTATGATAACTATAATGCTATAATACATTTGGTTATTTTGAAATAGTTACCTGGCTGTGACCTCACTTACTGACTTGTATCCTCATATAGAGTGTGTATTAATGTAGTGTGTGTTGTCACAGTGTTGTCAAGAGTAGAGATGGACATATTTTGTATTTTCTTAAATTGGTGAGTTGCTCGGCCTGACTTGTTGTGACTCTTCTAACTTCTACATCCCAATTGCACATTATACCCTAGCACATACCCGATTTACGTAGTCTCAACACTATTCCAAGAATATAGTCTGTACTGACGGACTACTATAGATATGTCAGGGTAGCAAAGTAAGGTGTATCTATAACTACTACTAACTATTATTTAGAGGTATAGAATTCTCACTTCACAGACCTGGGATCTCGTAGTCAGGTACACTAAGTCACTCATATAATATTTCTATTAACATCCCACTTCCTACCACATCCAATTAGTATCGGCTACTAAAACTTAAATATTTCAATTATTATTCTTTTTAATATACTAAAACCCCTTACATTTATTATCTTTTACTAACTTATTATATGTTATTTACTTATATATAAATACTATAACTTATATATTGCCAACAGCGGGCTGATCCATTTGATAGTAAAATTCTGGCGCCTAGCCGTATATGTTCAGGTCCACAATTTAATAATATGTTTTTTGGTTTGCTAGATTGGCCATCATCTTCCAATGACAGTGGAGCAAAGTGGATCCGCACAGAGTCAAAAAAATCGAAGATCAAAGAATACTATATTATCTCTTGGATAGCCTTAAATAATAGACCGACATTGATGTCGCGTGAGTTTTTTTTTATCAATGCCTCATAGATTTAGGACGAAATACATAACATTTTAACACATAATACTCAATTTTCAATTATTACAACCTAGACACTCACGCGTAAGGTAAGAATCTCGTTCGCTTTTCACCTCTTCCGTTATATAAATTAGTATTTAGCTAATACCATCAAATGCTCTAGCTGCGTCTTATGCTATCACTTAGATCTCTTTTACAGCTTGTGAATGATAAATTACTAGTCATTTTATTAAATAATAGAAAATTACACATAATGGATAGAAAGTAAGTTGTTTATATTCCGTCAAATTATCGCATTTCGCACTTAGAGCTCGGCAATATTTATTAGTTTAATTAACAACCTTTCTTGCGAATAAAATCACGCCTATACACTTACAATATACTCCATCTAGTTTTTATTTAGGTACACCACATTTTCTTGTTCAGCAACTTAGAGTTATCCCGCTCGTCGATATGTATAATGATAATAACTTAACACAAACTAGAATCACGTAAAATTGCTTATATATCTAATATACCGCACAAACAGATATGAGATAATTTATCTCCACCGTCGTAATTCTTAATCACACATACAAGTCTCCACCTCATGGCTCTTAAGACATCGGCGAGCTCTAGATTGTTCCCATAGAAATTTTCTGATGGGCGTACTAGAGGTAATCCTGATTTTTAGAAAAAAAAGCTGTATTGTATAACAAACTGATAGCGTTTTTTTCGCCTGGGAAGATGACGATGTCAGCGACAGAACTCCCCGTTGGGACAATCAGGGACGGATTATCGAGTCTGGGTTTTGCTTCTCGGTAGAGATAAAGAATTTACTTCCAGTTCGACTCTTTTCGGCCGTTTGATAACATCGACGCAACAACGGCTCTGATACTCGACGCGACTTTGTCTCTCCCCGTGTTATGTAACAACATCAGCAGGATTCGCTACGAAGCGTCGATAGAGAACTATACTCAAAGCTATGTTTTACCTTCCATCGTGTTTTGTGGCCTTGTGCATTGCTGTCATGTTTGTCGTAATACTGACTGCTCTGCACTCGCCATGGGGAGACGCATTCCGCACTTTACAGACAACTGGCATTCCGCCGCCCCTCTGAAGGAAATGACTTGTTAGGAAATCCTCAGGATATAATTTTTTATTACGCTCGTCAGACTGCAGTGTGATTGAAAACAAGAAAAAATAGGCGTGGCTAAAATCATCAGTTTAGAAGATAGCTCGAAAAGGCCGATGGAATTTGAAGGTATCCAAAACGTGCATATAATGAAGGGATACAAAGGTGGAAATAGCAAGTATGGCGGCACGCGCGCTCATGAAGTCTCTTTACATACGCCTCCCCCTCCCTGAATTTACTTAAAACTTGTCACAGTTGGGCTTCTTCACAAGCCTGGTACCTCGTGGGTGATATACTTCTAACATATATAATGGAGATTTTCTTCTGTCTTCGGAAGGAATTTTTACTTTCATAGATTTTTACTTCATAATTCTCAAGCGTAGATCCCTTGCTCTGACGTAAATTTCAGTAGATTCCCACTTGGATTGCTTTCTCATTATAACGCCTTATTTTGCATACGCAAGATTCGGTGAATTAATTCTTGTGACTTCTTGTGGTTATTATCTTCTAGCATTTCTCACTTTACTATACTTAGTCGTTCCTTTCTGCCTGTGAGCGTTATGTAAGATGGTTTGCGATAGAGGTAGAGCGCCCATTACTATTGCTCTTTCAGGCCCTGTCTTCTCCTGGCTGCGTTATGTTCGTTCCTATTTGGTTCCTCGGTCAACTTAACGAGATTGTCTTATCGTTGTCCTCCAGCGGTATCTCTGGGTCGTCCTGGAAGCGTCTGGCGATCCCTGGTCTCTTAGCCTCCCATCCTGCAGCTTGGTCAGCACGATCTTCTCTCCACGCATTCTGCTAGCGACTATGGCTCAATAAATAACATTTTAGGTTGGACTGTTCTACTGGGTGCTCCTGCAGGGTGTTGGGTTTTCTCAGCCTTGTGCGCAGTATGCGATTCTGACGTTGAAGACGACACATTGTTCTCGTCCTTGGTTCTTGTCAAACTCACCACCTTCTCAAATACTTCACTTTAAATGAGTGTTTGGATTGACTTTTATGGCTATGTATAGTCACATATTTGCCATGACGTTCTTAATTCTATAAAGTCAAAAGACTGGACGGACATAGGTGGACGCGGGTGCTAGATAACAGCCTATCTTACGTTTTCTTTACACATTACATTTACATTATTGCTGAGGGAATCTCGACTTGTATGGCCTTAGATAATGCGTCTCACCACGCTGCCCTGTCATTCTGATGGTAGCCAAATATTCTATTGGGATTCTACTTCTCTATTTCTATTTTAATATGACTTACAGGATGTGGCCCGTGTCCCAGCGTCCCCTAGCGTTATACAATACGAGAACCTTCAAGTAGACTTGCTCGCTTGTGAAGATCAGATGCGTGCCCAAAAGAGAGGAAAGACAGATTTAAAAAAAAAATTGCCTCGTTTCTTGGCCGAGGGCGTCTAGATTACAAAGCTCTGTCAGTTATATTTAGGGCGACATGTCCTTATGTCCATAATATAAAAGGACATTTGTAGTGTGGAGAAAAAATGATGGTTTTGAAAGATGAAACTTTCCCATGGTGATCTCTGTTATAACAGGTCGGTGTGCATAAGAATAAGATATTGTACCAACTTTTCTAAAAAATGTATTCTCGGACCTCCCATAAGGATGTGGTACAGTCAGGATGCTTTATCTGTTATCACAAAAATAAGATAATATCTGCAAGAAGTTTTTAAGCATACCTTCATTCTCAAACGCTTATGAATAAACACTTTCTCATACCGACACCCCCCCCCCTCCCCTCCTACATGCGGAGCATTTCCAACTCACGACTCGACCCCCTTCGCGAACCGGCTTCATGGAGGACTTTGCCTGGAAGGCTCTTGCACGATCTGCTATCCACTCCCTCCACCCTTCTCGATACCCCACCCATCCCGAGCTCCCCCCCCAACCACCCCGCTTTTACCCTTTGCCGCACATCACCGACCCCCTTCCTCTCCCAGGGGAATCCCCTCTTAAGCCAAACTCCATCACAAACTTCCACATGGACCCCCCCCAAAACAAGTATACCATTCGAACCCAGCCCAAATAAATAACCCCCCATACCCCAACCCCCCCCCTGAATCTGCCCCCCCCGCCCCGCCCACCCCCCCTCCCACCCCCCCCCCCCCCACCCCACCCCGAGTCCCCCCGCCACCTCCTCCCATATTACTCCCCTCTTCGCCTTGCTAATCTCACCCCCCCCCCCTACTACCATCCCCCCATATCCCCCCCTACAAAATCACCGCCCCCCCCCCCCCCCCCCTAATTATTACAGCCACCTCCCCCCCCCCCCCCTTCAAGGTCCCTCTCCCCCAGGAGAATCCCCTTCCCACCCCCTCCTCCTCGAGAGCCTCCCCCTTTTGTACCATGAAGTCCCTTCCGGCCATCGTATATCCCCCCCTCCCCCTAAAGCTCGCCTCCCCGATCACTCACTATCGTCCTACCAGCTATCAGCCTAGCGTGCCTCGCCCACCCCCCCCTCATTATACATTATATAGCACAATCCCCCCCCCCCCCCTGACCCCTCCCCTCGTGAACCCCATGCCATTTCTAAGAGAAAAAACCACCAAGTTTTACTAGACTTAACCCGTGCCCCCATCCCCCCACTCCCAAAATTACAGTCAGCTAAGCCTGACCATAGACCCACATACCATTTTGCCTCACCCCCCCCAATATTTTAGATAGTCCGTTAGAGTCCCCCCTCCCCCTCCCCCCCCCCCCCCCTCCAGGACTTTAATCACCCCATAGAACGTCGCGTCCCCCCCACCAACCCCCACACCCTCAACCCCCACCCGCTCCTCCCAACCCCCCCCCCCCCCGCCAACAAGGCCCCACAATTGAAGACGCATTGCCCTCTCCCGATTATCAACCACCTCAGTGGCCCCCCCCCCCCATCTACGTGAGGGTACCATGCTATACAGACACCACCGCAAAACCTCCCACAGCTCACTGGCCACAATTGATGGGCAACACCATCACCCGGTCAAATACAACGCACACTCAGGTAGAGCATCACAGGGTAACACCCCACCACCTCCCACGCACACCCCTACTTACCCTCCCCCCCCCCACCCATACACAGTACCCGTGCGCCTCACATCACAACCCCACTCACTCTCCCACAGCTGTTTATAGTAACCGATAGTTTTGAGTTATTAACCGAAGTACATTAGCAATATATATTCTACTTATATTTACTCCCATAGTATAACATGTATTTATTTAATTTTTATATACTACCTACTATATAACACACCCCTCCCCATCCAATACCCCCCCCCACATAGTTTACTCCCCACCCACAATATACCACATTATGTAATTATTCAATGTGTATGTAATCCATATCGTGTTCGCACACCTGACATAGTGCACTATATCAATCCTAGATGACCCTATCTGCGCTAAAAGAACGCAAGCCATGCTCGATTTGACTTTTAGGGACCTCAAATGATGATAGCTGCATGATAGGCAATAGTATTGAAGCAGTAATTGAGACCCATGCCCCAGATCCTACGACTGCCCATGTGGGTAATAATGTATGCATGTACCCCCCCACCCCCTATGTCCCAGCCCACTCCACCAATACAACCCACTGACATGATATATTGGAACACTAAGACCCCCATGATGTCACCCCATTGTTACCATGTCCGAATCAAAGTGTCACTGATCTCGTGCGCGATAGCTGAAACCCCCCAAAGATGGCATTATTAAAAAAGCACCATCAAACACCAATGGACCCCCCACTATCCACACTATAAGGAACATAGTAATCACCAACAAACCACAACGCCCAACCCCAAATAAAAAACCTACACCGCCGACCCCACCGTAACCCAAACCTCCATCCACCCCCCAGTATGCAACCTATGTTAGCAACTCACGAACTGACTCGGATTTGAATATTAGCCCCGCTTCATTGGTAAACACCAAAAAAAAAAAGATATGTGCTGGACCATAAAAGGCTTTGCGATTATTTGGTATTTCTCGCAGGTTTTTATCCTGCAATGACCTTCCAGTTATTCTGGAGAACTATTCAATTCTTATATGAGCGAACTATGCTTGGTGCCAGAAACGCTTCTCAAGATACTTTAGAGAGCGAGACCTACCAGTGGTTACCAGGCTGGCAGATCATAGACACTCTCTCTCTTGATGCCTGGCTTACTAAGATTTGGGATCTTTGACTTCAACAATTAATAAAGATAGGTGGCCACATTACTCCATCTGGACCCACGTCCGGCTACATACCAGATCTCAACGGTTGTTTAAAATTATAACACAGACACCAAACAAACAATTGAATGGAAGACTCATGCGAAATAGTTAACATTGAGCTTTTAACCAACTTTTTATCAGATCACAGCCTGTCAAACCAGTAACAACTAGAATTTATCTCGTGAATACACCTAAAAGTGACGCTGTGAGATATAAGCTAATACATTATTGTTTTAACTATTGAAACAAATGAATACTTGCCATGGCATTAGTTTATTTCTCTATATATGTAAAAATGCGTTTGAATTTTACCGTATCATTTTTCGTCTAACCGAATAGAGAAACTGGTATAAGGATAATTTCACTAAGATATGTAACAATATTTATCGAAGCAGTCTAACTTAATTATTGCAATTTGCGCAGTCTCTAATGAGTTCTGTTTGCTTGAACTGTGTAATACATGCCGGCACACGCTATTTGTGAAATTAATTCATCCCTTGAGCCCAGAGTCAAAATCAACTATATAATATGTATCTACAGGGTCGTGATCTGGAGAAGTGGCTAGCCACTTAATTAACTTCTAGTACGATTTACATCTCACTATCATCTATACTATTGAAGGTTTATACAGCTGATGTACTCTACCTTTGATTGTGCGATATTCACCGCGCTTGGTGAGCCTCCTGACTTTCAGAGAAGTGTGCCGGTTAATTTCTTTGACTAAGTGACCAGTCATCTTCATATGGCGCTATCATATGGTATCACTCTTGTTAATCAATCCATTTTTGTCTTAGGATATCGACCTAGATTATTTTAATGAAACATCTTCTGACCTCTCGCGAGACACTACCACAACAAATATGCTCTTCTGTTGTCTTGGTCGGCGCTATCTTTTGAAGGCTGTATCCTGTCGCTCTTTCTAAGTTATTAGATTCCTGTTGTTTGGACCATCTCCAAAAAAAAAAAAAGTTCATCATCCCCACGTTCCACCCAGAAGTCTTTAGGGAATGCTTTAGAAGCCTATTTCAATGAAGTACTCGTTTGCAGCATCAAACTTGAACTTAGCATGCCAGATAAAAAAGCATGGATTGGTTCTGGCTCTTGCATACTTGACCCCTGCTCCAGCGTCTTTCTATACAGAGCTTGCCTACAACAAAAGCTACAAAAACTGAAATCTCGGACACAGATTAAAACCCCATCTCACTTAGCAATCATGATCTAATGTAGAGAGATGGGTGAGTTCTACCGGCCAGTTTTGCTTGGTTCGGCCAGCATTATGACGTCAAGGAACAGTATTATTTACGTAGTCGTCCTATACCACACTTAAAATGCAAATATAAAATTAGCGCTCCGCCTTTCCTATGTTATACAATAAGAACTAGCTTGACTAAATTCACAAGATTAAATTTACAAGACGACAAAAATAGGACGCGTCTCTAGCAATACATGAACTCATAATTTTCCACCTAGTTGAAAATTACTTTTAGAGACGAAACGCTATTTACTTTAAGTATGGGCCGTATTTCCCCATCCCCATTATGACTTTTGGAGGTTCTTTGTACATTATCTTCCACTTCGTTTAATGAGTTATCCCAATTTTATCTTAGACTATATGGAACCACGTAAATGCATTCAGATCTATACCAAAGTAATCCTATTCTGGACGAATACTTTTCTTTATACGAAGTTAAATAGATTAAGATTTCTGCTACACAGTCTCGCTCCCTAGCGAGGATACATTTTATACCTTCATTGAAAAGCGATTCAAATGGAGAATCAACCTGAATGTGGGCAACGGAGTACTCAATTGTCCGAGCTTGCCTCACCCATTTATCCACTGCATTGCTAAGTGGTTCACACGTGAAAGTTAGGCACTGTACGCTTGTCTCGGTCATAAATGCGAAGTGAGGAGTTGTTGACATATGTGCATGATTTTACCATCTAAATTGCAAGACTATTAGTACGGAGTCGGCTCCCAAGTACGCACTCAGCGAATATGAGCAAATTAATTAGACACAGTGGAAGGAGTGTGACATCTATGGAGGGATGTATAGGGGGAGACCTGGAATCAGTCCAATTCCGAACGTACATATTGCCTGTATTTTGTATAATTGTAGTCTAGATCGATTCTATGATTGAGGATCTCAATATTATGCACACTCACTTGCGCTGCCAGGCCACAGGAGGTGTAAGATACCCCCCCCACCCCCCCTAAAACCCCTCCAAATTGCCTGGGCTGAATATTATTATAGAATGTAATAACTCAAGACTGCGGACATTGAATGGATTACTATCGATCCTTATCAAAGGGTTCTTCACTTTTTATTATGTTCTCATCGACTAGATGAACTTCAGATGGATAATGCCTGGTATCGATACTGAGTATGCCTTCTTAGTTACATAAGCATAGTAGTTGATCTTGCCTTTCGTAATACATTGTCATAGCACGATGTTTCTAAAAGATCCACTAATGCACGATTTAATCGGTACACTATAAAGTTATATCCAATCAGTTTCTGTAAAGACCGTACAGGGTTGGGGGGGAACTGCTGTCATCTGGATTTCGAAGCTTTGCTAAATACTAGGTGTGCTGGATGCTTTCTTCACAGAGGATAGATATTACATCCACCCGGTATGTTCGTTGCCATGAGTTCACACGTAGCGAGTCGAGTCGGTTATTGTGTCTCTCATGTCCTCGATAGTTCATTTGCACTTAATCATTCGCGTTCAGTAGTATCTTCGTTGTATGTACGTGTCACTATGTCATGTGCATGTGACGTCTACGTTGTTTTGGTTGCAACCCTCAGAGCAATTGTCGGAATGTTGTGTGTACATGTTATTGTGAAATTTACGTGAGAGTGTGTGGGATTAAGGCGCGGGGGGGTATTGTGTCTTGATGCACGATATGGGAATTACATTAGGATTGCTGATGGTGGTGCCAGCATCTATCGTTGGTAAGCGAGATGGTCTAGGACATCATGCGTCCAGTTGCCGGCTGGGAACTGTGCTGTCTGGCCCGGACGCATGCGACTAGACAATGGGGCACTTCTGAGCTATGGCTCAGAATTCGGGTGGGATTTTGGAGTATGGTGGCAGGGAATCAAGCGTGCATTCGGCCACAAACCCGAATGCTGCGGTGGGAGATACAGTAAGGTCTAGGTTGCATTCGGACGTGAGGCATGACCCCAATGAGGCAAGTGCTGCCCTCCGGAAAGGCATGGCAGGCGGCGGGAAGAGTTTCGGCGATCGAGGACGGAGGCCAGCAGTCCTTTGAGATAGGCGGATCAGGCGGGATCACGGAGGACAGGGAGAGAGACACGTGAGGAGGAAACGTGAGGGTAGTTCGAAGCTGAGCGAGTGAGAAGGTAGTGCAGGGAAGGGTAGAGTGGAGGAGGGTAGCGATGGAGGAGGCGTGCGCGTCTAAGTGTACGGAGGGAGCTGAGGGTGTTCTCGATGGGTAGACGAGACAGGCTTGAGTGTAGCCGAAGTTGACTTGTTCAGATCATTGGTGCGAGGCTGGCACTGTAAGAGGAGGAGCTGGAAGGGAGGCTGGAAGGGAGGAGGAGTGCAGGCGGAATGCGGATGGAACGGCGGCGCAATCTTGCTTACTATCTTTCTTCGTTCTTTCGTCTCTTCCTTTCTTCTTCTTCTTTCTATCTTCTTTTCTTCTTCTTCCTCTTTCTTTCACCTTTCTTACTCTCTTCTACTTTACCTTCCTTCTTGTCTTCTTCTTCTCTTCTATCTTCTTCTTGTCTGTTTTCTGTTTCAAATATCTTCCTTCTTCTTGTTTTCCATTTCTTCTTCTTCTTGATATCACTTCTCTTCTTTCTTTCTTACATTTTTCTTATTCTTATTCTTCTTCTTCCTTTTACCTATCCATTCTTACTTTCTGCTGTCCACTTTCTATTCTTCTTGTCCATTCTTACTTCATTCTTCTATCTTACTTCTTTCACTCTTCACTTTCTTCTTCTTCATTATTCGTCTTCGTCTTACTGTCGCTTCTTCTTCTTCTTCTTTAATTTTCTTCATTCTTCTTCTTCTTTCACTTCTCATTGCCCTTTACCTAACATCCAGTCATTCTTCTTTTCTTCTATCTTCATGTCTCTTCTTCTATTTATCTGTTTACACTTGTGTCTAATTCTTGGTGCTTACTTCTCTTTCTCTACTTCTTTCTATCCTACTTCTGTCATCCTCTTCTTTTTCCTGTTTATTCTTCTTACCCTTCTTCATGATCTTAGCTCTTCCATCTTCTAAACCTTACTTCCGTCTTCACTTCTTACCGCTGTTTCTTCTCTTGCTCACGATTCGCCTTCTCAGCACTTCACTGATTACATGATCTCTTATAATTAATTTGCAGTTGGGCTGTTCTCATGTCTCACTTGACTCATACTACCATGCCGAAGATCTTCCCCGTGACCTCTTTTCTATATAATGCTGCTTAATTTATTTTTCTATGTGCTGTGCGAGTTGTTTCCGTATTTTCCCGAAAATGCGCCATGAAAACATTCAAAGGCCCGTGCGTTCTTTTATTTAGTGTTCATTTTAGTTTTCACGGTACAGTGTGCGCTTATTTTTCATATTTTCTCGAAAAACTGGCGAGATTGTTTTCTTTGTTTGTTACATGAACGAACGAACGAACGAACGAACGAACTATATTTTCAAAGGGTTGAGAATTGGGCACGCAGGCCCGTCTGACATTCTGCCCTTTCTTTCTCTCACCTTTCATACTGAATTCATTTATTCTCACATACATTTTACATATCAATGTCAAGGAATTCAACGTTGTAAAGTAAAATAAAATAGCACACTCATATTAACATTCACTACTTATAAGCATGACATAAAATATGTTGAAAAGTACAAACATCGTCATTAGAACCTACAGTTGACATTATAAGAAAGGATAATCCGGATTAGGGGGGGAATGTAATCAGAACTCATAAAGTATTTAAAAAATCTACGATTGTATGAATAGGGACTGAGGTTGTTTCTTAGGTTATGTGGAAGACAATTCCAAAGATGAGCAGCAGAATACGCTAAGCTTTGAATACGTCAAGCCTAGGCTTGGGTACGTGCAATTTGTTTAAGCGTTGACGGCATTTTTCGTTGTATTTGAACATTGGCCACAGATATGCTGAAGCATTATGTGACATGATTTTGTGAACAAATTTAGCTTTGTTAAACAGAAGGCGCTTTTTTAAGGGCAGTATTTGGAGATTTTTATATAGATCTACACACTAAGTTAGGCAGTTGTCTGAGACTAGACGCACTGCACGCTTTTGTAGTGAACGGAGTCTCTTTGTGTTGGACATTAAGCAACCATCCCAGATTGTGGAGCAATAGTCAAGGTTTGCTTGTATGTGAGATACATAGAACAATTTTCGTGCGTCTTTATCTAGGAAGTGTTTTATTTTAGCTAACTGGTAAACTTTCTGTGCCGTTTGCTTGGTCAGTGCATGTACATGTGGGTTCCAATTTAGATGCTGGTCAACGACTATACCTAGAGTTTTATGTTCATTAAGGTTTTCAGATAGTGAGGTACCAATGTAGATCTGAAGTGTTGTTTTCTCTGAATTTTGTAATTTTTGTCTAGTTGATATTAACATGCATTTTGTTTTAATGATATTTATTAGCATGCGATTTCCGTTGCTCCACTTAATCAGATTATCTGTATCTTTTTGTAACGAAAGTTCGAGTGTGTTACAACTTTTATCACTCTTGTAAACAGTACAGTCGTCTGCAAACAGGTCACAGGAGGAGTGCTTGATGTGTAGTGGAAGGTCATTAATGTATATGGCAAAAAGTAGAGGACCAAGTATAGAACCCTGAGGAACGCCTGTATTTATTACTGCTGGGTTTGAATAGGAGTTATTGTAAGAAACTACATGTTTTCTGTCTGACAGGAATGATTTAATTATTGTCACCAGTTGAAAGTTTACTTTTGATGTTTCTAGTTTTCTGATTAAAATAACGTGATCTATCATTTCAAATGCATTTTTAAAGTCTACAAAGACTGCTCCACACATGTTATCGTTGTTAATATTTAGGTGCCAGTCGTCAATCATCTTAGTTAGAGCAGTGTGACATGAATGTTTAGGTCTAAACCCCGACTGACTATCAATTGGCAAGTCGTTGTCAACTAGGTGTTGTAGTATTATTTTATGTATGTGTTTTTCCAGTGGTTTGGATAGCGATGATAATAGAGAGATTGGCCTATAGTTACTAAAGTTACTAATATCGGAGGAACCAGGTTTGAATAGAGGATATACCTTAGCGACTTTAAAGTGTGACGGAAAGTAACTCTTTGCGAAACATAGATTATATATGTATGTTAGCGAATCACTAATAACTGGCGCAGCATATCGCAGTATTCGATTACTGATTCCGTCAAGTCCTGGTGAGTTATTCTCTTTAAGACCTAGAAGATAGTTATACACTTCATTAACTGTCATAAACGGAATGTCGGATGGGATTGTGTTTGTGCATTTGTTCTCACAGAATGCTGACAGTTGGCCTAGGTCACAAGGGGAATCTAGTATCGTAGATTTAAAACTAGTTATTTCTGCCTGAAAGTAAGTGCTGAAGTCTGTACAAGTAAATGAGGTACTGAGGGTTAACATGTCTGGCGAATTTCGTTTGTTTGCTAGAGTGTTGATTGCTTTCCACAATACTGTTTGTTTTGTTCTGAACTAAGTTTTTAAAGTATGTTTTGTTTTCTTTACGTTTTAAATATTGTACCTTGTTTCTTTGTGCTCTGTATGTGTTAAAGTCCTTATTTTTGTGAGCTCGATCTCGCTGCCTCATGGCTTCTAACACTGCTTGTGTGGTCCAAGGATATTTGATCTGTCGTTTCACACGAACTTGTTTAGTTGGTGCGTGGTTATCAAACACACAAAGAAAGATACGTGTCCAATGAGCAATGGCGTCATCGGGATCAGAAAGCTGGTAAACACTGGCTAGAGGTGCAGCTCGCAAATCATGTAAAAATAGTTCATGGTTGAAGTGTTTTAAACTTTTAAATTTAATACTTATATTTTTATTTCTGGGAGTTTCATATTTATTCTTTGACCACGTGCAACATTGGATAGTGGTCACTCATTGCGACAATGGGAACAGAACGTTCTATAATGTTTTCTGCACAGGTAATGTAGATGTGGTTGATTGTTGTGGATGATGTTGTTGTTACCCTGGTAGGCTGGTTGACTATTTGTTTTAAGTTGTAAGATAGTATGATGTTTTCCTACGTTTGGTTTGTGTTGTGCATGTCAATATTGAAGTCGCATAGAAGAATAATTTCTTTGGCAGTGGTAAATACTTTGTCCATCATAGTGGTGAAATATTCGGACCAGATGGTTCCTGCACTGGGATTTCTATAAAGATACCCGACTAGAAATTGTCCCTGACTCGGTATTTTTATTTCTAACCATATGCACTCGGTCTCTTATGTCTCTAAATTGCTTGTGCGGCGATAACTAATAGAAGTAGAAATGTATACTACAATACCTGTTTCTAGCTTTCTACTTCAGTCTCGTCGAACAGTTTTAAAGCCTTGTAGTGCAATATCATCATCTGATTGTTAAAGAAGATTATTATGTATTTTTACATGTTGGCCTCACTTAGGTCTGTTAGCAGTTTAATCTACGCGGTAGTATTTCTATCTGTAGTCAACACGATATGTTTTGCACCATTTGGTATTTGTAAATGAACGCGATAGTGGGTTGACGTCTCAAGGCAATGATGACGTAGTGAGGTGCCGCGCTAATTGATTTAAACGGTCGATCGTGACCTTTCTTCTAAGTAATCCGTCAAAGCAAGACGTGATATATTTCGCTCCCATGCGAATGGAAGTTTATGATAATTCTCCTACGAGGCATTGTTGTACGAAGGTCGCCTCAAGTATTTCATTGATGTCGAATGCAAGTATACTAGTTCAAGAATAATTTATAAGAGGAGTCGTTAATTTTCACGAGCTATCAAGCATAATTCTATTATCCATACTTTGTTTATCGCTACTTGGATGTTACGGATGCCGTCATCTTCAGTATATAGGCCAGAGTATATGACTATACGTAAAGGACAGTAGGAGACGCATTGTTATGCATGTATTAATAATATGCCATGTACTGAAACTGAGGAACTTGTCTGAAGTAAATAAATATGTATAATTGTGGACCCAAACCAGGCGTTTGGAGCTATTGAAATTTCATCAAGTTCTTGATCACCCAAACCATTCGTTAACAAAGCACGATTGCTCATGTGCCTATACTTTCATCAGTTCTACAAAGTACCAATAATAATAATCAAAACCATGCAACGCAACACTGATATTTTGTCATTTAAACGACTTTCCGAAAGTCCAAAAACATGAAAATTTTCACGAAAATCACGAATATTTAGACTAATTAACTTTACCAAGTAAGTGAAAGTAAAAATGTTAGTGCTTAACTTACGAAAACATGGTATAGGCAATACTAACAATTGCAATGGACTGAAACTGTCAGGAGTATATGACTATTGTCACACAAAAGAAGGCACGCACAGTTTCACACCACAACACTCAAAATCTAACAAAGTAATTAAAGGACAGAGAAAATACGAATTTAAAATAGTCAAAAATCGAACAAGTAAAAAAAACTGTTAAAGGCCTGTAGCCAATGGAATACGAGTGTTCCAAGAAAGTAACAAAGGACTTATTACTTTAGGCGTAACAGTAATCAACTAAATTACAGGGGAGAGACGGCTTTGGTCGCAGGGATTAAGTAGACATTTAGTAATTAAGGGGATACACGTGTGGCCGTTTGATATTTCTTGATTTCTCAACTTGTCATAACGTACTTCTTATCATAACTCCGCCTATGCCGGTCCCAAGCCCGGATGAAAAAGGAGGAATGCGGCCTGCATGGAGGCCGTAAGGAGGCAGCCCCTCCACCATGCAAAGGCACAACAGGCCAATCACCTGTTTGTCTTAAACTATGATTACGAGCAATACAAGAGAGAAAACCGGACTGATTCTGAAGGCGACGAACTGGAACGGACTACGGACTACGACTTATGGAACTTGGAACACAAAAAGTATAAATGGGAAGGAAGAGGAGCTGGTGGGTGTGGTGAAGTGGGATGTTATAAATACTTATAGGGGACTTAGTGTACTGACTGAGATCAGCTGTGAAGGTATCTATATCTATTAAGAGTAGTGTATTATAGATAACCTTACTTGCTACCACATATCTCTTTATCTCAGTCAGAATTATTCTGGAATAGTGTGATGCTACGTTATGTGTCTAGGGTATGAGTATGGTGAAGTGTAAGTCACAACAACAGACAGATAAACAATTTAATTTAATCCACTACTCTTGACAACACTGTGACACTCACATACATATAACACTCTACAAAGATATCTTAAAAGAGTCACTGATAAACTTTCAAATAACAATATGTATTCATTACTGGCATGAATGAATATGTGTCCTGATTCAACTACAAGGGAACCAGGAATCACAATCAATTTAAATTACAAGTTATGTACAGAATGTATTTAATATGAATATTGTAGTGACATATATTATTACAAATGTTCTATGTGTGTCAGTTGTGTAGTAGTAAAATGAGGTAATACTGGTTTTGTTTTGTTCAAGCTCTGTTGGTATTTGTCATCATGACTTCCATAGTTTGTCTTTAGGGACTAGTATTGGAGATGTTCACAGTTCCTGATTTTAAGACAAGTAAATTCCCCTCTTAATGTTAATTTTAAAAAATCAGTTCAAGATGAGGGGACATAATGTTGAGCTCAGCTGGCCAATTCGCTTATCTGGCGTGATGGCGGCAGGAAAGGACTCCTCTGCTCGAATTCTCCTCTGGGCTCAGGAGACACCTCACTGATAGCTAAAAAGACCAAGGAGTATGCTGTCCGACTCTGGATTCAGCAAAGCTCTGACCAGGTGCTGCTCAGTACCATCAAGACCACTGTCCCTGAAATCAAGAAGGATGTACCTTCTACTTCATAACTAATTTATATTTTCTTTTTACACTGATCACAATACATCACAAACATTGCGTTCAGAGCGTTAGGCCAACAGTCAGCTTCATCTGAAATACTTTATTCCAGTATTACCCTTCCTAATGGTTACTACGCCTCTGCACTTCCAGCATTATTTCTTTCTAGTCAATCATCCAGGTGTCAGTGTACTGTTTGGCCATTCCATGCCGTTTTACTTCTCTCCGACACCCTCTGTTCAGGCTGGAGCATTTTAGGCTTTACCTCACGTTTGCCACTGAACTACACATATATATACACAGGCATAAATCAACAATTCACATTCAATTTTCATTAAAAGATATTAAATGGTTCAAGCTTACCACAATTCATACGAATAACACAGATACGTTGATTAGCAATGAATTCTGGCACAAACTGGCACAAATTTCCATCTGCTTATCTTCCAGGCTTTTATTGAGCAAAATTTTAGCTGGCTTCAACGCACTGATGCTTTATCAGGATCATTTAAACAAGTGGTCTCGAACTAACGCTCCCAAGTGTGTATATCAGCGAGACTGGCCAATGAGCCACGTTTCGATAAGTGTTTGAAAAAATGTTATCTTTCCCCGTCTCCCCTAACAACCAAGATAGTATTTATAGCCCGACCAATCGTGGTTAGGCTTTCATTTGTTGCGCTCCAATCAATTTGGAGTTTACATGGTAGGCTATTTCTGTAACGTAAATTTTTTTTCAAACACGTTAAAAAAAAATCTTATGAGCAGAAATGATTTTATGCTGTCAGGCACCCCCAATATTTTATTTTGGGTATAATTTATTAATTCCTGGACTATTTGCGTAACGTTTTACATATTATTTGTCAGCAAGCCCTAAGGAACCCAAAAATACTAATTTAAAGGAGCTACGTGGCTGCGTTCAAAATATGCAATTTCTTTTACCTCCTGTTTCGAAGATGTTCTGTCTGGGTACTGTTATGTTCTCAAACGTAAACCCATCTATTGTTATCTTTTCTAATAAGAGTCTGTTATGATTTATAAACCTAACTCTGGGAAAGGGTAGTGTATTTTATCACTGTCCGTCTGAAAAAGTTAGTGCTTGTAGACTTACACGCGTGATAGTAGTAATTGTGTATCGCGCGACGCGTGTTTAATGTTCGGCTTTCTGCCTCTCCCTTCTCGCTATCCTTTTGTCCATCTGTTCGTTCGTTTTGGTAACGTAATGTAGAAAAAGACATGAATGGAATTTAAAATTTAGGTCATTACGCAGTCTGCCTCTTAATGTTTTTCCAAGAAATACAGCACACGTTTCATTGAAGAAAGCGGTATAATACAGTAAGCTTTTACTATCAACGTGAAAGCGTTACAATTTGCAGACGAAGCAGAAAACAAGGGGGATTTCGAGTACATTCCTTGTGACAGCACTGTCATTTTACCATTGCTCTTCTCTTTATTAATTTTATTTGTTAGGCTTCATATTTACCTAATAATTTATATATGTGGATTAGAATATTTCATGACACCTCCCCTCTTAAAACAGACATTATATGTCAGTCCTTTATTCTATATACACATAGAGAAATTTATTATTATTTCTGGGGTTTACGGTGATTCTCATCACACGGATGGCGGCTTAAAAAATCCGCTCCCAGATTGGTTTTTCCAGATATATATTCAATGCTAAAATTGTATGGAGCCAGAAGCAAAGACCATCGGAGTAACCTAGAGTTCTCATGCTTAGCCTGTGCTAAAAACGATAAAGGTTTGTGGTCAGTTTGCAACTTAAATGCCTTCCCATATAGATAAATATTGAATTTCTTTATTGCCCATATTACTGCAAGACATTCTTTTTCGCTAGTTGAGTAGTTGATTTCAGCTTTATTCAACTTTCTGCTAGCATATGCCACTGGGCTTAATTCCCCATCCAATGCATCTGATTTCTGTAGTAAAGTTGCACCTAACCCAATATTACTTGCATCCGTCCTTACTATGAATTCTTGACTTAAGTCAGGTAATTTCAAAATGGGTTTACTTGTGAGCTTTTCCTTCAATTCTTGGTAAGTCATTTCACATTGTGGAGTCCATGTAATGCGATCTGGATGTCCTTTACGTGTCAATTCAGTTAACGGTGCACATATGGAATTAAAGTTTTTGATATACTTCTGGTAGAAACCACCTAATGAGACAAAGGATCTCACGTCCTTCTTGGTTTGTGGTCTCGGGGCTTTCTGTAGTTTCTCTAAGTTCTTTGGGTCAGGGGTCATGTTTCCCTGATAAACTGTGTGTCCCAAAAATTCCAATTCTTTACATCCAACGCAACATTTGGTTGGTCGGGCTGTTAAATTTGCCTCCCTAAGTCGATCAAACAGCATGTTCAGAGAGTCAATGTGTTCCTCAAATGTTTCTGTTGCTATAAGGATATCATCCATAAAATTTGTTATACAGGGATTATTCAGAGGATCCAATAATTTTTCTCATCATTCTAGAGAAGACACTAGGCGCATTCTTCAATCCAAATGGCAATCTATTAAACTCATAGTGTCCTTCTGAGGTACTAAAAGCTAGGTATGGTCTAACCTCAGGCTTTACTGGAATCTGATAGTATCCTTTACTCAGATCCACTTTTGAGAAATATTTAGCTTTATTTAGTCTGGCAAACAGCTGATTTGTATCCGGCAATGGATCCACCTGTCCTTCTGTAATAGCATTCAGTCTCCTGTAATCTATACAGAGTCTATGTTCTCCAGAGGGCTTCCTTAAGAGTACAACACCGGAACTATACGAAGACTCACTGTGCGAAATAATTCCTTCCTTCAACAGATAGTCTATCTCTTCCTTCAAAGCTTTTTCCTTAGCAAACGGAATCGAATATGGTTTCATACAGACAGGTGTGGAGTCTATGAGTTTCATATCATATTCCAATAGGTTTGTATGCCCTGGTCGGTCTGTTAACACCTCTGCATGATTATTTAGAACCTGTTGCACTCTCTCTTTCTGAGTTTTCGTTAAATGTGTACTGATTTTCACCTGTGCTGCTGTCTCACAGGGGTGTAATGGATATTCAAATGATGAAAGTGGTTCCTTTTTCATCTCCATGGCGATGGACAAGGTCAACAAGTGTGTCTCTTCCTGATGTTCTCTTTCCAAATATTTCTTCAGGAGATTCACATGATAGATTTTTTCTTTCCCCTTCTTATCTATCTTATAATTTGTTCTAGACACCTTCTCTAGAACTGTATATGGACCCTGCCATCCAATTTGTAACTTATTCTGACTCCCGGGCAAAAGAAGCAGTACCTTCTCTCCCACAGCCAAATTTCTGTCTTTCGCCTTCCTGTTATAATAGGCAGCATGTTTCTTCCTGGCTTGTTTCAAATTTTCATTGGCAAGTTTCCAGCCAGTTTTCAACCGAGTGGTCAGCTCATTCACATATTGGTATGAAGATGTAATGTTTTCCTCTGCCTTTTCATCAGTCCACGTTCTTAACAAAGCTACATATGGACCTTTAATTGTGTGGACCTATTTGTCCATGCACCGGTATGGTCTCTTCCACTCGAAGCTTTATAGTGATGATTTTTCCTCCCAGAACTATCATTCACAAAACGACCGCTACCAATTTTTCTTTTGGGGCTTTCTCCCCTCTTAAAATTCTTGATGAGAGATTTCCTCCCTACATCCTCTTCCTCCAGTTTGTTTAAGTCCGATTGAGGGATTGTCGGCTTATCCTGGGGTAAGACATCTGTTTGTACTCTCCGCATAGTGGCCATTGTAAAACAGTTAAGTGAAGCTTGTCCGTGAAAAGGGGCTTCCCATTCCATTTGGTCCACTTTATCAAATCTATTTTTCCTTTTATTGTTAGGCCTGATTTTGCCCCATGGCGTGTCCAGGTCCTGATCCATGTTCCCACTTGTGGGTGTTCCCTCATGTGCTATGCTACACCTTTCTACAAAGTTCTCAATGTCCCATCTTGCTTTGGGCCAATAATAATTGTGAGCCACCTTTTGAATGATGGTACCTATTTTCTCATGGTCCCCATCTGGTTTCACATGTAGGCTCCTTATTAATTCTGTCCTATATCTTTTTGGAAGAACCAGCTGTCCGTGACCATTGGATCTAGTTCCGGCCTTCCTATACATCAACTTGTTTTTCATGTAAAAATCTCCCTTGCCTGGAGTTGCATGACAAGTTGACAATTTTCTGAAACAAGGCTTGAGTGTTTTGTCCTCAGCCTGTGCCTTCCTCATCTCTTCTGGAGTGGTATCTAACATAATATCCTCCTCCTGTCTTGAGGTCGACCTGACCTGAAGGGTTGCCATATACACAGGTTTCCTTCTGCAACGGTCAGTGTCATGATTGTCCATCTGACAATTCTTACACCACCTTTTTCCTTGGTTGAAAGATTTTCTTTCATTATATTTCCTTTCATCGAATTGTGGGAATTTATTTTTATTGTCATACCGTGGCCTATCAAATTGGTGCTTACCTTTATTTTGATCCCTATGATCAAATTTATTAAAGTTCTGTGGTGCCCTAAAGTTATCCACCTGTTTCTTTTTATTACCTGTTACCTCTGCTTGAGCTGCTTGATACCTTTCAGCAACATTTAGCAACTCACCCAGCCTCTCTGCACCTTGTTCCATGAGAAACTTTCTCAGGTCTGGAGCCATGGACTCTCTTAGTTGCTCTATAAGGACCATTTCCTTAAGATCTTGGGTTTTCCCCAGAGAAGTCCATTTCTCCAAGTATGTCTCTATGCGTGCAGAGAACTGGTGATAGGTTTCACCTGACAGTAGTTTAGCATTCCTAAATTTTTTCCTGTAAAACTCTGCATTCTTTTCATACCTTAACAAAAGAGCCTGCTTTAGCATGTCATAATTTTCCTGATCACCTCTGCTCATTTTTGCAAAAACTTCATAAGCTGCCCCACGAAGTCCCTGAGATAACTTTAAGCTCCACCTTTCTCTCTCTAACCCATACGTGGTAGCTAATAGTTCGTACCTATTTATATAGCTCTCAATATCATCGTCTTTCTCAACAAAATGATCTAAATGAAAGTTCATAGCTGAGGTCGAGGCTCCCTGAGTAACCGTAGCATCAGAGGCAAAGGGACTGGCACCATTTTCAGGAGCATGGCCTTGAAACTCAAACTCCCTTAGTCGTAACTCATGTTCCCTTTGTAATCTCTTCTCCTCCTTTTCTGCTTCCCTCTCTGCAGCTAATCTCTTCTCTTCTCTTTCTGCAGCTAATTTCTTCTCTCTCTTTCTGCAGCTAATTTCTTCTCTTCCCTTTCTGCAGCTTGTCTTCTTTCCTCGGCTTCCAATGCTTTAGCCTCTTTGTCAGCCTCAATCTGCAACCTCTTAGTCTCAGCCTCAGCTTGCAACCTCTTAGTCTCAGCCTCAGCTTCAAATTGTAACTTCTTAATTTCCCTGTCAGCCTCTAACTTTCTTTCGGCTTCAAACCTTCTTTCTTCGCGTTCAATAAATTTGTCACATTCCGTAGTAACATAGGCAACCATAACTTGCCCATCTAATCCTAACTCTTTTGCAGTCTGAACCGCAGCAGATCGAAATTTGGCCAGGTCCGCCATTGTCTATCAGGTAACTTTATATAATGTCTAACCAACAATTCAATTTCTAACTATATATCTAATGGACAACACAGGCACCGTGAGCTCAACCTTATTTAATTCCACCCAAGGATACCTTTTAATTCTTATATTCCCTGAAGTGAATTACCCCCAATATTTTTAATAGTTAAAGATTCAAAATCCCAAGAGCGAGACCCCAATATATGTGGTGAAGTGGGATGTTATAAATACTTATAGGGGACTTAGTGTACTGACTGAGATCAGCTGTGAAGGTATCTATATCTATTAAGAGTAGTGTATTATAGATAACCTTACTTGCTACCACATATCTTTATATCTCAGTCAGAATTATTCTGGAATAGTGTGATGCTACGTTATGTGTCTAGGGTATGAGTATGGTGAAGTGTAAGTCACAACAACAGACAGATAAACAATTTAATTTAATCCACTACTCTTGACAACACTGTGACACTCACATACATATAACACTCTACAAAGATATCTTAAAAGAGTCACTGATAAACTTTCAAATAACAATATGTATTCATTACTGGCATGAATGAATATGTGTCCTGATTCAACTACAAGGGAACCAGGAATCACAATCAATTTAAATTACAAGTTATGTACAGAATGTATTTAATATGAATATTGTAGTGACATATATTATTACAAATGTTCTATGTGTGTCAGTTGTGTAGTAGTAAAATGAGGTAATACTGGTTTTGTTTTGTTCAAGCTCTGTTGGTATTTGTCATCATGACTTCCATAGTTTGTCTTTAGGGACTAGTATTGGAGATGTTCACAGTTCCTGATTTTAAGACAAGTAAATTCCCCTCTTAATGTTAATTTTAAAAAATCAGTTCAAGATGAGGGGACATAATGTTGAGCTCAGCTGGCCAATTCGCTTATCTGGCGTGATGGCGGCAGGAAAGGACTCCTCTGCTCGAATTCTCCTCTGGGCTCAGGAGACACCTCACTGATAGCTAAAAAGACCAAGGAGTATGCTGTCCGACTCTGGATTCAGCAAAGCTCTGACCAGGTGCTGCTCAGTACCATCAAGACCACTGTCCCTGAAATCAAGAAGGATGTACCTTCTACTTCATAACTAATTTATATTTTCTTTTTACACTGATCACAATACATCACAAACATTGCGTTCAGAGCGTTAGGCCAACAGTCAGCTTCATCTGAAATACTTTATTCCAGTATTACCCTTCCTAATGGTTACTACGCCTCTGCACTTCCAGCATTATTTCTTTCTAGTCAATCATCCAGGTGTCAGTGTACTGTTTGGCCATTCCATGCCGTTTTACTTCTCTCCGACACCCTCTGTTCAGGCTGGAGCATTTTAGGCTTTACCTCACGTTTGCCACTGAACTACACATATATATACAGGCATAAATCAACAATTCACATTCAATTTTCATTAAAAGATATTAAATGGTTCAAGCTTACCACAATTCATACGAATAACACAGATACGTTGATTAGCAATGAATTCTGGCACAAACTGGCACAAATTTCCATCTGCTTATCTTCCAGGCTTTTATTGAGCAAAATTTTAGCTGGCTTCAACGCACTGATGCTTTATCAGGATCATTTAAACAAGTGGTCTCGAACTAACGCTCCCAAGTGTGTATATCAGCGAGACTGGCCAATGAGCCACGTTTCGATAAGTGTTTGAAAAAATGTTATCTTTCCCCGTTTCCCTTAACAACCAAGATAGTATTTATAGCCCGACCAATCGTGGTTAGGCTTTCATTTGTTGCGCTCCAATCAATTTGGAGTTTACATGGTAGGCTATTTCTGTAACGTAAATTTTTTTCAAACACGTTAAAAAAAAAATCTTATGAGCAGAAATGATTTTATGCTGTCAGGCACCCCCAATATTTTATTTTGGGTATAATTTATTAATTCCTGGACTATTTGCGTAACGTTTTACATATTATTTGTCAGCAAGCCCTAAGGAACCCAAAAATACTAATTTAAAGGAGCTACGTGGCTGCGTTCAAAATATGCAATTTCTTTTACCTCCTGTTTCGAAGATGTTCTGTCTGGGTACTGTTATGTTCTCAAACGTAAACCCATCTATTGTTATCTTTTCTAATAAGAGTCTGTTATGATTTATAAACCTAACTCTGGGAAAGGGTAGTGTATTTTATCACTGTCCGTCTGAAAAAGTTAGTGCTTGTAGACTTACACGCGTGATAGTAGTAATTGTGTATCGCGCGACGCGTGTTTAATGTTCGGCTTTCTGCCTCTCCCTTCTCGCTATCCTTTTGTCCATCTGTTCGTTCGTTTTGGTAACGTAATGTAGAAAAAGACATGAATGGAATTTAAAATTTAGGTCATTACGCAGTCTGCCTCTTAATGTTTTTCCAAGAAATACAGCACACGTTTCATTGAAGAAAGCGGGTATAATACAGTAAGCTTTTACTATCAACGTGAAAGCGTTACAATTTGCAGACGAAGCAGAAAACAAGGGGGATTTCGAGTACATTCCTTGTGGCAGCACTGTCATTTTACCATTGCAGTCTGTGGATTAGAATATTTCATGACAGTGGGGGAGATGAGGAAAGCAAAACTAGAAATCCTGGCTATTACGGAAACGAAGAAAAAAAGGACAAGGAGTCATGGATCTCGATGGCAACACGTTGCTCTACAGTGGTGTACCCATATCTGAAAGAGCTAAAGGGGGCGTGGGTTGCAGATGCAAGAGTCTAGAGGGGGCCAGAGATTGGAAGTGATCACTACCTGCTAACAATCAAACGAACAACTGAAAGAGTTGCTCAGCCTAGGAACTGCCCAACATCACGCAAGAAACCAAGTAAACGAGCAGGAGAAATGAGCATTAGGACCTACAAGCTGAGAGAGCCAGAAATTAAGACCAGATATCAAGGGCTTATTGCTACAGCAGTGAGCAACACAGAAGAACGACCTGATGACTTGGAAACCCTCTGGAATAAATTCAAGGATATCATAAAGACAGCTGCTGCAGAAGCATGCGGTGAAGTCCGACTTGGGAACCAGAGAAAGAGGACACCTTGGTGGACAGAGGAAGTCAAAGAGAAAATAAGAGAGAAGAAAATGGCATGGAAACAATACTTAGGAGCTAAAAACACAACAGGACAAATGGAAAAATATAGAGAATATGTGACACTCAGAACAGAAGCAAAGAACAAAGTGCTAGCAGCAAAACAGAAGTCGTGGGAAGAATTTGGAGAAAAGCTAGAAAAGATGCACAAGAAAACCAGAAATTGTTCTATAAGACCCTAAAGAACATGAGGAACGAAAAACAATGCCCTCTCAAATTTATAAAGGACAAGCAAGGCAAATTGCTTACTGCCCCGAAGGAAGTAATGGAAAGATGGAAAGAATATTTCTCAGAACTCCTGGATGGTGAGCATGGTGAAGCATCAGAAATGATAACCACTAGCACAGAAGAGAAAACCAATGATGGTGAAGATGACATAAAGATGGAAGAACTGAGGGCAGCACTAGAGAAAATCAAGATGGGCAAAGCAGCAGGGCATGATGGTATAACACCAGAAATGGTTAAGTACATGGGAGCATCAGGCGACCTATTACTCTTAAAGGTCCTACAGGCAGCATGGTGCAACAAGACCATACCAAAGGATTGGGAGATTGCCATCATAACACCAATTTTCAAAAAGGGGGACAATTGACAATGTGGAAACCATAGAGGCATATCCCTTCTCAGTGTCCGTGGTAAAATCTACTCTAGAATCCTAGAGCAGAGACTCCGACGCCTAGCTGAGCCACAATTGGATGAGGTCCAGGGCGGATTCCGAGCAAACCGAAGTACTCAAGACCTAATCTTCACACTCAGACAGCTGAGTGAAAAGGCCCTTGAGTATAAGAGTGAGATCCATCTTTGTTTCATAGATCTGGAAAAGGCGTTTGACAGGGTCCCTGGAGCAAACTTTGGGACTGTTTGGCAAGGAAGAATATTCCAGCACCTCTGATTCATGCTATACAGAGCTTCTACAAGTCTTGCAGAAATTATGTGAGGACAGCAAACCATAAGTCAGAAGAGTTCAGGACCACCACTGGTGTAAGACAAGGTGATATCCTATCACCTTACCTCTTCATACTCCTTATGGACGATGTCATCAAGGCATGTAAGGAGAGAACAAGAAAGTATTCAGTGGGGTACTGGAAGATGAGACAGGTCTATATTTCGGAGCTGGCATTTGCTGATGATGTTGCCCTGATTGCTAAATCAGAGGCACATCTCCAATCCAACCTGCAAGTCTGGAAGGAAGAGCTGGAGAAGAGAGGGATGGTCATAAGCAGCTCTAAAACAAAATCCATGGTGATATCACGAGAAGAAAGAAAACATCAGATTAAGTTGGGAGAACAGGTCCTGGAGCAGGTCGACCACTTTAAATATCTCGGAGCTATTATAGACCGAAAGGGAGGCATCAAAGAAGAGTTGGCCACTCGAAAAGCAGCGGCTGGGAGACTTTTTCAGGCCATAAATCGTGGATGCCTCAGCAAGAAAGAGGTTGGTAAGAAAACGAAGATGGCTGTATACCGCTCCACCTATGTCCCAGTCTTGACATATGGATGCGAGTCGTGGGCAATGACTACAACCCACAAAAGCCAGATCCAAACTTCAGAAATGAGGTATCTGAGGAAAGTGGTTGAAGTAACTGTCATGGAATATTCTAATCCACATATATAAATTATCAATTAAATATAAAGCCTAATAAATACATATAATAAAGAAAAGAGCAATGGTAAAATGACAGTGCTATCACAAAGAATGTACTCGAAATCCCCCTTGTTTTCTGCTTCGTCTGCAAATTGTAACGCTTTCACGTTGATATAAAAGCTTACTGTATTATTACCCGCCTTCTTCAATGAAACGTGTGCTGTATTTCTTGGAAAAGAATTGAGAGACTGCGTAATGACCTAAATTTTAAATTCCATTCATGTCTTTTTCTACATTACGTTACCAAAACGAACGAACAGTTGGACTAAAGGATAGCGAGAAGGGAGAGGAAGCCGAACACTAAACACGCTTCGCGCGATACGCAAATGCTGCCATCACGCGTGTAAGTCTACATGCACTAATTTTTTTTCAGACGGACAGTGATAAAATACACTACCCTTTCCCAGAGTTAGGTTTATAAATCATAACAGACTCTTATTAGAAAAGATAACATTAGATGGGTTTACGGTTGAAAACATAACAGTACCCAGACAGCACATCTTCCAAACAGGAGGTAGAAGAAATTGCATATTTTGAACGCAGCCACGTAGCTCCTTTAAATTAGTATTTTTTTGGGTTCCTTAGGGCTTGCTGACAAATAATATGTAAAACGTTACGCAAATAGTCCAGGAATTAATAAATTATACCCAAAATAAAATATTGGGGGTGCCTGACAGCATAAAATCATTTCTGCTCATAAGATTTTTTTTTTAACGTGTTTGAAAAAAATTTACGTTACAGAAATAGCCTACCATGTAAACTCCAAATTGATTGGAGCGCAACAAATGAAAGCCTAACCACGATTGGTCGGGCTATAAATACTATCTTGGTTGTTAGGGGAGACGGGAAAAGATAACATTTTTTTCAAACACTTGTCGAAACGTGGCTCATTGGCCAGTCTCGCTGATATACACACTTGGGAGCGTTAGTTCGAAACCACTTGTTTAAATACACTTGATAAAGCATCAGTGCGTTGAAGCCAGCTTATATTTGACTCAATAAAAGCCTGGAACATAGGCAGATGGAAGTTTGTGCCAGTTTGTGTTATTCGTATGAATTGTGGTAAGCTTGAACCATTTAATATCTTTTAATGAAAATTGAATGTGAATTGTTGATTTATGCCTGTATATATATGTGTAGTTCAGTGGCAAACGGGAGGTAAAGCCTAAAATGCTCCAGCCTGAACAGAGGGTGTCGGAGAGAAGTAAAACGGCATGGAATGGCCAAACAGTACACTGACACCTGGATGATTGACTAGAAAGAAATAATGCTGGAAGTGCAGAGGCGTAGTAACCATTAAGAAGGGTAATACTGGAATAAAGTATTTCAAATGAAGCTGACAGTTGGCCTAATGCTCTGAACTCAATGTTTGTGCTGTATTGTGATCAGTGTAAAAGAGAATATAAATTAGTTATGAAGTAGAAGGTACATCCTTCTTGATTTCAGGGACAGTGGTCTTGATGGTAGTGAGCAGCACCTGGTCAGAGATTTGCTGAATCCAGTGTCGGACAGCATACTCCTTGGTCCTTTTAGCTATCAGTGAGGTATCTCCAGAGCCCAGAAGAGAATTCGAGCAGAGGAGTCCTCTCCTGCCGCCATCACTCAAGATAAGCAGAGTTGGCCAGCTGAGCTCAACATTATGTCCCCTCATCTAGAAATAACTTTATAAAAATACCATTCAGAGGGGAATTTACTTGTCTTAAAATCAGGAACTGTGAACATCTCCAATACTGATCCCTAAAGACAAACTATTGAAGTCATGATGACAAATACCAACAGAGCTTGAACAAAACAAAACCAGTATTACCTCATTTTACTACTACACAACTGACACACATAGAACATTTGTAATAATATATGTCACTACAATATTCATATTAAATACATTCTGTACATAACTTGTAATTTAAATTGATTGTGATTCCTGGTTCCCTTGTAGTTGAATCAGGACACATATTCATTCATGCTAGTAATGAATACATATTGTTATTTGAACCGTTACGAGTGACTTCTTTAAGCTATTCTCGTAGAGTGTTATATGTATGTGAGTGTCACAGTGTTGTCAAGAGTAGTGGATTAAATTAAATTGTTTATCTGTCTGTTGTTGTGACTTACACTTCACCATACTCATACCCTAGACACATAACGTAGCATCACACTATTCCAGAATAATTCTGACTGAGATAAAGAGATATGTGGTAGCAAGTAAGGTTATCTATAATACACTACTTTTAATAGATATAGATACCTTCACAGCTGATCTCAGTCAGTACACTAAGTCCCCTATAAATATTTATAACATCCCACTTCACCACATATATTGGGGTCTCGCTCTTGGGATTTTGAATCTTTAACTATTAAAAATATTGGGGGTAATTCACTTCAGGGAATATAAGAATTAAAAGGTATCCTTGGGTGGAATTAAATAAGGTTGAGCTCACGGTGCCTGTTTTGTCCATTAGAGATTGAATTGTTGGTTAGACATTGTATTAAGTTACATGATAGACAATGGCGGACCTGGCCAAATTTCGATCTGCTGCGGTTCAGACTGCAAAAGAGTTAGGATTAGATGGGCAAGTTATGGTTGCCTATGTCACAACGGAATGTGACAAATTTATTGAACGCGAAGAAAGAAGATTAGAAAAAGAAGCCGAAAGAAGGTTAGAGGCTGAAAGGGAAATTAAGAAGTTACAATTTGAAGCTGAGGCTGAGACTAAGAGGTTGCAGATTGAGGCTGACAAAGAGGCTAAGAAATTGGAGGCAGAAAGAGAAGACAAACGATTGGCTGCAGAAAGGGAAGAGAAGAAATTGGCTGCAGAAAGGGAAGAGAGGAAATTAGCTGCAGAAAGGGAAGCAGAAGATAAAAGATTACAAAGGGAACATGAGTTACGACTAAGGGAGTTTGAGTTTCAAGGCCATGCTCCTGAAAATGGTGCCAGTCCCTTTGCCTCTGATGCTACGGTTACTCAAGGAGCCTCAATCTCAGCTATGAATTTTCATTTAGATCATTTTGTTGAGAAAGACGATGATATTGAGAGCTATATAAATAGGTACGAACTATTAGCTACCACGTATGGGTTAGAGAGAGAAAGGTGGAGCTTAAAGTTATCTCAGGGACTTCGTGGGGCAGCTTATGAAGTTTTTGCAAAAATGAGCAGAGGTGATCAGGAAAATTATGACATGCTAAAGCAGGCTCTTTTGTTAAGGTATGAAAAGAATGCAGAGTTTTACAGGAAAAAATTTAGGAATGCTAAACTACTGTCAGGTGAAACCTATCACCAGTTCTCTGCACGCATAGAGACATACTTGGAGAAATGGACTTCTCTGGGGAAAACCCAAGATCTTAAGGAAATGGTCCTTATAGAGCAACTAAGAGAGTCCATGGCTCCAGACCTGAGAAAGTTTCTCATGGAACAAGGTGCAGAGAGGCTGGGTGAGTTGCTAAATGTTGCTGAAAGGTATCAAGCAGCTCAAGCAGAGGTAACAGGTAATAAAAAGAAACAGGTGGATAACTTTAGGGCACCACAGAACTTTAATAAATTTGATCCTAGGGATCAAAATAAAGGTAAGCACCAATTTGATAGGCCACGGTATGACAATAAAAATAAATTCCCACAATTCGATGAAAGGAAATATGATGAAAGAAAATCTTTCAACCAAGGAAAAAGGTGGTGTAAAAATTGTCAGATGGACAATCATGACACTGACCGGTGCAGAAGGAAACCTGTGTATATGGCAACCCTTCAGGTCAGGTCGACCTCAAGACAGGAGGAGGATATTATGTTAGATACCACTCCAGAAGAGATGAGGAAGGCACAGGCTGGGGATAAAACACTCAAGCCTTGTTTCAGAAAATTGTCAACTTGTCATACAACTCCAGGCAAGGGAGATTTTTACATGAAAAACAAGTTGATGTATAGGAAGACCGGAACTAGATCCCATGGTCACGGACAGCTGGTTCTTCCAAAAAGATATAGGACAGACTTAATAAGGAGCCTACATGTGAAACCAGATGGGGACCATGAGAAGATAGGTACCATCATTCAAAAGGTGGCTCACAATTATTATTGGCCCAAAGCAAGATGGGACATTGAGAATTTTGTAGAAAGGTGTAGCATAGCACATGAGGGAACACCCACAAGTGGGAACATGGATCAGGACCTGGACACGCCATGGGGCAAAATCAGGCCTAACAATAAAAGGAAAAATAAATTTGATAAAGTGGACCAAATGGAATGGGAAGCCCCTTTTCACGGACAAGCTTCACTTAACTGTTTTACAATGGCCACTATGCGGAGAGTGCAAAAAGATGTCTTACCCCAGGATAAGCCGACAATCCCTCAATCGGACTTAAACAAACTGGAGGAAGAGGATGTAGAGAGGAAATCTCTCATCAAGAATTTTAAGAGGGGAGACAGCCCCAAAAGAAAAATTGGTAGCGGTCGTTTTGTGAATGATAATTCTGGGAGGAAAAATCATCACTATAAAGCTTCAAGTGGAAGAGACCATACCGGTGCATGGACAAATAGGTCCACACAATTAAAGGTCCATATGTAGCTTTGTTAAGAACGTGGACTGATGAAAAGGCAGAGGAAAACATTACATCTTCATACCAATATGTGAATGAGCTGACCACTCGGTAAAAAACTGGCTGGAAACTTGCCAATGAAAATTTGAAACAAGCCAGGAAGAAACATGCTGCCTATTATAACAGGAAGGCGAAAGACAGAAATTTGGCTGTGGGAGAGAAGGTACTGCTTCTTTTGCCCGGGAGTCAGAATAAGTTACAAATTGGATGGCAGGGTCCATATACAGTTCTAGAGAAGGTGTCTAGAACAAATTATAAGATAGATAAGAAGGGGAAAGAAAAAATCTATCATGTGAATCTCCTGAAGAAATATTTGGAAAGAGAACATCAGGAAGAGACACACTTGTTGACCTTGTCCATCTCCATGGCGATGAAAAAGGAACCACTTTCATCATTTGAATATCCATTACACCCCTGTGAGACAGCAGCACAGGTGAAAATCAGTACACATTTAACGAAAACTCAGAAAGAGAGAGTGCAACAGGTTCTAAAGAATCATGCAGAGGTGTTAACAGACCGACCAGGGCATACAAACCTATTGGAATATGATATGAAACTCATAGACTCCACACCTGTCTGTATGAAACCATATTCGATTCCGTTTGCTAAGGAAAAAGCTTTGAAGGAAGAGATAGACTATCTATTGAAAGAAGGAATTATTTCGCACAGTGAGTCTTCGTATAGTTCCGGTGTTGTACTCTTAAGGAAGCCCTCTGGAGAACATAGACTCTGTATAGATTACAGGAGACTGAACGCTATTACAGAAGGACAGGTGGATCCATTGCCGGATACAAATCAGCTGTTTGCCAGACTAAATAAAGCTAAATATTTCTCAAAAGTGGATCTGAGTAAAGGATACTATCAGATTCCAGTAAAGCCTGAGGTTAGACCATACCTAGCTTTTAGTACCTCAGAAGGACACTATGAGTTTAATAGATTGCCATTTGGATTGAAGAATGCGCCTAGTGTCTTCTCTAGAATGATGAGAAAATTATTGGATCCTCTGAATAATCCCTGTATAACAAATTTTATGGATGATATCCTTATAGCAACAGAAACATTTGAGGAACACATTGACTCTCTGAACATGCTGTTTGATCGACTTAGGGAGGCAAATTTAACAGCCCGTCCAACCAAATGTTGCGTTGGATGTAAAGAATTGGAATTTTTGGGACACACAGTTTATCAGGGAAACATGACCCCTGACCCAAAGAATTTAGAGAAACTACAAAAAGCCCCGAGACCACAAACCAAGAAGGACGTGAGATCCTTTGTCTCATTATGTGGTTTCTACCAGAAGTATATCAAGAACTTTAATTCCATATGTGCACCGTTAACTGAATTGACACGTAAAGGACTTCCAGATCGCATTACATGGACACCACAATGTGAAATGACTTACCAAGAATTGAAGGAAAAGCTCACAAGTAAACCCATTTTGAAATTACCTGACTTAAGTCAAGAATTCATAGTAAGGACGGATGCAAGTAATATTGGGCTAGGTGCAACTTTACTACAGAAATCAGATGCATTGGATGGGGAATTAAGCCCAGTGGCATATGCTAGCAGAAAGTTGAATAAAGCTGAAATCAACTACTCAACTAGCGAAAAAGAATGTCTTGCAGTAATATGGGCAATAAAGAAATTCAATATTTATCTATATGGGAAGGCATTTAAGTTGCAAACTGACCACAAACCTTTATCGTTTTTAGCACA
This sequence comes from Oreohelix idahoensis, assembly GCA_024509875.1. NCBI lineage: Eukaryota > Metazoa > Mollusca > Gastropoda > Stylommatophora > Oreohelicidae > Oreohelix > Oreohelix idahoensis. The sequence goes on along the minus strand of JAMPIV010004255.1, from coordinate 273,661 downwards.
GGCTAAGCATGAGAACTCTAGGTTACTCCGATGGTCTTTGCTTCTGGCTCCATATAATTTTAGCATTGAATATATATCTGGAAAAACCAATCTGGGAGCGGATTTTTTAAGCCGCCATCCGTGTGATGAGAATCACCGTAAACCCCAGAAATAATAATAAATTTCTCTATGTGTATATAGAATAAAGGACTGACATATAATGTCTGTTTTAAGAGGGGAGGTGTCATGGAATATTCTAATCCACATATATAAATTATCAATTAAATATAAAGCCTAATAAATACATATAATAAAGAAAAGAGCAATGGTAAAATGACAGTGCTATCACAAAGAATGTACTCGAAATCCCCCTTGTTTTCTGCTTCGTCTGCAAATTGTAACGCTTTCACGTTGATATAAAAGCTTACTGTATTATTACCCGCCTTCTTCAATGAAACGTGTGCTGTATTTCTTGGAAAAGAATTGAGAGACTGCGTAATGACCTAAATTTTAAATTCCATTCATGTCTTTTTCTACATTACGTTACCAAAACGAACGAACAGTTGGACTAAAGGATAGCGAGAAGGGAGAGGAAGCCGAACACTAAACACGCTTCGCGCGATACGCAAATGCTGCCATCACGCGTGTAAGTCTACATGCACTAATTTTTTTTCAGACGGACAGTGATAAAATACACTACCCTTTCCCAGAGTTAGGTTTATAAATCATAACAGACTCTTATTAGAAAAAGATAACATTAGATGGGTTTACGTTTGAAAACATAACAGTACCCAGACAGCACATCTTCCAAACAGGAGGTAGAAGAAATTGCATATTTTGAACGCAGCCACGTAGCTCCTTTAAATTAGTATTTTTGGGTTCCTTAGGGCTTGCTGACAAATAATATGTAAAACGTTACGCAAATAGTCCAGGAATTAATAAATTATACCCAAAATAAAATATTGGGGGTGCCTGACAGCATAAAATCATTTCTGCTCATAAGATTTTTTTTTTAACGTGTTTGAAAAAAATTTACGTTACAGAAATAGCCTACCATGTAAACTCCAAATTGATTGGAGCGCAACAAATGAAAGCCTAACCACGATTGGTCGGGCTATAAATACTATCTTGGTTGTTAGGGGAGACGGGAAAAGATAACATTTTTTTCAAACACTTGTCGAAACGTGGCTCATTGGCCAGTCTCGCTGATATACACACTTGGGAGCGTTAGTTCGAAACCACTTGTTTAAATACACTTGATAAAGCATCAGTGCGTTGAAGCCAGCTTATATTTGACTCAATAAAAGCCTGGAACATAGGCAGATGGAAGTTTGTGCCAGTTTGTGCCAGAATTCATTGCTAATCAACGTATCTGTGTTATTCGTATGAATTGTGGTAAGCTTGAACCATTTAATATCTTTTAATGAAAATTGAATGTGAATTGTTGATTTATGCCTGTATATATATGTGTAGTTCAGTGGCAAACGGGAGGTAAAGCCTAAAATGCTCCAGCCTGAACAGAGGGTGTCGGAGAGAAGTAAAACGGCATGGAATGGCCAAACAGTACACTGACACCTGGATGATTGACTAGAAAGAAATAATGCTGGAAGTGCAGAGGCGTAGTAACCATTAAGAAGGGTAATACTGGAATAAAGTATTTCAAATGAAGCTGACAGTTGGCCTAATGCTCTGAACTCAATGTTTGTGCTGTATTGTGATCAGTGTAAAAGAGAATATAAATTAGTTATGAAGTAGAAGGTACATCCTTCTTGATTTCAGGGACAGTGGTCTTGATGGTAGTGAGCAGCACCTGGTCAGAGATTTGCTGAATCCAGTGTCGGACAGCATACTCCTTGGTCCTTTTAGCTATCAGTGAGGTATCTCCAGAGCCCAGAAGAGAATTCGAGCAGAGGAGTCCTCTCCTGCCGCCATCACTCAAGATAAGCAGAGTTGGCCAGCTGAGCTCAACATTATGTCCCCTCATCTAGAAATAACTTTATAAAAATACCATTCAGAGGGGAATTTACTTGTCTTAAAATCAGGAACTGTGAACATCTCCAATACTGATCCCTAAAGACAAACTATTGAAGTCATGATGACAAATACCAACAGAGCTTGAACAAAACAAAACCAGTATTACCTCATTTTACTACTACACAACTGACACACATAGAACATTTGTAATAATATATGTCACTACAATATTCATATTAAATACATTCTGTACATAACTTGTAATTTAAATTGATTGTGATTCCTGGTTCCCTTGTAGTTGAATCAGGACACATATTCATTCATGCTAGTAATGAATACATATTGTTATTTGAACCGTTACGAGTGACTTCTTTAAGCTATTCTCGTAGAGTGTTATATGTATGTGAGTGTCACAGTGTTGTCAAGAGTAGTGGATTAAATTAAATTGTTTATCTGTCTGTTGTTGTGACTTACACTTCACCATACTCATACCCTAGACACATAACGTAGCATCACACTATTCCAGAATAATTCTGACTGAGATAAAGAGATATGTGGTAGCAAGTAAGGTTATCTATAATACACTACTTTTAATAGATATAGATACCTTCACAGCTGATCTCAGTCAGTACACTAAGTCCCCTATAAATATTTATAACATCCCACTTCACCACAGTAACAAGAAGAGACATGGTCCGCAACCAGACGATCCGTCAAGGCCTAAAATCCCATCCGCTTCAGACCCAAATAGAACAGTCCCAACTAAGATGGTTTGGCCATGTCTGCAGAATGGGAGAAGATCGGCTACCACAACAAGCATGGGAAACAAAGAGCCAGGGATCCAGACCTCCAGGAAGACCCAGAGTCCGCTGGGAGAACAACATTAGACAATCTTTGAAGGACCGAGGACTAGAATGGAACCAGGCCAGGAAGAAGACAGCTGATAGAATGGTCTGGCGCTCTCTCTTCCAAACCTCTACACCTCACGGTAGAAGGGGAACGCCTAAGTAAGTAAGTACTTCTTATCATTTGCGTCTTGTGTTTGCTAGTTTTCACTGTAATAGTTTTGTTGTTCAGTTAAATGATGTAAATGAGCGCATGGAAATGATTAAGCACATGTGCACACACGCTATCGCTTCGCTGAGAAAGTGACCGTGTTTCGACAAGCGACCAGCATATTTTTTTCATTTGGGGTGTGGGGGGGGGGGGGGGGGGTGTGCTGGTTTTTTCCCTGGCGTTTTCGTAACACAGTGAGTTTTAAAGGGAGGCGATGTTCTTTCTTTCTTTCTTTCTTTCTTTCTTTCTTTCTTTCTTTCTTTCTTTCTTTCTTTATGAGTGCCTTTTTTTCTCAAAAGTGATTACCATTTACCAATTGTTATGGTTTGTTTTGCACATGAACTGCGTGAAATAGAATGATTTACCAGTGTTTAGCGATGCAGATTCAAACGTGGCTAATTTCCTTACTGATGTTGGTAATGCTGATCGATTCCTTTCACTTGCTGTATAACTTTAATCAAAGGCAACCGCTTTGACCTCCGTCCCTGAGGATGTCCTGTGTTTGTATGTTGCCTATTAACAAAGTACCTTGAATCTTCTTCTTATTCATGTACCAAGTCTGGTGGCATAGGGGTCGTCCACGTATGATATCACGCAATTTTTGAAAATTTAAATCTCCCTTCCCCCTTTGTCACACTTCGTCATTAAAAACTCAGACCCTTCCCCCTGTTGTGACGTCACAAATCTTTTAAAACCGCGCTCCTTTTTTTTTTATTTAAAGAAATAATCTTTAATTAATCTGGTTTTTACAAACATCTTTCCCTTTCAGTGCTGCCTGTCAACACGAGACAGGGTCAAACCCTTGACCTACCCAGCTAAATGTTTTCGCATTTTCCCTCACAAACAAATAAATAAATGATTGTAACGTTCACGTCAGCACCGAAACTTTCAACTTGCTAAACTTCTGTGTCTTTGGTCTCATCGGACTTGTCGGACTGGTGTTAACTTGCTATTTATTTCTTTTGTTTAATCTAACTTGAATCAACAGTACAGTTGACTTAGTCTGCATTTTGTTTTTTAAAGGGGTATACTACAATATATCTATATATATATATATATATATATATATATATATATATATATAGATATATATATATATATATATATATATATATATATATATATATATATATATATATATATATATATTTTTTTTTTTTTGACTGATTCCGTACGCAAGATCTTTTAAAAGACGCAATGGCCGACCGCTGGGACCGCAAGATCTTTTAAAAGACGCTGATTTATTTCGTTGTTTCTTTCTATTCTGATATTTTATACTGCCCGGAATTTATCTCGAACGGAAGTAAACACAAAACTGGGCAAATTTCAACAAGCTTCAACGTCTATTATTTGCATTTGAAGGGATTTTTTCACATTTATCTTCATCTTTAATCGTGTTTTGTCGTATCGCCATAATGGCCGAAAAACACACAGAATATGTTACTAATATGTGAACAGTGAACAAACTGTGTGATCAACCATAACTTTCTTACTTTTTCTGTGTTTCTAAATGGATTACCTGCACAAAGAGAGCAGTGAAACTGTATTGTGATAACAATTTATGTTACAAGCCTTACGTAAGTCGAAAATTTTTGTTCAAAATTTCAAGTTATTTTTTTTTCCGTGTACATGTTATCTGTTATAACATAAACATAACATAAAATTAGCTAGAAAGGCATATGGATTTATACTGTTCATCTAATGTACTTTAATTTGATATATAATATGTTATACTTAGCTCATGATTAGACACACATTGTCAGTAAACGTAAATTATGTATGTGTAAATTTTTGGGGCTTAAAAATAATTCCGTCCAGAGCTGAAAATAATTACGTACGGAAAGTTAACCAGCGGCACTTGGGCTTTCAGCCCTTCGGCACAATGACATGTCATTGCAAGGCTGGGGAACCTGAGGACTTTCCTTCCAACCCGGTCAGGAGCTTCGCTCCTTCCCATCCACAGAGGGTTTATCACAGGAGCCGTTCAGGTTATTCAGTCAAATTTCCGGTCGTAAACATTCCTTCAAACGCTGACGCCCGGTTATATATATATATATAAAATCCGTTTAAATCAGTTAGACTATCATAGTTATCCGATATGCCATTTACGGGGGAGGTGTCTACTATTGCGCCTAAAAGTAGACTATAAGGTATGAGGTTAGAAAATCTACTTCGTTCAGACTTCATTTTGTGAAAAAAAAAACGATCTTCACTCTTATTGTTTGTGTGACGTCGCATTTACTTAACCCCCCCCCCCCCCCCAATCATCACACTTTGTCACCAAATTGTGAAACCCCTGCCCCCTTTAACTGCGTGACGTCATATATGGACGACCCCACTGGCGATCATGTCTCCCCCACATCTTCCTGTCTCCAGTGCTACTTATCAGTTTTGTTATTGACTCCTTTCAATGTCATGATGTCAGACTTCCCCTTCTCTTCCGTCTTTGTCAACCTCTGTCTCTTTTTTCCGTCAACCTTTCCTGTTGTCACAGTGTATTGCATCTTTCCTCTTCTCATAACATGACCCAAGAAAGTGGATTGCTTCTTGCCAACGTAGCTAACAAGCTTCATTTACGCGTTGGCCTCCTTCATGACACACCCTTTACTCTTCTAAGCTGTCCATGGTATTTTTAACATTCTTCTACAAAACTACATCTCTGTGCTATCTAGTGCTTTTCCTGCTTGTTTAGTAATTGTCCGTGACGCACTTCTGTATGTCAGGATTGGTTCACCATAACACTGCAGATCTCATTATATCATAGTAAATTAGTTGGACAGCAGATCGCATTGTTAAAAAAAGGTAAGGGTAGTCACGTATCAGATACAGATACAGATAAGTGTTAGAGACTTCACTATACTAGGTGGGGTGACCAGTTCCCTTCCTCGCTGGTTCCTTCCCAAACTCAAGAACAAAGTCAGGTACCCATTTACAGCTGGGTAGACTGGAGCGTGTCGATACCGTGAATCGAACCCGGCACATTTGCCATAAGAGACCAGCGCTCTGTCCACTCTGTCAATCGGACGCAGGGTACCTAGAGAAAATATATGACTTGGTAGGCGCCACAGCGACTACTGATATAGTTTTGAGAATCCCTGAACTTGACAATGGAGTGTTGCGTGTGTGTGTTTTTTTCCTTTTTTTTTTTAAACATGCCTCCAGTGATTAAGAAGATGTTTTAACTGCACGCATAAAATCTAGATAACGCCAACATGAACGCCATCTGATGGCATCTCAAGAGTGTCGTGTGGGGAAACAGCAGGTGTCGAATTGTCTCAGCATTGTTACATTTGACAAATAATAGTTTCCTGTTAATCAGTCAATGTCGTAACAGTAGAGTCACGACAAATAAAATAATGAAGATGTTTTACTGTGCCGGTGTTCCAAGCCTTGATTGATGATTTGAAACGTGTTGATGATGGTGATGACAATAATGATGATGGGGATGATGATGATGGGTGATGATGTTGGTGGTCATGATGATGCGTGATGATGATGGGTGGTGGGGATGATGATGATGGGTGATGATGTTGGTGGTGATGAGGATGATGGGGATGATGATGATGGGTGATGATCTTGGTGGTGATGATGATGATAAAAATGATGGGGATGATGATGATGATGGGTTATGATGTTAAAGATGATGGGGATGATGATGGGTGATGATAATGATAAAGATGATGGGGATGACGATGGGTGATGATGATGCGTGGCGATGATGATGATGGATAATGTGGATGATGATGATTGGGTGATGATGATGATGGGTGATGATATTGGTGGTGATGATGATGATAAAGATAATGGAGATGATGATGATGGATGATGATGTTATTGGTGATGATGATGATAAAGATGATGGAGATGATGATGTGTGATGATAATGATAAAGATGATGGGGATGACGATGGGTGATGATGTTGGTGGTGATGATGATAATAAAGATGATGGGGATGATGATGGGTGATGATGTTGGTGGTGATGATGATAATAAAGATGATGGGGATGTTGATGATGATGGGTGATGAAGTTGTTGGTGATAATGATAATAAATATGATGATAATTATGGGTGGTGATGATGGGTGATGAAGATAATAAAGATGATGGGGATGTTGATGATGATGGGTCATGATGATGATGGGTCATGATGTTGGTGGTGATGATGATGATCAAGATTATTGATATGATGATGATGTCAATGACGGTGGTGATGATGATTTGTGATGATGTTTTTCGATGATGGGGATGATGATGATGTGGATGATAATGGTGATGACAATGGAGATAACGCTGATGGGTATGATAATGATGGTGATTATGATGATGATGATGATGATATAATGATGGTGATGATGATGGTGGTGGTGGTAGTGGTGATGATGATAATGATGGTGATGATGATGGTGGCGGTGGTAGTGGTGATGATAATAATGATGATGGTGGTAGTGGTGATGATGATAATGATGGTGATGATGATGGTGGTGGTGCTGGTGATGATTCCATTGCATATGCTTTGCATCAATTTGAAACTTAGTTTGGTTTGTAATCGAAGTATTCGTCATAAACAGACTCTCCGTCCTTCTCATTTACCGGTGTAAGTCGAGTACTTCTAATCTGATAGCTTTGAATATCTGAATTAACCGTTATAACGCGTTTACCGTAAAGCTTTTGCTGCTGCGAGGCCTGGCAGGAGACTGAATATGCTCTTAAGTTAGTTATTTTGTCTGGTCCTTGAATTTGAACGCCCCGTATAGTTCGCGGGGCCTCTGAAGAGACAAATAAAGAATAACCAATTCGTACAGGGCGACTAATATGAGGTTGTGCTGGCAGCCTCATCTTGTAAAACAAATTGTTACAGAAGCTACCACTGTACAAGCATGTGAATGCTTGGTGCCGGCTTCCTGCATGGCCAGCTGCAATGATGGCTGTATGTTCCACAAGAAGTCTTAAGGAAGTTAATGATGATGTTGATGAATCTCGTCTTCTATATCTTCCTATGTTTAACCTCATCTCCTATATCTTCCTATGTTTAACCTCATCTGGTTAGTCTTGTCGCATATATCTTCCTTTTAAAATCTTTTCTCCTATATCTTCATCTGTTTAACCGTATCTCCTATATATTCCTATGTTCATCCTCATCGCCTGGATCTTCCTATGTTTGACCTCATCTCCTATATCTTCCCGTGTTTAACCTCATCTTCTACATCTTCCTATATATATATATATATATATATATATATATATATATATATATATATATATATATATATATATATATATATATATATATATATATATATATTATAGATATATATATATATATATATATATAATATATATATATATATATATATATATATATATATATATTATATATATATATATATATATATATAATAATATATATATATATTATATATATATATATATATATATATACTATATATATAATATATATATATATCTATAAATATAAATATATATATATATAATATATATAGTAATTATATAAAATAACTACATATATAAATAAATATACCCTAATATATATACAATACATATAATATAATATATATATATATAATATAACATATAAAACCAATATATATACATATAATATATATTTATAAATATAAACATATAAATGGAGACGCTGTCTTGGCAAACAAACATTATAGACATCGTCTTCATAATATATTTCCTGACTTAGAGTAAACTAGGAAACCTCAACATAGTATCTTGATGCCCTAGTGATGGTACAACGCAGGAATAACACAGTAGACTGCAGGAGCTCACACACATGCGTCCGCTCACATTAAAACACACGTTACATGTCTCTAGCAGACGATCACCAAACTTCTGCTTCAAATTCACGTCTACTTCCAAACCATATCGGTATGACGTCATTTCCTTTAGTATTGAGTAATTCCGTATAAAATTATCAGAAATTGAGCCCTGTCGAGCTTACTATAATACATACATAATCCTTATGAATTTTAATCATAACAAACCTCATCTCTTATATCTTATTATGTTTAACCTCATCTCCTATATCTTCCCGTGTTTAATTCACCTCCTATATCTTCCCGTGTTTAACCTCATCTCCTATATCTTCCTGGGTTTAAACTCAATTTCTATATCTTCCTGTCTGTAATTTCATCTCCTATATCTTCCCGTGTTTAACCTCATCTCCTATATTTTCCTGTGTTTAAACTGATCTCCTATATCTTCCCGTGTTTAACCTCATCACCTATATCTTCCTGTGTTTACCTCATTTCCTATATCTTCCCTTGTTTAACTTCATCTCCTATATCTTTCCGTGTTTAACCTCATCTCCTATATCTCCCCGTGTTTAAACTCATCTTCTATATCTTCCTGTATGTAATATCAACTCTTGCGTTTAACCTCATCTTCTATATATTCATGAGTTTTTAATTTCATCTCCTGTATCTTCCTGCATTTAACCTCGTCTTCTGTATCTTCCTGTGTTTTACCTCATTTCCTATATCTTCCTTGTGAAATCTGGTCTCCTGTATCTTTATGTGTGTGACAGTGCGAAGACGATGTGTGAAGAAGAATGAGAATTCGTGTGTAATGTTGTCGTCACTCTCTCTGGCCTACTTTCACACACGTTCCGCAGTCACAGAAAAACTCTCTTGATGACAGGGGTCCCACTTTTATTAATGAAACCCTATCAGGTAGCGTATGAATCATACAGAAAACAATGTTGTCCACAATTTTACTCTGAAAGCAATTCCTAAGCAACACCGTATAACCCAGCTATTTAGGTAACACCATATAACCCAGCACAGACTGCTGGACTCTCTGAAATAAAATGAAACAAAATAAACTGCATCTTTCTTATGGACAAACATCATCTACGTAATAATACATACATATGTGTGAAAACTTTGCAAGTATATGCGCTTATATGTCCATGTGTTGTGTGTGTAGTGTTGCACATGTATGAAAATATGCTAGTAGATGCGCTTAAATGACCATGTGTGTGTGTGTGTGTGTGTGTGTGTGTGTTGTGTGTTCAAGCAGGTCTGTGTATGTGTAATCATACAATAAACATATCTCAGTCAACAATAATGCCTTCATACTCCTGCTAATTACTAACTACATCATCACGCGAGAGAAAACGTAAATGACACACTTCTATCTATGATGAAATATTCCACACAGCGCACAAATGACATCAATTTATCATTATGTGAGAGGCCTAGCTGCTCTAAAGAAAAAGGAGATATATACTCTATTCTTACAGCTCTATACTAAATGTAATAGGCATACGCTACTCACGGAGCTTGAGGGTACGCTAATCTTCCTTGTAAAATTAACCACACTTACGGCTCACAAGAATGCAATATAACCATTACTTAACACTACACAAATAATAATAATAATAATGGTAATACGTACACACTTGTATACAGCGCAATGCGACACTAGAATTCCTCTTATAAATTCACTTAGTACTTTACAAATCTAACACACAGTCTCACAGTTGAAAATAGCTATGAGATAAACGTGAAATTACACTAGAAAACACAGACATCGCAAATCAGCTTCTATCAAACTGTTATAGATAGACAAACTCTACAAAACAATAAATCCTGAACCTGAAACGTCTAATATTACTTTATATTAAGTATTATAAAATGTTCTCATATGCAAGCATACCTCTATGTCGTTAGTTCTCTTAGCACAGACGCAACATCTGCGATACCATCCTCTGCCTCACTGGTGTATCGTACCGAGGATGCATACCGCACAAGACGATCTGGCTTCTTTTCAACTCTCTGACTCGACTCTCTCACTGTTTCAGTTTAAATCTACATATCCATTCCTGTACCACATGATAGCCACGTCAAAGTGTCAGGCTACGCTCCGCCCATCCCTCTATGGAGCAAATCAGGAGCCCTATGCTCAGTTTGGATGACATGAGATCACATCTTAGTAAAGATTATTTTCCTAATCAACACAACTCAAGGTCCGCCCACTAATGGTGACACTCCCACGATATCTGTTGCCCGAGTCACACCTCTTACGGTTTAGTGCTCAACAAGATGTGTTATCAGACAGCGCCAGGATGTCTAACATCCTAGTGCTCTCTCCCATTACATATTCTTTGTCTCACACGTTTGTCCTCTTCACGGATGGCAAAGGTGTGTTTCGTTTAAATCGCCCATTCCCGTGTGAGAATGCCAGCATGAGCACAAATATACACCGTAGACCAGATCATAAATTAATTACCCAGTCTAAAATTGCATCCTTCTGGCCACACGGTCACATGTGTTTAACCTCATCTCCTATATCTTCCTGTGTTTAATCTCATCTCATATATCTTCATGTGTTTAATCTCGTTTCCTATATCTTCCTGTGTTTAATCTCGTCTTCTATATCTTCATGTGTTTAACCACATCTCCTATATCTTCCTGTGTTTAATCTCATCTCCTATATCTTCCTACGTTTAACCTCATCTCATATATCTTCCCGTGTTTAACCTCATCTCCTATATCGTCTAGTGTTTAACCTCATCTCCTATATCTTCATGTGTTTATTCTCATCTCCTATATCCTCCTGTGTTGAACCTCATCTCCTAAATCTTCATGTGTTTAACCTTATCTCCTATATCTTAATCTGTGTTGAACTTCATCTCCTATATCTTCCTGTGTTTAACCTCAACTCCTATATCTTCCTCTGTTTAATCTCGTCTCTCATATTTTCCTGTGTTTAATCTCGTCTTCCATATCTTCTTGTGTTTAACCTCATCTACTATATCTTCCTGAGTTTAACCTCATCTCATATATCTTCCTGTGTTGTTCCTCATTTCCTATATCTTCATGTGTTTAACTTCATCTCCTATATATTCCTTTGTTTAACCTCATCTCCAATATCTTCCTGTGTTTAACCTCATCTCCTATATGTTCCTGCGTTTAATCGTGTCGCATACTTTTTCCTACGTGTAATCTCGATGTTGTATCTTCCTGTGTTTAACATCTTCCTGTGTTTAATCTTGTCGTATGTATAGACATGTGCTTAATCTCGCCAACAGTATCTCCTTATGGTTAATCTAGTCGCCTATGACCTCCAATATTTGATCTCCTTGATTGTGTATTCGTTTGCTTAATCTCGTCGCCAGTATCTCCCTTTGTATAATCTCGTTGCCTGTATCTTCTTGTGTTTAATCTCGTCGCCAATATTTTCCCAAGTTTAATCTCATCGTCTACATTGTCACATGTTTAATCATCGCCTATATCTTACAACCTATCTCTTCGCCTATACGTCTCTACGTGTTATCTCCAAGTGCAATATTCTCCCATTGGCAGAATTGAATTGTTAGTTGGGGTTTTTTTTTCGTAAACAATTCTGATAATTTTTAACTGAATTATTTCGAACGAAAAAGAAGAAGCACTTTTTTTTCATGACATTGTCCAGAAGAACTAAAAATGTACGGTAATTAGCAGAACAGAAACCATAAGAAATACGAATTTGAATTTTGCTGCTGGGAACTTGTGATGGCTATAAGATTTGTGGTGTGAAGTGCTAGCTGTAAGGTTTGTGTTAGTAGTTCACACACTAACGAACTCGCTCTAGACAAATTTATTTTTAAAATTGTCCAACAGACTATCACTTCTGTTGTTTTTCTGTTGTCTAGTTTTCTACTTCCTTGTTTCTCACAAGTGCCTGACACACACCTTTATGTGTGTAATATTTATGTATTTACTGACATTACAAAGCACGGTATCCCCATCATCAGTGGTAGGTTCTCCGTGTTCCCAGTGGAAACTTCTCACTAGCTAGCTTACACAATTTTACTTTACTTGTGAAGTGAAAATTGTGTAAAATATAATTTAGTTTCAGTTGTCCACTTTTCTGTTAATAGAATGGCAGCATGCTGATAGTCCGGCAGAGATAACAATTACACTTATTCTTAATACTCCGGAAACATGAAAACAGACGTGACTTTATCAAGGTAGATTATTAGAGTGCTCAGTGTTTCTAAAGTAGATTCATAAAGCTCCTGGGTTACCTGCCGTTGTTGTAGAGGTTCCGATGATGCATATCATCATCATCATCATCATCACATCATCATCACCATCATCATCACATCATCATCATTATCATCACTATCATCATCATCATCATCATCACTATCATGACATCATTATCATCAAATCATCATCATCATCACATCATAACCGTCACCACATCACCATCATCATCATCACTATTATCATCATCATCATCCTCATCACATCATCATCATCACCATCATCCTCATCTTATCATCATTATCATCATCACCATATCATCACTATCATCATTACTATCATCATCACCTCTTCAGCTCCCCAATGAGCAAAGGCCCTCAACAAACTTATGCCAAGTCTTCCTGTCCCGTGCCATCAGCTCAAGGTCTTTCCATGTCTTCTTCATGCTTTTCATATCCAGTTCTTTTCTTCATGCGTTCCTTGGTCTGCCTCTACTCTCCTACCCTTGGGACTCCAGAACAAGAACTGCCTTGTAATGCTATCAACAGGTTTCCTCAATGTGTGTCCTATCCATCACCACCATCTTCTTCTCATCTCTTGTTCCACTGGCACTTGTCTGGTTCTTGTCATCTCTTGTTCCACTGGCATTTGTCTGGTTCTTGTCATCTCTTGTTCCACTGGCACTTGTCTGGTTCTTGTCATCTCTTGTTCCACTGGCATTTGTCTGGTTCTTCTCATCTCTTGTTCTACTGGCACTTGTCTGGTTCTTGTCATCTCTTGTTCCACTGGCATTTGTCTGGTTCTTCTCATCTCTTGTTCCACTGGCATTTGTCTGGTTCTTGTCATCTCTTGCTCCACTGGCACTTGTCTGGTTCTTGTTATCTCTTGTTCTACTGGCACTTGTCTGGTTCTTGTTATCTCTTGTTCCACTGGCACTTGTCTGGTTCTTGTCATCTCTTGTTCTACTGGCACTTGTCTGGTTCTTGTCATCTCTTGTTCTACTGGCACTTGTCTGGTTCTTGTCATCTCTTGTTCCACTGGCACTTGTCTGATTCTTGTCATCTCTTGTTCTACTGGCACTTGTCTGGTTCTTGTCATCTCTTGTTCCACTGGCACTTGTCTGGTTCTTGTCATCTCTTGTTCTACTGGCACTTGTCTGGTTCTTGTCATCTCTTGTTCTACTGGCACTTGTCTGGTTCTTGTCATCTCTTGTTCCACTGGCACTTGTCTGGTTCTTGTCATCTCTTGTTCTACTGGCACTTGTCTGGTTCTTGTCATCAGTTCCACATTAGTGATCTTGTCATACCACTTCAATCCTTCTATTCTACGCAAGGTCCTGGGATCGACTCCCCGGTAAGCCACTCACGTCTGTTGTTTTTGTGTTGTTCAGTTTTCTACTTCTTTATTTTTCACGAGTGCCTGAAAAACATACCTTTATGTGTGTGTAGTATTTATTTACTGTTTACAGGCCTCGGGTTTCCCTTCTTTATATATTCTACGCAAACAGCCATTTATGAAAGTCTGTAGCTTTTTGGTTGTTGTTTTTGATGTTCTCCATGCTTCAGAGCCATACAAAAGGACTGACTTGACATTTGAGTTGAAGATTCTGATTTTTGTGTTGGACTTGATTTCGTTTGATTTCCATATATTTCACAATGCGGTGAAAGCTCGTGTCTGTTAAAATCCTATGCTCAGCAGGGAGCATTATTGATTGAATGACAGCTCCTCTAGCGATGGTACAAAAAGCAGCGGGAACATAATTCGCAAAGACATTTTCAACATCACTCGAGTGGCATCTATAAGAGAGAAAGGTTAATTTACGATAGAGGCCGTGCTGTAGAATATACAGGGTGGTCATAAAGTCTTTCCCTGATTTCAATTTTTTTTTTGCAAAAAAAATATCATGCGCAGAAACATTGGGTTGTTTGGAAATTGTACCAAAGAGCATTAATTTTTGTTGCTACCTTTGTAGGTTGCGCACAAATCATCTTTTTCAACATGGCGTCAATGAAGGAGAAAGCGCAGTGTGTTTTATGGTATCACGAAAGTAAATCGCCGTTGACAGTGCAAAGAAAGTTTAGAAGGGAGTATGGACGAGATCCTCCAGATGTTAAAAGCATCAAAGCTTGGTATATAAAGTTTACGGACACTGGCAGCGTCGGTGACATGCCCAGAGCAGGTAGGCCTCGTGTGAGTGAAGAAACTGTGGACGCAGTGCGCACGGCGTTTCAACGCAGTCCTCAGAAATCAACCTATCGTGCCTCAAGAGAACTTGCAATCCCTCGAAGCACAGTGTTGAAAATCCTACACAAACGGCTTCAACTCTATGCATACAAGGTACAAATCGTTCAAGCTTTGCGGCCAAACGATTTTCCTCGACGTGTTGCATTTGCTAAAGAGATTTTGCAACGAATTGATGAAAATAATGATTATCTTACACGAATCGCTTTTTCTGATGAAGCTACATAACAAACGGCGCAAATGTTAAATCTACAAATAGCATTTTAAAAAAAACTGTTTTAGTTCTGGAATAATTTCCAATAAACCAAGTGTCTCTGCACAGAATACTTTTTTTTTTAAATCTTTGAAATCAGGGAAAGACTTTATGACCACCCCGTATAACCGAACACAGCACCTGCAGGTAGCACCTCCCGCCTCACTGTAAAAAGGTCCATGTAGACTCATACTGCCGTAGGGAGTGAATTATTAGAGATTCCGCTTTATTACGTCCAGCTTTATGAGGTGGGGTTACTACGTCCCTTTCTCGCTGCCTTTTGCCTTATCTAACTCAAGAGCAAAGTCAGGTACCCATTTACAGCTGGGTAGACTGGAGCGAAGCACTAACAGGTTCGAGCCCGGTAGCTTTACCGCTAGAGGCAAGCGCTGTAACCACTGTGCCAATCGGACGCTTATATAAGAAGGAGAAATGTTTAAACTTACTCGGCCTTTTTCAGTAGCCATTTTCCGAAGATTAGTATCTGTCAGCTTGCGGAAATCACTGAACTCCGAAAGCGGTAATTTTAATGCACCCCTACGCGCGCTCTCTCGCTCCTCCTCACTATCTCTGTCTCTTTCATTCTCTGACGGTAGAAATTTGAAGCGGGAGTCGCAGAGGGAGACATAAGAGATATTTCTTACATGGGGCTCGTGATTAGAGAAGTAGAATTTGTAAGTGCACTTTTAAACTCAATCTTCGTGAGTTGAATTTATTAGTGCAATTTTAAACTCAATTTTCGTGAGTAGAATTTATTAGTGCACTCTTAAATTTAATCTTCGCGTGTATCTTGTATCATTTTTATTTACCCTCTATTTCATGGATTCGTCTAATACATCTGTCCCTGAGCTTATCTGTATATGTAAACGTATCTTATAAATCTATCTCTCAACTTATCTGTGTATGAACATCTGTTTTATAAATACATCCGAACTTATATGTTTATGTATGCCTGTCTTATAAATCTGTTTCTCAGCTTACCTGTATATGTAAGTCTGTCTTATAAATCTGTCTCAACTTACCTGTGTGATAGGGTGGGGCGAGGGATGATGATGCTGTTGTGATGTGTGATCACTTTCTTACACACTCGCACCGACCCGAACAACAATAAAGCTCTTGATTCTAAGGCAGGGGCTGTATTTATTAATCCAACTCTGTCAGTGACCCAAACCCACAAATCAAACTAATGAACAAACATTAAACAAGTAAGCAAACAAACCAAACACCCAGCCAGTGCTCAATTGCTAATCTGAAACGCAAACAAATCACTGATTAGTTAAAATCATAATAAATAATTAATGAGAAACACCGTGCTCTCACCTGCCAAACAGTCCGTTCTTCCACGCTACCTGACACATCCCACTATTACACACACATCCACTCTCATACATGTCTTCCAATGAGACTAGTGTGATGTTGTGCATGAGGCTGGCAAAGTCACCATGTAACACAGATTGCTACCGAAACCTCTACTGCAGAGCATATGAATGCTTCGTGCGGAGGCCAGCGACATTGGTGACCCTATGCTCCATAAGGAGCGAGAAGAGACATAATTCGTTCCCAAGTAGACCCACGTGCTCTCATACATTATCAGACACATAACAATAATTAAATGATAATAAAATGCACATAGAATAATATTCAACGATATGTACAACAAATACTCTCATTAATGAGCATAAACCACCACCTCGCAACTGATCCATATCAGTATTCATCCCTGCACTCTGAAGCATATCATATATCATATATACCGACTGATGAGATTGTGAACTCATCATATGAAACCCATTGTTACAGAAACAAACCACTGCCATAGCATATACATGCTTCGTGCATGTTTCTGTTGGACCCAGGCGCACTGATGTCGCCATGCTCCGCAAGGAGCAAACAGAATAACGCTTATGTCTCCAAGTGCCTTACGCACAAAGGGTTGGCATTACGCGCACAAGAAATCTTAATACCTTAAGCTAGATTCATCTTCTCAAAGGGCATCTAACACCACAAAATTGTGTACACAACAGATGTAATTAAACTAATCTCAAAGTAACACCATAAAATTATTCGTTAACTTACTTCGAGTTCCACTATAATAAACTATCTTGGCATGAATGGAGAAAATTATATAAATCTTGTACTACTAAAATAGCACCTCTTATAATAAACCAATTTTCATCCAACACCAAATAATAAACATGTTTAACCCCCTAAAAATATACAGTAAAATTATTATCAATTATCGTGAAATACACTAACTAAATTACCTTCGCAGTAAAGAATAAAATAAAATAACTCTTGGACTAACAAAGCTAGCAAACGTTATAATAAGCCCACTGCGCTCTCAAATAATCAATAGCTTAACATCATTAGGCCTATAGCACGTGGTAACTAAGAGTGTTAATGCAGACTCAAGGACGCCATCTTTATGCACATTTAACACGTGTGCTGCCGGCTGCCATCGTGCCAAACAGTTAATACGTGCTATCTCAATTAAAGTAATAGATCGCTTCTCTGCCCGGTTTCATGAATGAAATAAGTTCCTTCTCTATATTCTCACAGTCATGATCCGGACTTAACACGACTAATAAAACATATCCACACGTTATTTTCACTCATCTATAACTTTAAAACTAATTCTAATGTCCTCAAAGAAATCTCCTTAGGAAACACAGATATCTATTTTCTCAACCATTAGAACAGACTCACGCTGAATATAATTCTAAAGCTACCGAACACTAATGCTAATTCAGCTTAAAATTATAATGTCACTTGCCTCCATGCCGTGTGCAAACTTCTGACGCTGGGTGTTCTCTCACATCTTGCCTCTACTGCGAATCTCACCAAACTGACCGCTTCTCCTGCGTCAGACTTTTCACACGCCAGCGATGAGGGCTTGCGCAGTCACGTGGGCTTGGGCGTTATTGTGGCCCTCGCGCAGTCACATGGGCTGGCGTTACTCATTGGAGCGCGCACATCGAAAATACATGGGAATTAAACACATAAATATGACATGAACTTGAGGGGGGGGGGGAGGCCTCTGGGGTGTTTTTATGGCCCCATCACACCAGTATATGTAAGTTTGTCTTATCAATCTCTCTCAACTTACGTACAAATGTAAGTCTGTCTCAGTTGTTCTGTCAGGCTATCACTTTAAGATGCTCATAGATTTCACAGTCCACGTTTTCTACATTATCTTCATGGGGTTTTTTAAATGGGGGAAGAGGGTGGAGTGTTGGTTGTTTTTAATGTTTCCTGAAGCCGTGGTTACCGGTGGCTCCCTTGCAGGAAGTCTGCACCTAAGCATTTAAGTGCTGTTGCTGAAGTATATTATGTAGCAATCCTTTTGACATGGCCAGGTTGCCAGCCTTAAGCACAACGTCAGTTAGTCGCCTGTTACTACATGCCCGAGCGAGCAGTCGTCCTGTTCTTTTTTTAGTCCCTCCAAAGACATACTGGGACCTGCATACTGGGGCTGTTGCTATGCCATTACGATTAATGATCGTCTGCCCCGGGCTGAAAACCATGGAGACGTAATACAAGGCGTCCCTAAATTCCCTGTGCAACTTTACACCTTAATAACTTTGAATGTACACATTACATAAGCATACTATAAACAGCATATAAAAACATATTTTATGCATTTTTTAAGCAATGTTAGTGTTATTAATTATGGGTTAATTTTTTGGGGGGTTAGTTTGGTTTGGTTTTAAGGACTATCTTCATTGCACACGCACAACTCCATCAGTGCTCCGATCTCCTCCCTTGGATCACACAAGGAGGATCTCAGCACAGTGCACGAACTCCGTAGAACCGGCAAGAAACCCAATGTGTGTATATAGGAATCACACATTCTATAAATATTTTTGTGGTGGGTAGGTTTCTACTTTTTTAAATTTTTGCCAGGGCAGTTTGACTTGTCTGTCTAAGAAATCCGTCTGGGAGATGTACGAAAACACTGGTGATAATAAGGTAATCGCTTCCGATGGTCCGTCTCTGTATCAATATTACAGATAACCTGTCAGAGGAGACAATATTGGCAGAAGGTATTAGACAGGAAATGAGTTCACATATGTGTTTGTAAGTTTGTACAAATGCAACCGGAAGTATTACGGTCTTATTTTGAAAAGATAGGTCATGAGTTTAAATTTTAAAGGATAATTTTAAACACGCGGGGGATAATTAGATTAATACTCAACCACACCCAGTTCTAAGCTTACCATTGGCTTCATTTGAGAGCAGAACATAAACATTAGCTCTCATTTGCAAGTTTGTCGAATTTACCATATGGGACTTGGAGCGGAAAATGACATATATAAACTTAAAAGAGAACCTGCAATTTTAGATACAAAGACTGGGGACTTAAAGAATCAGATGAATACTAAAAATACCCAGACCAAGTGTTCGAAGCATCGAATCAGCGTTGCTGTGTCCATTCTACTGTGCCAGGAGATTGTAGACCCTATTTGGGGTAAGTTGTGAACATATATTTTACACAGTGAATGTGGCATGTTACTTGCTAAGTGGTTATACAAGCCATACGAGGCTGTCAACCTCAACATACGAAAATAGTATATTCATAAACCACTACAGCGGAGCGCTGGTGATTGCTTCTTGCTAGTCGTACAGAAAACCGACAGCAGAAGTAACCCCAGACTCCGAATAGAGCAGCGAGTAAGTGAGTGATGATTACATCACATATGCATATGGTGTATAGTATCATTTTGTGAGAAATGTGTAACTTGATCATTTTAATTCAGGCACAAGCCATTACACTCTCGCTGGCCAGACACATTTTCCCCTTTAAAGTAACCAGATGAATAGCGGTGATTTCTAATCATATTCCTTGAGTTACGCTGTGTATACTCAAAGAGTCTAATTATTCAGAGAGGCTAAAATTGGTGGGTGGACAGCGAGACAATGCGCCTGTTAATCTTCAGACCACAAATGTACTTAGCAGAGGCGTTTGTTCTTTTATTTTTCCTAAAGTTCGTGGTACGAAGCTACAAATTACAAGAGACCCGTTTGAAGTAAGAGTCTTCGCCACTATCTTCTGATTCAAGAGCTGGGTTCGACATTAACTATCTGCAGTGGACGAGTTGTAAAGACACCCACCTTGACATTAGGAGTGAAGTTCATCTAGACCCCTCTAGAGCAGAGACCTCATCACAAAAGACTTCACAACCAACCATTGCAGTACTCAGCAAGTTACGTTTTGTTTAACAGGCGAAAGCAACAGATAATTATCATCAGACCACAAACACATCTCAGTGACGAAAGTTTTTTTAAACGCCCTAAAGTCACCTTCATCCATATTTATTTTAATGTTCTTCTTCTTCTTCCATCCTTAGCCACCAACCGGCAAAGCAGCATGTGGCCAGTACGCCTAGTGGCGTCTTAGGGCAACAACAAATTGATCAATCTATCGCTGTTTCCACCACGCCTAGTGGCGTCTTTGTGGAACAAAAACAGACCAAACAATCTATCGTTTCCGTAATCAGATTGGTTGGCAAGCAGGTGATCAGCCCACTGTGCTTATTTTAATGTGTTAAAGACTAATTGATTATTAAATGTTATATGTTATTTTACAAATTCATAGTTGATTCAGTTCTTATAGATAAGAGAGCGCGTGTATGATCTAAAATCTTTAATACATATACATATAGTTACATCTATAGAGCCAAATAAATAATAAGAGGAATTTCGCTGAATTAAATCAACTGGGGGCTTGAACGAGCTAACAGATAAACAGGTTTAATAATTTCATTTTAGTTCAACAAGATTAAAATAAATAGATTTGTTTATAAAAAATAAAGCACTGTTGCTTTCCTTCTTGGGCGATCTAAATTGTAGGTGGATTTGTTTAATAGAAAAACAAAATTGTAAGTGTCCTTTGGCTGCGCTATTATGGTACTTAGCTGCCGATGGGTGTTCTTTTGGCGTTTACTTCAGCAGCTGTTGGTTCACACAGATGTCTTGGACTGGTACGTCTCTTCAATAGTCAAGTCTGGTGACTGTATCACGTCCCATGCAGTAAGGCTGGGGTAACTATAATGGTTGTCAAGTGTCTTCAGGAACCGTCTGATGTTGGTGTCTAGCGTCGACTGCTAGCAGTCTGTACCACAACCTTGTGGGAAACAAATGCCTCTTTTGAGTAATGGGTCTCTGTTACGGTATTTTATTGAAGTCGTCTGCTATAGATGGCAGTGTGCTACTTCTAGGGTCACAGCGTTTAATATAATTTGATGTTAGGAATTCACGGACTACTGAACGCTATATGCACGATCGATTTATGACGTGTTAGCGTTGATAGGTCACGCATCGTGACTTAGATACGAGACCCTTTTTACGTTGACCGTCAAGCTGTGAAGACGCGTCCTATATTCGTCCAGTGTTGGGCATTGTATTGCCACATATTTATATAAGTACTTCGAAGCAGGGACTCAGGGTCAGTCCAAGTTATATGAATCAAATAATATAAATAGGTTAGTATACAACCAACTTCAAGGAAGATTATTTCAGTCTATAATATGATATTTATCAGACGCATACGCTCATTGTCGGCCGTTGGAAATCCCAACCGCGCGTGCACACCGCTATGATGTTCTGGCTATATTAATTCATTTTACTGGACACGGACTGATGGATTCAACTGTACTCAATTATATATGTATGCTATTAATGAATAATACTTGTGATGTCTTCATCCATTGTTCCGTCAATAAACGTTTGGACTCAATCAAGGACTTACCCACATTACTTCGATTACGGTTGGTTGCTTCAACTTGAATTCTTGATTGTTGTTTGACCTGATGAACTCTTCTTCATAGGAAGTTTATACTAATGATAATCAGGTTCGTACGGAACCAATGTTTTTCTTGGACACTCATTAATCAACGAAAACCATTATGTTGACCTCAACTGAGATAATGTTAAATAAGCAAAACTTACAGATTCAACTAACATTAATAGAATGAAAGACCCAACAACCGAACCCCGCAACAATGGTGGCCTGATGTGGCTGTGGACTTTTAAGTCACACTAGATTGTAAAGAAACAATTCCCTTCAAGCAGAATCGAAATGGACATTTTTTTTTTGGTACACCGGTGACGTCATACCGTAGCAACATAACGAACTCAGCTGAATGGCAGCGCCAGACATCGACCTTCAAATAATTCTGTCAAAACACGTCTTTGAACGATGGAAGCTAATTTCAACCTTCATGAACTGGTCATACGAGTTCCTTATCCTATTGGTGAAACGGGCACTGTAAAAACCTATCGTGTCTAAAAGCTAAGTACCTGTTTGTACTTTAAACAATGTTCGGTCCATGTTAATCACCGGCACGTCCTTTCAAAAGCATCTGTTAACCATTGTTTGTTTTATGTTCCTATATGTATTTATATCGTGTAGTTAACTTTCGTGGGCGGTAGGTGGGAATCAAAACTGATCCTTATGGCTTTTCGAACGTCAAGGTCAGTTTTGATTGTTCCGTAGGGCCGTTAAATGATCGCATTTGGCGAAAAACCCCATTCATGATTATGCCGATGGGTTGTTTGTTCGCATTTGCTATGATTTGACCTTGCTTGTTAGGTGTCCAGTTCTGTGAATAACTAGTGTATTTTACTGTATTCAGTTTCATTTTATTGAGTTTTGTATTATTGTTTGTAAGCTATCTCGTTAATCCTAACCTTGCTATCTTATTAATAGAATAATACAATATTTTTAATTAATTTTTACTAAATCATGTGATGACTTAGGTGATGTCATCTAGTTGCAGTATTAGTCCAATATACTACTGAAGCATATTGTAGATATGACAAGGCACAATAGCAAAATATATAGTGTGATAAATAACTTTGATTGATGGTTTGCCTTGAATATGACACACATATTAGATATTAATTAGTACATTTTCATAATACTACAGTGTTAACTTAGCACATATAATTGATTAAATAACATAATTATGGAGGGACAATACCCATAATTATTGAATATTGATATTAGATGCATGATATGAATTCAGCATCATAAATTTATAAGGAGATAATACATTGGTATAATGTAATGAGTGAACATTATTGATATAAATTATTATTAACAAATTGGTTGTAAAGGAACATGATAAGTGGTTGATTGGTTATATTGAATGACCATACTTTATTGTATACACATATAAGTAATTGATTATTTTAGATTGGTTATTAATACTAATATTTGACTAAGTGAGTGAGTCACTATGGATTCTGATACGGATATAGTGGACATGAGTTCCGTGTTGGAGGAGATATATAAGGATAGTTGGCTCTATAATGAATTAAAAGGCCCAGAACGTGAGAAATATATAATGGATCAATTTTTATGTCAAGCTGCATTACATTTAAAGAATTTTGCTGAGGCTAATTTTCATTCCATGCCTCATATGGCAATGGCTAAAAAGGTTATCAGATTTACTGGGGGAGAAACTTCTTACATTTTTGAGTCGCTACATTAATGTTGAGCATGATCAGGTATTAAAGAACATATATCATGCGATATTTGATGATTTTCACGGTCATAAAAGAACAGAACATCAAGTTAATGAAAAGGCCCTTACTAGTGAAATGCAGCAGTTACAAATAGAGTACGAAAAGAAATTGTTAGTTATGGAGTCTGAAAATTCTTCACTGAAGAATCAGATGACGCTGGTGACAGCGTATAATAAGGAATTTTTAAATTCTATTACTTTACTGAATAAAAAGTTAGAGGAGGAGGTAATCTCATTGAGAAAAGAAAATAGTCTTAATGTTGAGATTGAAAAGCAACGTGCATTTTTAAATCGGAACTATCTTACACAATTGACTCAGATTCATGAACTGAAATCTGGGATTACTCGTTTGAAATTACAGGGTGATATGTCAGAAGAGAAAAGATATCAGATAGAATTAACTGATAATAAAATGAAACTAGATAAACTCAAGGAGGAAAATAGTGAACTAAGGTCTGAAGTTAGTTCATTAAGAAAATTGCTTGATCAAACAAAGAGTATTATTGATGTGGAGTTAAATAAGATTGACACTGCTTTGATGGCAGAATGTATACAAGAAAAGAATGTTGATAGTGAGTTAGTTGTTAAAGAAATGGGTGTTGATGGTATGGAGTCAGATAAAACGTCTAGGTCGGACATAATGTCTGTTCTGAGGAATCTCCTCCAAGAAGGGATTAATGATGGTTTCCAAGGCCAAGACCTTGAAGATTTTGTATTAGATAATTTTTTATGTTGCACGGCATCCGATTTAGCAGATTTTGTGGATGTTAATTTTCATTTTGTCCCATATATGACAATGGCTAGGGACATAGCAGACTTCCTAGGTGGAGTGTTTCGTACTTTTGTGGAACGGTACGTACACGTCCAACATGGTTCTATAGTGAATAACATTCATAATGCTATTCTCTGCGACAATGATTATGATCAACAAATGCACAACACATGGAATGAGCAGAAAAAAGTGACAATTTTAGAAACTATTGATGAGAAAAGAGAAGAGGAGTTATTGGATATTATTGCCAGTCAAGAGAAGATTATAAGTGACTTGCGAAAGGAGGCGAGTTTACTGAAGTTTGAAACCAATACTGATAATTCGAAATTGAGAACACTGGAAGTGAAGCTTGCAAACTCTAGGACCTCATTAGAATCCACTATGAAAAAAAATAAAGCGTTGGAGTCTGAGGTTGAGAGACTCACATTGAAAATTTCGCAAGATAATGCCGCAGCCTACCAAAGAAAACTTCATACACAGAGTGCGCACATTCAGTCGTTATTATCTGAAGTTGGTCGACTGAAAACAAATGAACAAACAAATATAGCTTTGAAAATAGAAAATCACACACAATATGTTAAGATTCAAGAGCTTACTTCAGAAGTAGCTCGATTACAATTAATTAAGAAAATAGCAGATAATAAGATTGATACTGCGTTAAGATCAGATGGTCATACAGACCAGGCCATCCAATATGAGCTGATTCTCACTGATGATGTGCAGTTAGGATCCATTTACTATGATGAGGAACAATATAAACAGTTCTGTCTAAATAGAGGCATTAAAACAAAGATTGAAATAGAAAAAAGGGAAAATGGGAGTGTATCATTTGATGACAATAATATAATGGATGTATGTCATACAGATAATGATAAATTTTATGAATTTTGTCTTAGACAGGAAAAAAAGCTGGACGATGAGGTAACCTCATTGAAACTGATGCTGAATGAACAGATAAGTAAAGTGAAATCTTCCACGTGTGACTTGGCATTATTACGTGAAGATAATAAGAAACTTATGATTTATTCCCATAGCGGTAATGAAACACATAAGAAATTATCTGATGAAGGGCAATCAGAAAATGAAGAAGAGAATACAGAATCTGGTATTAGTGTTACTGTATCTACATCGAGTGATGATTGTTTCATTGATGACAGGGTGACTGCATTAGAAACGTTACTCCTAGCTGAGAAACATAGATATAATAATAATAATAAATTCTTTAAGCACCAAACACGGCGCATAAGGCAGAAACCAGTGCTCTCCAGGTTGACCTGGAAAAAGAAACACATCAACAGATCTATGAACTGTCAACAGCATTGATAACACTCGATTCTTTACGGGATAAGGAGAAGAATATTAACACTAACTTGGATAAAATAAATAAGAAACAGAGGCAGGAGATTGCTTTCCTGACTTCTGAAAGGAATAAATTAAGAAAGAGGGTCGATTGTCTACTGGATGTACTGGCAGGTAAAAATATATTGATGAACGACAGAGGGGATAAACGTATTTTACGACATGCAGTCAGTACTAAATGCGATACTAAAGTGTCTACACACCCAGTGAAGATTATTAGATCATTCCGGGGGAAATATACTTTCCCTCGACAAGATACTACTGCTAATTCTGAAAGTAGATGTTGGCGACAGGATCAGACTACAACTGATCCAAAGAAAATTGTTGATGTTGTCGACATTAAAAAGGAGAGTACTAAGAAGAGTAAGATGTTGAAAAATAATGTTGGAGTTAAGAATAACGGAATGATACCAAATAAAATTAATACCAGCACATTTAAACAAAAGAATGTATGTCGTTCTTTTGACCCGTCTATGACTACATGTGCTACAAATATGATAGGAAACTCTTTACAGAGCGATACAACAGGAAGCAATCTGATCATCAGAAGAAGTCCCCCCGTCCGACAAGTGTTTCGGCCCTATATACTCCTTTACACTCTAAGGGGGGCGGGCCCACTTGGGTCATGACTCCCAAGCGTCTCAGCTTCCTGTTGTCTTGCATCGAAAATGAACTCATTTAACTTATGGTAGCAACGTTAAATTCCACAACTCCGCCAGCCCTGGAGGCAATTGTGAAAGTAACAAGGAGAAAACAAATTATTCCGTTCGTTCCGTCGCACACACTGAGACACCAGCGCGAAGTCAACGAGTCGCCACTGCGTGTTCCCCACTGGACTTTTGATACTGACACCCCTTATAGTATACACCGCTTGTCGCCCCTGAGTCGCAGCCCGTTCACTAGTCCACCACAAACCTCAGCGTATTGTGGACTTAGAAAAATTCCTGGTGTTTTCTGTACCGCAGCGTTTATTGTTACGATCTCCATTCCCCATTGCGGTTGTTCCACAGCCAGCCTGATGCCTTTTCGGCAGTTTCACTAAGCCTCTTCAGGGCCCTTGTTCTCGACTGTCCCCTCAGCCCCAACAGTTTCAATAGATCATACACTGATGCAGCCACAAGCCCTCTTGCGCCCACTTCAACAGCCATGACCCTTGCAGTGAACCCATCGTGTCTCAGATCCGCGGCCAGATCACTATACTTGGCCGCTTTGAACGAATGTTGCTCATCTAATCTGGATTCAAATGGCACTGTCAGTTCAATCAGTATGACCTGGAGCGTTGCTGCAGAATGAAGCACTATATCCGGCCGTCTCCGCGATTTTCTGATACTCTCTGGATATGCCCCTCGTCCAGGTAGGTCTACCGCCATCTCCCAATCATTTCCACAATCAAGAAGAGATGGTAAACTGCTACCAGGTTTATTCGGTTTGGGGTGTGCTGACTTTCCTGCCCTCAGAAAGTATGTGTTTGCGGTGTCTGGCCGGACTTTGCTATTCGCCTTCATTCTTGCCAGATCTATTGTCGTAGCAAGCTCATTTAGCACTTTGTTATGGCGCCAAGTGTATCGCCGTTGCCCTAATGACACCTTACACGCTGAGAGCACGTGTTCAAGTGTCTGCCTCCCCTGGCACAGGGGGCACTGCTCATCATCCGACTTTCCCCATTTCACAAGGTTGGTTGCCGACGGCAGCAGGTCATACAGTGATCTGACAACGAAGCTGAGCCTAAGAGGTGCCATATGCCATATATCATTCCATGTCAAGGACCTCTGCAGGGCTCCTTCCCATGTAGTCCATTGGCCTTGTTGGACCTGCTGCACTGCTTTTTGCAACCTCTTATCATTCTCAGCTTCTCGTATCTCCTGAACTACCATGTCTCTGCGCTCCCTGCTTGATGCCTTGGACCACCAGCGGATGTCTCCATGACCAAATCCCCGTCTATTCGTTTGTGTGTATCCGATTACCTCCCTCAGTTTGAGTGACTCTTGGGCAGCATCAACAGCTTCTTCCACTTTCCACTTCCTTCCCGTTTTCAGTGTGGGCTGAATGGACTTAACCACGTCATCAGCTGACTCGCGTAGCATCATTGCAAGCCTTGCCTTTCCAACTTTGTACTCTTCAACAACTGACTTGAAAGGAAGCAGAAGTTTTGACTTTTTGCAGTACAGTGCTACATCTGACAGACCTGGTGGTACTCCTAGCCATTTTCTCATGAACTTGTTGACCTTCTTCTCTATGGCTTCCACTGTACTTGTGCTTATTTCATATATAAGCAGTGGCCACAGCAACTTTGGTATCAACATGAACTGGAGGCACCACAGTTTGAACTTCCCCAGGAGTCTGCTTTGGTCTATGATCTGTAGCCCTCTGTCCGCCATTTCTATTGTCTGTTGCACTGCCTTTGAGTCTTTTAATGAGGCATCGTACACTCTGCCAAGACTTTTAACAGGTTCCTCAATGACAGTAGGGATTCTTTGGTTGGAAACCGTGAATATGACCTCTGCTATCTTCCCTTTCCTGACTGATAGGCTTCTCGACTTCTTGGGTTTGAAGCTCATTCTGCACCAGCTGACTAGTTCATCCAGGCGTGCTAACATCCTCCGGGCCTGATGTTCATCTGATGTCAGAATTGTTGTGTCATCCATGAATGCTTTGAGCGGTGGCATGAGACACATTCCACCGAGCTTTGGACCTATAGCCATTCCTTCAGCCGCATTGAGGATTACCTGCATAGCCATCACGAATAGTATCGGAGAGATGGTACATCCCATCGCAATTCCAACTTCAAGGCCAATCCACTTCGTTGTGGAAAATACATTATTACAGGGTAAGGGTCATCATACTCAGGCCCAACATACTATTCCAGTCGATCGAAAGAATTATACTTACATGAGGGACATACATTGCAGTGTACTTCAAGCAACTAAGGTTGCACATCAATCTTTTTCCCATGTTAGTCTTCTTCTTCTTCATTTTAGTCGACTATAGTGTTGTTATACCCTGTTCAACCTGGAAATTGGTTATAATTTGGGTATATTGTGTGTTATGCTCTTCGATGGTGGCTGGTTGTTAGTCCTGAAAAGGACTGGTACATATTCTCGTACCGTGTTAGTTAGCAATCTGCCACAAGGTACTACATGGCAGGCACTTAGTAATTTCTTTAAGTACACGGCAGACGTTAGGTTCGTGCGTCTGTTGCCACCTACCAATAACAGGTATGGTGAAGTTCTGGTTACATTTCGTAACAATAGAGATGCTCGAAAGGTTATCGAGCTTGACAATGATGTTTATTTTCACCACCGTTCTTTGAGATTGCAATTAGTACCTGATTCTGCGTCACGCAGATAACAGGTTTCGGTAACACTGTTCGTCACATCTTTGATGACTCAGCACTAGCCAGTCATCATTTCTTTTCTTTATTGGTCATTTATTATGTATATAGCTTAGTTATTGTAGGCTTTTTTATTAGATGACACAGTAGTACCAAATTGTCATTATACTAATCTATCAGTGATTCAGGAAGAAGAATCTTCTTTTCCTGAGGTACAGATGGCATTACCTGTACCAATAGTACAACCTACTGAATCTTGGCGGGATGTAACCATCTCTTCTTCGGTTACACCGCAACAGCATCAGAAGATTGCTGATCTCTTACAATTATTCCCAGATGTGCTGACAGACGTACCTGGTCGCACATCAGCGATCTCTCATGACATTATTCTTAATGATGATACACCAATCCGTGTACATCCCTATTCTGTCCCACTACATTTTCTTAGTAAAACAACTCAAGAACTTGAACAGATGTTGTCTCTAGGTATTATTGAACCTAGTAACTCTCCATTTTCTTCACCACTAGTCATTGTCAGAAAGAAGGACAACAACATTCGTCTATGCGTGAACTATAGGAAGCTAAATGCTCAGACTGTAGTTGATAGCGAACCACATCCACTCCTTGACGATTTACTTCCTCGTCTATCCAACGCAACAATTTTCACAAAGATAGACTTAACTAAAGGTTACTGGCAAATTCCATTAACCGAAAAAGCTAAATACTACACATCGTTTTCCACTCCACAAGGTCTTTACCAGTGGAATGTGATGCCTTTTGGGCTTGTAAACGCTCCAGCTACCTTTATTTGCATGATGCGACATATTTTATCAGGTAGACCAGACATCATTACATACATCGACGACATATGCTTATTTAGTTCGTCATTTGAGGAACATTTTTCGGGGCTTAGATAAGTTTTGGAAATACTGCGGGATAATCATTTAACCGTGAAACCTACGAAAATACAAATTGCATTTCAGGAGATAACCTTCCTGGGACATATTATTGGAGCGGGACGTGTTCAAACGGTTCCTAGTACGGTTTCAAAAATCTTAAACTTATCAGTTCCTCAAACGAAGAAGCAAGTTAGGAGCTTATTAGGGTTAGTCCAATACTACAGCAGATTCGTACCTAACTTGTCGTCCATCATGGCTGTCTTGTCATCATTGTTAAAGAAAGACATGCCGTTGAAAGTGGCATGGACTGACGAATGCGACAAAACGTTTCACAAAATATTAAATATATTTTCAAATCCACCTATTTTGAGACTACCTGATGCTTCTAAAAAGTTTATCCTTCGTACAGATGCCAGTAATTATGGAATTGTTACGGTATTTTATTGAAGTCGTCTGCTATAGTTGGCAGTGTGCTACTTCTAGGGTCACAGCGTTTAATATAATTTGATGTTAGGAATTCACGGACTACTGAACGCTATATGCACGATCGATTTATGACGTGTTATGACGTGTTAGCGTTGATAGGTCACGCATCGTGACTTAGATACGAGACCCTTTTTACGTTGACCGTCAAGCTGTGAAGACGCGTCCTATATTCGTCCAGTGTTGGGCATTGTATTGCCACATATTTATATAAGTACTTCGAAGCAGGGACTCAGGGTCAGTCCAAGTTATATGAATCAAATAATATAAATAGGTTAGTATACAACCAACTTCAAGGAAGATTATTTCAGTCCATAATATGATATTTATCAGACGCATACGCTCATTGTCGGCCGTTGGAAACCCCAACCGCGCGTGCACACAGCTATGATGTTCTGGCTATATTAATTCATTTTACTGGACACGGACTGAGAATATTAAATGGATTCAACTGTACTCAATTATATATGTATGCTATTAATGAATAATACTTGTGATGTCTTCATCCATTGTTAAAGAAAGACATGCCGTTGAAAGTGACATGGACTGACGAATGCGACAAAACGTTTCACAAAATATTAAATATATTTTCAAATCCACCTATTTTGAGACTACCTGATGCTTCTAAAAAGTTTATCCTTCGTACAGATGCCAGTAATTATGGGATTGGTGCTTGTCTGCTCCAGTGTCACGAAGGCATACTACATCCGACTCTTTACATCTCACGCAAACTCAAGACGCCAGAAACTAAATATTCTACTGTGGATAAAGAGTTATTGGCCGTCGTGTGGGCCATCAACAAATTAGAAAAATTTTTACTGGGTGCACCCTTCTTGATCCAAACAGATCAGAAGGCGGTGGCATCCCTACGTCGCTCGAATCACAAAAGCCCAAAACTTACGAGGTTTGCTATCCTCCTACAACCATTCGAATTCACCATTGAATACATATCAGGGACAGAAAACATCGTGGCCGACGTACTCTCAAGAAATCTTTCGGAAGATGATTCATGAATGCGGATAGTCTTCAAATAACTTCACAAAATTAATCATACCAAAAGACAGAATTCGATCAACGAATTATCCACCTATGAATGAAACGTCAACAATTATTCAGAGAAACAAACAATAGAGACGCTAGTCGAACGAGATTAATGAAAGCAAGAGACATAGTGTTCATATTCACACGGGGACTTTGGCTTGTGTCCATTACTAATACAACTGTTACCAAGATAGTCGGAAATATTATCTGAATTCAAATTGGACAAATTTCGTTATGTGACATGACTAATTGAACATTATGAAACTTAAATTCATTCAGGATCGGAACATTTAAACAGTCTTCGAATGGAACTTTCCGTAGATCCTTAAGGACATAACGACGACTGGATCTTCATGTCCGACATTATTAAGTTTAATAAGTTATTAAGTTAATAAAGAACATAATAAAATTGAAGTGTGATAAATAAAAAAATGAAATGTGTCAAAAGAAAGAAAAGATGAAAAGAACAAAATAATATCACACAAGCAAATACTTTAAATATTTTATTTATGAATATGATAGCTGTTATATGCATTTAGTTAAGATATTCACATGAAATGTATGATTATTTTTTCTTTTATTAAGTCATTAAGTTAATTACTTAGTAATTACTCGACACTCATAATTAAGTTTAATCACACATAACTAAATTAATTTATACTTTACCTTTTTTCTTTACTTTACTTGTCCTTACTTCTCATATCTGTTATTATGACACTATCTCTCATTTTGTTTAATTAGATGTTAATTAATTAATACCCTACATACTTATTATGATTAATTAGTTTAATTTTAATTAGTTAGTATAATTTTCTTTACATACCACTTCATTATTCAGTAGATAATTATTTAGCGACAGTTGACACCCCTTTGTTTAATATAATAATATTATACGACTGATATCTTATCGACATGACCACGACACTGTTCTAGACAGAACATCGTAGGCCATAGGTCGGGTTTTTGTTAAATTTTTCATTTGAGTAAGATAGTTCAAAAAAATCTATCTAATAGATTTTTTTTCCCCGGCGGGCAGGGAATTTTTACGGTATTTTATTGAAGTCGTCTGCTATAGTTGGCAGTGTGCTACTTCTAGGGTCACATTCATTCATAACCCTCCACTCCCAAAGGAGCATAGGCCTTCAACAAACACATGCCAAGTCCTCCTGTCACGTGCCATCATCTCAAGTTCTTTCCATGTTCTCCTCATCACTTTCACCTCTGTTTCCAACTCTCTTCTCCATGTACTTCTTGGTCTTCCTCTGCCTCTCTTGCCCTGGGGGTTCCAGAACAAGGACTGCCTTGTAATGCTATCAACAGGTTTTCTCAGTGTGTGTCCTATCCATCGCCATCGTCTTCTTCTCATTTCTTGTTCCACTGGCACTTGTCTAGTTCTTGTCATCAGTTCCACGTTGGTAACCTTGTCATACCATTTTAATCCCTCTATTCTACGCAAGCACCCATTTATGAAAGTCTGTAGCTTTTTGGTTGTTGTCTTTGTTGTTCTCCATGTCTCTGAGCCATACAATAGGACTGGCTTCACATTTGAGTTGAAGATTCTAGGGTCACAGCGTTTAATATAATTTGATGTTAGGAATTCACGGACTACTGAACGCTATATGCACGATCGATTTATGACGTGTTAGCGTTGATAGGTCACGCATCGTGACTTAGATACGAGACCCTTTTTACGTTGACCGTCAAGCTGTGAAGACGCGTCCTATATTCGTCCAGTGTTGGGCATTGTATTGCCACATATTTATATAAGTACTTCGAAGCAGGGACTCAGGGTCAGTCCATGTTATATGAATCAAATAATATAAATAGGTTAGTATACAACCAACTTCAAGGAAGATTATTTCAGTCCATAATATGATATTTATCAGACGCATACGCTCATTGTCGGCCGTTGGAAATCCCAATCGCGCGTGATTACAGCTATGATGTTCTGGCTATATTAATTCATTTTACTGGACACGGACTGAGAATATTAAATGGATTCAACTGTACTCAATTATATATGTATGCTATTAATGAATAATACTTGTGATGTCTTCATCCATTGTTCTGTCAATAAACGTTTGGACTCAATCAAGGACTTACCCACATTACTTCGATTATGGTTGGTTGCTTCAACTTGAATTCTTGATTGTTGTTTGACCTGATGAACTCTTCTTCATAGGAAGTTTATACTAATGATAATCAGGTTCGTACGGAACCAATGTTTTCTTGGACACTCATTAATCAACGAAAACCATTATGTTGACCTCAACTGAGATAATGATAAATAAGCAAAACTTACAGATTCAACTAACAATAATAGAATGAAAGCCCCAACAACCGAACCTCGCAACAGTCTCCTGATATAAGCATCAGGCGACCTTCGCTTCCATCTCCCCTTCCATCTTCCTCACAAGTTTTACCCTCCCTGAGCGTTAATTTTAGACCCTGTGAGTCGGATGAAAGTGCTTTTGGACAGTGGAAGGCGACAATATATATATATATATATATATATATATATATATATATATATATATATATATATATATATATATATATATATATATATATATATATATATGGGGTAAAGGAACCCGTTACACGCCCATTGAGGCATATGGGAATATGGTGTTAGGCCCATATTATCTTGACCGTCGGCACACGAGGGGTGATGTGGTCGGCATCACGCCGGCCGCCTTAACCTTCCCAGCGTTGCTCTGGTACCCACTTGGGGCTGGGTCGACCCAGGAGCCGTGTGCGGCCTGAAAAAAATCCCGCCTGCTCTGGGGATCGGACCATAGACCACTGCGCTAGGAAGCCAATGCACTAACCACTATGCTACCGTTATATATATATATATATATATATATATCCGTTTATATATATATATATATATATATATATATATATATATATATATATATATATATATATATATATATATATATATATATATATATATATATACTAAAGTGTTAGTATAATAAATATATATATATATATACACCATGATATCATCATCCTCTCCCCTGCTTAGTATGGAGCCTGGGGCCACCTCTGCTGTTGGTTCCTTGTGAAGAAACCAGCACGAAGAAGTCACCAGCTCTTGTCATGGTGGTTCATGTGTCAAATTGTTTGCAGTGGTAAGTTTGCCAGCCTCATATGCAACAGTACATCCACAAGCGAACTACACCTGTCAAAGTGCAAATATAAAATGATAAAAAGTACAAATTACACCTTACCCCGATATCAGGCGAAGTAATATGCAGGCTTGATGCACAACATGGCCGTAACTTATTGCAACTAGTTTAAGATGCAGTAATCCCTCAGATAGATCAAGTTACAGTGTACTGAATCCTTATACTATTTCCACTTCTAAGGTTTGTCCGGAGGCTTGGGCTTTCAGTATTATTATGGGAGTTTTACGCTCTCTAATTTTAGCAGCTACTAACACTGTGGCCGGTCCTATAGGATGTTCTGGTTACGAGCTATTATTTTGGCTGTCTGTGATCTCTCCTTGACAAAATTGGAAGTCAGTGAAATAGTCTTACAAAGCGGTATGTTATAAGCGAAATTTTCTCCCACACACCATGTTGCTTCGTTGAGAAGAGATCCAATCCTCAGCAATCTATTTTAGCATTTCAAATGCCAAACCAATTGCAAATAAGTGTCTGATTATGGTAGGGGTCCCCCGTCTACCCTCGTTTAGAACAATACTACATGTAAGCATAAGATATTGCTTTTTACATGATATTTTCAAACTCCATGACCATATAAAGTATAGCTACTTCCGTTTCGCCTGTCATATTTATAAACTCACTACTTCACATATCTATCACTGATAATCTCCTCCAAAAAGTTACTTTCTCGTAGTTGATTATTACAACAGAGTCTATTTACCGGAAATGTTACATCACTTTCCGTGCCGTAATCTTTGACAATATTGTCATCTTCCGACATCCTAGTGAACTCGACCACGTATCAACGGTTGTTATCTACCTTCCTCGACAAACGTCTGGGTTTTCGCTCTATGCCGTCTGGCGGTGTTTGTTCAATCGCTACCTACACACATCTCTGTCCGGCCGTAAACTGTTACATAATATAGTACGCAACAACTTCACTCTGCATAATAAAAGTCAATGATGCTTCAAAAACAGGTCAAGCGGATAGGTACTGTTACGGAGTGGCAAAATATGATATGACAGCATTGGTCAACGAGAGCGAAAAATGCGATATGGAGCGGGTGGGAAAAAAGAAAAGGAATGGCACAGGAGAAAATTAAAGGAGGTCACAGTAAAATGTAACAGTCGAAGATTTGACTTGTCATAGTTATCCGCTCAAGTGTTCTCAGTCAACTTTACTCGTATTTAAGTCTATTTATAAAGTTAGTTGCTTATCCTTTACTGGACGTGGCAATCAACCCCAGCTTTTATTCGCTGTTTGTGATTTTTCTAGGCATTTTTTTCATTCAGTAGTTTGCCATTATAACACCAGAAACACTAAACACCATAAAGATGAGAAAGGAAATGAAAAGAAAGAAAACAGAAGCGAAGTCCCCCAGGTTAAAACAACTATATAGCGAACAGTACAGCCAGCTGGACAGGGAAGTTAAACGCCAAACCCGAGCCAACAAAAGGAATTTCCTAGACGATCTTGCAAAACAGGCAGAAGAGGCAGCACTGAGAAATGAACAAAGCACAGTATACAAAATAACTAAATTCATCAGCGGAAAACAAGGTGCAAACAATATTACATTAGTAAGAGATAAGCAAGGAAATCTCATCAAGACAGCAGAGGGACAGGAAACAAGATGGGCAGAGCACTTCAGAGAAACTCTGAACAAGGAAATACCAGAGACACAATTGAATGTTCCTGAGGCTGAAAACGATCTAGATGTTAATACAGACATTCCACGAAAAGAAGAAATCATCACAGCAATCAAAGGGTTAAAGAACGGTAAAGCTCCGGGCCATGATAACTTAAATGCAGAGCTATTTAAGACAGACCCTGAGCTAGCAGCAGAACTATTAGAACCACTATTTGCACAAGTGTGGAAAACGGGGACAACACCATCAGAGTGGAACAAAGGAATAATTGTCAAATTGCCCAAAAATGGAGATCTTGCAGACTGCAATAATTGGAGAGGAATCACTCTTCTCTCAGTTCCCAGCAAAATACTAGGCAGGATAATTATACAGAGAATTTCAAAGGCAGTAGACTACAAACTGAGGAAAGAACAAGCAGGATTTAGAAAGAACAGAAGATGTGTAAACCATATATTCACTCTCAGGAACATTATAGAACAGTGCTCAGAATGGAAAAGACAGCTTTACATAAATTTTGTTGATTTTGAAAAGGCTTTTGACAGCATACATAGGGACAGTTTATGGAAAATACTGAGGGCTTATGGAATTCCAAGCTGCATAGTGACAATCATAAAAAGCCTCTATGCCAACTTTACGTGTAGTGTTGGGCAGAGCAACCTAACCTTCGAGGTGAAGACAGGAGTACGACAGGGATGCCCCTTATCAACCACTCTATTTTTAACAGTCATAGACTGGGTGATGTGCCAGACAACAGAGGGCAGTCCAAGAGGAATAAGATGGACTACATTTTCTACATTGGAAGATCTGGAATATGCAGATGACATTGCACTGCTGGCACATTCACATCAACACATCCAGGAAAAAACGGATAGACTTAATAAATTTAGCCAGCAGGTGGGCTTGAACATCAATTTAAAGAAGTCTGAGGTCATGACGCTCAATGTGAGCAACCCTGAGCCCATATCAGTAAGGAATCAGCAATTGGTACAGACAGATACCTTCACATACCTAGGAAGCATA
This sequence comes from Oreohelix idahoensis, assembly GCA_024509875.1. Classification (NCBI taxonomy): domain Eukaryota; kingdom Metazoa; phylum Mollusca; class Gastropoda; order Stylommatophora; family Oreohelicidae; genus Oreohelix; species Oreohelix idahoensis. The sequence continues at coordinate 235,897 of JAMPIV010004255.1, read as the reverse complement.
GTAACACCAGACGGTGGGGAAGGCAAAGACATCAACATCAGAATGAATAAGGCAAGAACAGCCTTCTTTAGCCTAAATAACATCTGGAAGTCCTCCCAATACAGCACAAGCATAAAATTAAGATTATACCATAGTTGCGTGCTTTCTGTGCTTCTCTATGGTGCGGAATGCTGGAGAGTCACAGAGAAGGAAATGTCAAAATTGTCCTCTTTTCACACAACATGCCTAAGAAAAATTCACCGCATCTTTTGGCCGAATACCATCACCAACCAAGATCTGCTTACTCGTAGCAAGCAAGAGGACATGCACACCATCATAGCTGGCAGACGCTGGAGCTGGGCTGGTCATGTCCTCAGAAGAGACCCCGATGCCATCACAAGAACAGCTATGCTTTGGACCCCTGAAGGAAAGCGAAAGAGAGGCCGACCAAAAACAACTTGGCGGAGGACTGTGGAGGCTGAGATGCAAAGAATGAACCAGAGTTGGGGCACTGTACGAAGGATGGCCACCGACCGTGCAAAGTGGAATCAATTTGTTGTTGCCCTACAAGACGCCACTAGGCGTGATGGCCACTGACTGCTTTGACGGTCGGTGGTTAAGGATCGAAGAAGAAGAAGTTTGCCATTGCTTTCTCAACGTTACGGCGCTTATACCATTGTTAAAAATCCTCACAAAGCGATCTGCTACCAAACCGCCTGCAGCAGGTTTCGAACCTGGTATATCTGGATTATGAAACTGCGTTCATATCCATTAGGCCACAGACGCCGACAGTCTATTTATACATAACTTATATTTTCCCTGTTCGCTCCTTATTTCACATAAAGTAGCCTGTTAGGACATGACTGTTGAGCAGTAGTAATCCCAGGGGATTACACGGGGCATGCATTACTTTACTGTTACAGATTCTTGTGTGGTGTTGAATACGAATGTATCTCCCCTTGCTTGGCATTGTTGGTCACCCTTTTTAAGATTTGGATTTCGCAGCGCAGCGGCGATTGTTAGTGTGCGTGTGTGTTTGTTTACTTGCCCTCCCTCCCCTTTCCCCACCCAAAAAAACACACACACACAAACAAAACATTTGGAACACTTAACACAATAGGTCGCTTTCTCTTGTTCTGAAATTTCACTTACTTGAAATGTTCCCGCTAAGCTGTGCAGTGAAATAGCGCACATAATAAATTGAACCGTGCAAAAACAATTCAGTTGACACAAACATGATAATAAACAAGACAAACACTGTCCTCCCATTCAGAAAATACATATACCGTACTGCTAATTCAGTAAATGTCAAGTTCCCGGATGTAGGGGCATCAGAGTGGTTAGAGTGCTTCCTGCCCTAGGCGAAGGGACCTGTTTCAAAACTAGGTCACTTCTTGCTCTACTCTGCTAACTTCTAATATTTTTACCAGTTTCCTCCTTTTGGAGAACGGAGTCACCACAGCGGCTGGTCCCGCTTACAACAACGAACGAACGAACGAACGAACGAAATCTTTATTTCATCAGGGTAAAGAAATAGGCATAATTGCCTTTTTTACATTTCTGCCCTGCAATACAATTTTCAGCGTTTTACAAATTAAAATTAAAATATTAACAACTTCAGACAGGATTGATTAATATTATCATCACAATCAGAAACTGAGCATACACAAGTACATTTACTCATAGTCATTCACGAACATAGAGAGAGAGAGAGAGAGAGAGAGAGAGAGAGAGAGAGAGAGAGAGAGAGAGAGAGAGAGAGAGAGAGAGAGAGGTCAAGCAATAAAGCTACTTAATATAAAAAAATTCAATTTAAAATGAAAATATTACAAAGACAGTTAAATGCTCGTGGAAACGCTGAAATAACTGAAACAGAATTGTCGTTAAATGTTTGTACAAGATTTCATGACATGTGAATGCAGATGTCTTTTGAATGAGATGTAATTATCAGTTTTGACATACTTGGGTAGGGAATTCCATGCTAAACCACCTGCATAACTAAAACAACTTCGGAAGAGGTCAGTTCGAGGTTTTGCAAGGTCCAAAAGTAGGTCACCACGTATAAAATATGAGCAGTACTTATAGCGAAAGAACATTTGCAAGTATGAAGGCGTTCTGCCGGTGTAAAATTTGATGCACAAACAGGAGATCTTGGAAGAAGAAGAATTTTTTAAGAGGAAGAACATTGAGCTGTGAACATAGCCTGCGTCACAGAATTTATGTACTCTTTCAGTGGTGTTATCTTTTGGCCATTTATTTTACACGATAAGGTTGCCAGCCTCATTGAAAAACCTCATATTAGTTACCTCTTACGACATGCATGAGGGAGCATTACCAGCTGTAAAAATGGACACCTGACTCAGCTCTCCAAGTGTGGAAAACGGGGACAACACCATCAGAGTGGAACAAAGGAATAATTGTCAAATTGCCCAAAAAGGGAGATCTTGCAGACTGCAATAATTGGAGAGGAATCACTCTTCTCTCAGTTCCCAGCAAAATACTAGGCAGGATAATTATACAGAGAATTTCAAAGGCAGTAGACTACAAACTGAGGAAAGAACAAGCAGGATTTAGAAAGAACAGAAGATGTATAGACCATATATTCACTCTCAGGAACATTATAGAGCAGTGCTCAGAATGGCAAAGACAGCTTTACATAAATTTTGTTGATTTTGAAAAGGCTTTTGACAGCATACATAGGGACAGTTTATGGAAAATACTGAGGGCTTATGGAATTCCAAGCTGCATAGTGACAATCATAAAAAGCCTCTATGCCAACTTTACGTGTAGTGTTGGGCAGAGCAACCTAACCTTCGAGGTGAAGACAGGAGTACGACAGGGATGCCCCTTATCAACCACTCTTTTTTTAACAGTCATAGACTGGGTGATGCGCCAGACAACAAAGGGCAGTCCAAGAGGAATAAGATGGACTACATTTTCTACATTGGAAGATCTGGAATATGCAGATGACATTGCACTGCTGGCACATTCACATCAACACATCCAGGAAAAAACGGATAGACTTAATAAATTTAGCCAGCAGGTGGGCTTGAACATCAATTTAAAGAAGTCTGAGGTCATGACGCTCAATGTGAACAACCCTGAGCCCATATCAGTAAGGAATCAGCAATTGGTACAGACAGATACCTTCACATACCTAGGAAGCATAGTAACACCAGACGGTGGGGCAGGCAAAGACATCAACATCAGAATGAATAAGGCAAGAACAGCCTTCTTTAGCCTAAATAACATCTGGAAGTCCTCCCAATACAGCACAAGCACAAAATTAAGATTATACCAGAGTTGCGTGCTTTCTGTGCTTCTCTATGGTGCGGAATGCTGGAGAGTCACAGAGAAGGAAATGTCAAAATTGTCCTCTTTTCACACAACATGCCTAAGAAAAATTCACCGCATCTTTTGGCCGAATACCATCACCAACCAAGATCTGCTTACTCGTAGCAAGCAAGAGGACATGCACACCATCATAGCTGGCAGACGCTGGAGCTGGGTTGGTCATGTCCTCAGAAGAGACCCCGATGCCATCACAAGAACAGCTATGCTTTGGACCCCTGAAGGAAAGCGAAAGAGAGGCCGACCAAAAAACAACTTGGCGGAGGACTGTGGAGGCTGAGATGCAAAGAATGAACCAGAGTTGGGGCACTGTACGAAGGATGGCCACCGACCGTGCAAAGTGGAATCAATTTGTTGTTGCCCTACAAGACGCCACTAGGCGTGATGGCCACTGACTGCTTTGACGGTCGGTGGTTAAGGATCGAAGAAGAAGAAGAAGACTCAGCTCTCGAGTTAGGGAAGGCAAAAGCAGCGAAGAAGGGAACCAGTCACCTCACGTCATAAAGCTGGACAGGTTTAAGGGTACTGTCTAATACTTGACTTCCCTACGGCAGTATCGGATATAGTACTGCCTTTTCCATTTATCATAATGCTTACTTACTTAGTCGCTCCTCTTCTACCCTGGGGTGTAGAGGCTTGCCAGAGAGAGCGCCATACTATCATAACCGCTGTCTTCCTTCTGGCCTGGTTCCAATCTAGTTCTCGGTCCATCAGAGATTGTCTAATGTTGCACTCCCAGCGGACTCTGGGTCGTCCTGGAGGTTTAGTTCCGTGGGTCTTAGTTTCCCATACTTGTCATGGTAGCCGATCTTCTCCCATTCTGCAGACATGGCCAGACCATCGTAGTTGGGACTGTTCTACTTGGGTCTGCAGGGGCTGGGTTTAAAACCTTCAGTCAACACCCTTTAGCTCCCCGAGAAGCATAGGCCTTCAACAAACACATGCCAAGTCTTCCTGTCACGTGCCATCCGCTCAAGTTATATCCATGTTTTCTTCATCATTTTCACCTCTGTATCCAGTTCTCTTCTCCATGTGTTTTTTTTGTCAACCTCTGCCTCCCTTTCCCTGGGGATTCCAGAACAAGGACTGCCTTGTAATGCTATCAGCATGTTTCCTCAATGTGTGTCCTATCCATCGCCAGCGTCTTCTCATCTCTTGTTCCACTGGCACTTGTCTGGTTCTTGTCATCAGTTCCACATTTATGACTTTCTCATAGTTTTGGGGCCTTGCCGTACCATTTATCATAATTTGAGCTCTTGTGTTTGCATTTGATGAATACGGATGTTTTAGTACCGCAGCTTCATTAAAAGTATTCAATTAAACAAAATAGTAACACTTCCTCATTGCCCGGCGTATGCAGCGAATGTGTCCGGCGTATACAGCGAATGTGTCCGGCGTATGCAGCGAATGTGTTCGGCGTATGCAGCGATTGTGTCCGGCGTATGCAGCGAATGTGTTCGGCGTATGCAGCGAATGTGTTCGGCGTATGCCGCGAATGTGTCCGGCGTATGCAGTGAATGTGTTTGGCGGATGCAGCGAATGTGTCCGGCGTATGCAGCGAATGTGTCCGGCGTATGTAGCGAATGTGTCCGGCGTATGCAGTCAATGTGTCCGGCGTATGCAGTCAGTGTTTTCGGCGTATGCAGTGAATGTGCCAAAAAAAGCTGGATACATGGCTTTTTTAAAATAGTGTTTTAAGAACGCACATAAACACATATCCTATAATTTTGTTTAGTCTCATTAATTAAAGACAAATTTCTGCACTTTAGATCTGCTTAATTTGTTTATTATAATTCACCAGCGCTGGGCTTCTGTCAGATATAGATAATCTTCGTTGTGAATATTCGTCTTTCAAACTGTACCACTAAGAGCTGATTATGTTTAAATGATTCATAGATCTCAACATTCTTGTAACAGAAGTATTTGTTTTATTCGTTGCATATTTCCTCCTCTGTTTGTAATTATTGTTAGACTTTCGTCTTTTCACAGTTTATGGATAAATTACATGCCCATTAATTTGGAACATTGTATGAGCCTTTTATGCCCATGACGATGCAGATGTCCAGTAATAAGGATCAGACAACTGGCCCAGTGATCCCTACGAAGCATGGTGTGAGAAGCGTTTAAGGAAAAGTTAAGCACGAGGCTAGCCGCGTCGTATAAGGCATAGAGCTACGGACGTCATCACTGCAAGAGCACATTAGCTGTTTGGGCGCAGGGATCACGCTGACTCCAGAGTCAGAGTCAGGAGAAAGAAATAGAAGAACATTTTCTATAAGTCATAATTACGTTCTTCTTCTTCTTCTTGCGATTGCATCTCTGATGTTTACACCGTCAGACGAGTTCTCATGATGAACGCGACCGTTGTCTATAGTTCCTCTTTAGCTCCATACAGCTTTGAGTTTAGTGTTGAGTCATTGGGCCAGTATATCTTTCTTAACTAGTCGTACAGAGGACAATCCTGTAGAACATGCTCGATAATTACGTTAATTATTGTTTGTACTCTTAATTCTGTACTCTTAAAGCTGTAAACGGGTACCTGACTATGGTTCTTTAGTTAGGGAAGGAAGAGGCAGCGAGGAAGTGAACTGGTCATCCCACCTCTCGAAAACTGGACTTAGTATAGTAAAGTCTCTAACACACCACTCTTCCCTACGTTAGTATCTTCTACGGTACTACCTTTGCCGTTTGATTCACAAACCTTTTTTTTTAAATGTGTTTGATTCGTGCTCCACGCGTTTCATATTCATAAATCGTTTTTAATATTTTCAGCTGTTAAATATGTTTAATACTAATACGTCTTTCAAATATGTAAAGATGCTCAATGTGTTCCCATTTCATTCAAATATGAAATATTTCAGGTTTAGCATGTATTCAAATTTGTATGCCAGTGTGTTACTGGAGCCCCCAAAAATGGCAGTAAATAATAATAACACTGTAACTAACCAAGTGTCAAGAACCAATTCACTATGGTTGTGGTGAAGTGGGATGTTATAAATATTTATAGGGGACTTAGTGTACTGACTGAGATCAGCTGTGAAGGTATCTATATCTAATAAGAGTAGTGTATTATATATAACCTTACTTGCTGCCACATATGTATACCTCAGTCAGAATTATTCTGGAATAGTGTGATGACTACGTTATATGTCTAGGGTATGTGTATGATGAAGTGTAAGTCATAACAACAACAGACAGAGAAACAATTTAATTTATTCCACCACACTTGACAACACTGTGACACTCACATACATATAACACTCTATGAGAATATCTTAAAGGAGTCACTGATAACTTTTCAAATAACAATATGTATTCAGTGCTGTCATGAATGTATATGTGTCCTGATTCAAATACAAAGGGAACCAGGAATCACAATCAATTTTAATTACAAGTTATATGTACAGAATTTATCAATATGAATCTTGTAGTGACATATATTTTTAATAGTATCCTATGTGTGTGGGAGCCGCGCTAGCGTAGTGGTTACAACACCGCTCTGGCGACCGGGTGATACAGGATCAAACCCGGGCGACGGCATTTGAGGATTTTTCGTCGACCGGGATTTGGACTGGATTAACTCGAGACCTGGCGAGGACATTTGAAGGAGTGTCATCGACCAGGGACTGGCGGCTCCTGAGCCGACCCAGCTGCAATGGGTACCTCCGAAATCGGCGAGTATTTGCCTGAATGGCGAGGGACATTTGTCTCTGTACAATAAATAAAGGGATACTCAATGTCAGGTTAGACATAAATAATAACCTGAGATTTCGCCTCGAGTATTAGCGGGCGAACGAAAAAAAAAAAAAAAAAAAAAAATGTGTGTCAGTTGTGTAGTAGTAATATGAGGTAATACTGGTTTTGTTTTGTTCAAGCTCTGTTGGTATTTGTCATCATGACTTCAATAGTTTGTCTTTATTGGAACTAGTATTGGAGATGTTCTCAGTTCCTGATATTAAAACAATTAAATTCCCCTCTTAATGTTATTTTTACAAGGTCATTTTAAGATGGGGTACATAATGTTGAGCTCCATGGCCACACTCTCTTATCTTCCGTGATGACTGCAGTAAAGGCCTCCTCTGCTCGATTACTTTAATGAGTTCTGGAGCCACCCCACTGGTTGCTATATGGACCAAGGAGTATGCTGTCCACCTCTGGCTTCAGCAAAGCTCTGACCAGGTGCTGCTCAATAACTTTAAGACCACGGTCCCTGAAACAAGAAGGATGTACCTTCTACGTCATAACTAATTTATACTCTCTTTCTACACTGAGCACAATACATCACAAACATTGAGTTCAGAGCGTTAGGCCAACTGTCAGCTTCATCTGAAATATTTTATACCAGTATTTCCCTCCCTAATGGTTACTACGCCTCTGCAATTCCAGCATTATTTCTGTCTAATCAATAATCTAGGTGTCAGTGTACTGTTTGGCCATTCCATGCAGTTTTACTTTCCTCCGACACCTTCTGTTCAGGCTGGAGCATTATAGGCTTTACATCATGTTCGCTACTGAACTACACATATATACAGGCATAAATTAACAATTTACATTCAATTTTCATTAAAAGATATTGAATATTTCAAGCTTACCACAATTCATAGAATAATAAACAGTTTCGTTGACTGGCAATGAATATAGCACAACTCAGGCACCCCCACTATTTTATTTTGGTTATAATTTGGTAATTCCTAGACTATTTGCATAACGTTTTACATATTCTTTGTCAGCAAGCCCTAAGGAACCCAAATATACAAATTTAAAAGAGCTAAGTGGCTGCGTTCAAAATATGCAATTTCTTCTACCTCCTGTTTCGAAGATGTGCTGTCTGGGTACTGTAATGTTTTCAAACGTAAACCCATCTAATGTCATCTTTTCTAATAAGCGTTTTCCAGGTTTTTTTAAACCTAACTCTGGGAAGGTTAGTGTTTTTATCACTGTCCGTCTGAAAAAAAGTTAGTGCATGTGGCCTTACACGCGTGATGGCAGCAATTGTGTATCGCGCGACGCGTGTTTAGTGTTGCATGTGTCCTTGCTTTCATTCGCCCCTCTCTCTCTCCTGCTTTATCTGTCTTTTTAGTTACGCCGTGTATAAAATGGAATGAATGAGATATTAAATTTAGGTCATTGATCAGCGTGCGTATCTCAAGTTTAGTACACGTTTCATTGAAGAAAGCGGGTAATAATATAGTAGGCTTTTACTATCAACGTGAAAGCGTTACAATTTGCAGACGAAGCAGAAAACAAGGGGGATTTCGAGTACAGCACTGTTATTTTACCATTGCTCTTTTCTTTATGTATTTGTTAGGCTTCATATTTACCTGATAATTTATATATGTGGATTAGAATATTCCACGACAATGGTTGCACCACTGCAGTGTGGATTTACAATAAAAGTTATAAGCTGGTTCTTTAGAAGTATGACCACACAACAATGATTGACATAAGTAATCAACACCTTCTACAGGTACTTCCCTTTAATATTATGCACAATACATTAAGGCCTCACACGGCCAACAACGCATGAAATACAATATAATAATGACATGCCAATGTAACTTGCCTAAACAACTTAGTCTATCAGTATCATACACGACTTACACTGAAAAAATACTGTAATGACTATCGCTCACCTTGAGCGGCAAATCTGTGACAATGGTACACCCAACTCATTGACAACTTATAAATCTACGGCCTGTAGCAAAAACAATCTAGACACTACACTGTACTAGAATAACAACGTAATAATCCATCAGGACCGAAATATGGCAAGCACTTAGAACAAATAGTCCATCACATGAACTTCACAGCTAACTCGCTGGCAAAGGGACAAATATCCGTCCTACCAGGACAATGGCTAGATTCTCACTGACTACCTTCGCGCCTGATTTTCCGGCTTCCGGTAGTCACATGACTCGCCGGTTTGGCTATACCCGGCGTTGCCCGGCTGACCTTTTCGTACAAAAGATGCACTGCGAAATAGCGCCGTGACACCAAGCATGTCATAAAAGACAACAGGCGGGTTGGGTATTGGGCTGGCTACTCCATCCTTCTATAAACTTTAAGCTAACAAAACTTGAACAAGTAGTTTGTTGAGGGTCTGTGCTCTTCAGGGAACCAAAGGGTAATAATGATGATGATGTTATTTTTATTAAGAGACGTGTTACTGTTTGTTAAATATTTAAAGTTGTGTATGTGTTTTTTTATTAAGAGACGTGTTACTGTTTGTTAAATATTTAAAGTTGTGTATGTGTTTTTTTATTAAGAGACGTGTTACTGTTTGTTAAATATTTAAAGTTGTGTATGTGTTTTTTTGTATGTGTTTTTTATTAAGAGACGTGTTTACTGTTTGTTTGTTAAATATTTAAAGTTGTGTATGTGTTTTTTTTATTAAGAGACGTGTTACTGTTTGTTAAATATTTAAAGTTGTGTATGTGTTTTTTTATTAAGAGACGAGTTACTGTTTGTTAAATATTTAAAGTTGTGTATGTGTTTTTTTTATTAAGAGACGTGTTACTGTTTGTTAAATATTTAAAGTTGTGTATTGGTTTTTGTTAAGAGATGTGTTACTGTTTGTTAAATATTTAAAGTTGTGTATGTGTTTTTTTTATTAAGAGACGTGTTACTGTTTGTTAAATATTTAAAGTTGTGTATGTGTTTTTATATTAAGAGACGTGTTACTGTTTGTTAAATATTTAAAGTTGTGTATGTGTTTTTTTTATTAAGAGACGTTTTACTGTTTGTTAAATATTTAAAGTTGTGTATGTGTTTTTTTTATTAAGAGACGTGTTACTGTTTGTTAAATATTTAAAGTTGTGTATTGGTTTTTGTTAAGAGATGTGTTACTGTTTGTTAAATATTTAAAGTTGTGTATGTGTTTTTTTTATTAAGAGACGTGTTACTGTTTGTTAAATATTTAAAGTTGTGTATGTGTTTTTTTATTAACACATTAACTAGCGAATTGAAAAACACACTGTGGCCGAATTAAATTTTTTCCCATTTTTATCCTGTACGTGTTTGCACAAAGTAAGCTGTAGTTTTAGTAATTGTTTACAGATTTTTATGAATAACGCGTCATTTTAAAGATAAATGAATGTACTATTACAATAAATAACGGTTGTGACTCTAATAGAGGTTGTTGCTATTTAACGGCCCTCCGATGGCCGAGGACTTGCAATATTTTCACAGTTATAACTGCTTGCGCCCCATCTCTGTCAAAATCACAATTTTAATCAATGTGCACACCGTTTTCACTCTTGTCCTCGTAGCTAGATCTATCAGTCAATTGTTGAAATACGTTTCTATCCTATTCGGCCGTTAGACGAGATGTACACACATTTTGTGTAGTCCTATCACTAGTTGCTACGGTAAACAGTTTTACACGATTTGGTAACTAACCAAAAACGCTGAAAAATATGAACATAATATCAATTTTCCAGTGTTCTACAACAACCATGCTTTGGGAATTTGTTTTCCGGTGGCAAATTAAAATCTCGAACCAGATCAGAAAGTGTTTCAGTACATTTTTCATTCGTTTTATTACTAAAATTAGATTGGCGCTCTGAGCGGCTTGCGGTCCAAATGTGATTATTTTGTGAGCCGCTGACAGCGGCTTGCGGTAGTTAATGTGTTAAGAGACGTGTTACTGTTTGTTAAATATTTAAAGTTGTGTATTGGTTTTTGCTAAGAGATGTGTTACTGTTTGTTAAATATTTAAAGTTGTGTATGTGTTTTTTTATTAAGAGACGTGTTACTGTTTGTTAAATATCTAAAGTTGTGTATGTGTTTTTTATTAAGAGACGTGTTACTGTTTGTTAAATATTTAAAGTTGTGTATTGGTTTTTGTTAAGAGATGTGTTACTGTTTGTTAAATATTTAAAGTTGTGTATGTGTTTTTTATTAAGAGACGTGTTACTGTTTGTTAAATATTTAAAGTTGTGTATGTGTTTTTTATTAAGAGACGTGTTACTGTTTGTTAAATATTTAAAGTTGTGTATTGGTTTTTGTTAAGAGATGTGTTCATCATCATCATCATCAGTTGCCATCTCCACAACGAAGGTTGGCTGTAATGGATCTCCAACGTCTTCTGTCTCTTGTCTTGATGGTGCACTCTGATAGACTCTTTCCTGTCCATCTCTTGATGTTGTCTTCCCACTTATAGCGCTGTCTTCCCCTTGCACGTTTGCCTTCAACTCTCCCTTCTGTTATGGTCTTCTGCAAGGTGTTATGCCTTTTTATGTGGCCAAAGTATTTTAGCTGTCGAACTTTGACCTCCCTCATTAGTTCTCTTTTCATACCTAGATTTTCTAGGACCTGCTTATTTGTTTTCATCTCTTTCCATGAGATACGCCCCATTCTTCTATATATCCACATTTCAAGAGCCTCAATTCTTTCTTCCAAATGCTTATTCATCGTCCATGTTTCTGCGCCATACAGAAATGCAGAATATATATAACACTTTATGATTCTCAGTTTTAATTTGTGAGATAACTGTTTGGATGTCAGTATATGTTTCATGTTGTTGAATGTAGCTTTGGCCATTCCTATTCTCTTCTTGATTTCTGTTTCACATCTGCCATCTTCTGTTATTATATGACCGAGATATACGTAGCTCTTGACTTGTTCCAGGATTTCCCCATTTACGCTTATCTTTAATGTGGGTTTATCGTCTGTTTTGCTAATTATCATAGTTTTTGTTTTCTCAATATTAATGTCGAGTCCATATTCATGACTTATACTGTTCACTTGCTTCACTAGCTCTTGTAACTCCTGTTCGCTTTCAGCTAACAACACGGTATCATCTGCATATCTAAGGTTGTTTATTGACCTTCCACTGATGTTCAGTCCTGGTATTTCCTGTATCTGTCTGAAAATTTTTTTCGGTGTATAAATTAAATAGGCAGGGGGACAGCACACAACCTTGTCTGACACCTCTTTTTATGTCTATGTATGGTGAATAATTCCTTCCAGATCTTACTGTGGCAGTTTGCTCCCAATAAAGGTTACTGAGTATTCTTATATCTTTTCCATCAATACCTATGTCTTCGAGGCATTCAATTATTTTCTCATGATGGACTCTGTCAAAAGCCTTCTTATAGTCAATGAAGCACATATACATACTTTTTTGGACCTCTGTATATTTTTCTGCTAATATTCTTAGGCAAAATATTGCCTCTCTTGTTCCACTGTTCCGTCTAAAACCAAACTGTTCTTCCTGGATTTCGCTGTCTACTTTACTTTTTATTCTTTCCTGTATGATTTTGAGCAGTATCTTAATTGCATGACTCATCAGGCTGATTGTTCTGTTGCATTTGGTTTTTTGGGCAATGTTATAAAAACTGATGTCTTCATGTCGTGTGGTATATATCCTGTATTGTATACATCGAGATGTGTTACTGTTTGTTAAATATTTAAAGTTGTGTATTGGTTTTTGAGATGCGTTACTGTTTGTTAAATATTTAAAGTTGTGTATTGGTTTTTGTTAAGAGATGTGTTACTGTTTGTTAAATGTTTACATTTGTGAATGTGCTTTTATTAAGAGATGTGTTACTGTTTCGTAAACATGTCAAGTTGTACACATGTTTGTATTAAGAGATGTGTTCATATTTCATAAATATTTCAATATTTATAGTTATGCATATGTTAAAATTAAGAGGCGTGTTTCCGCTTCATAACTATTTAAAGGTTTTTGTAAATGGTTTAATTAAGAGATGTGTTCCAACTTCAAAAATGTTTACATTTATATTTAATTAAGAGATCTTTGAAATTTTTAGAACCATTTAATGTGTTATGAAGTAAGGCTTCTTTTAGCATTAATATCGAGAGAAATCAGGTCCAACACAAAAATAAGAATATTCAAATGTAAAGTCAATCCTATCATATGGCTCTGAAACATTCTTCTTCTTTGATCCTTAGCCGCCGACCGTCAAAGCAGTCAGTGGCCATCACGCCTAGTGGCGTCTTGTAGGGCAACAACAAATTGATTCCACTTTGCTCGGTCGGTGGCCATCCTTCGTACAGTGCCCCAACTCTGGTTCATTCTTTGCATCTCAGCCTCCACAGTCCTCCGCCAGGTTGTTTTTGGTCGGCCTCTCTTTCGTTTTCCTTCAGGGATCCAAAGCATAGCTGTTCTTGTGATGGCATCGGGGTCTCTTCTGAGGACATGACCAACCCAGTTCCAGCGTCTGCCAGCTATGATGGTGTGCATGTCCTCTTGCTTGCTACGAGTAAGCAGATCTTGGTTAGTGATGGTATTTGGCCAAAAGATTTGGTGAATTTTTCTTAGGCATGTTGTGTGAAAAGAGGACAATTTCGACATTTCCTTCTCTGTATCTGAAACATGGATAACAGCAAAAACAACAAGCAAAAAGCTACAGACCTTAATAAATCGCTGCTTTCCTAGAATAAAATAATTGAAATGGTGTGACAAGTTCACCAATATGGAAATTTTTTTCTATAAAATAAGAATTTTGTCTCGTTTTGGCAAGACACGCTCCATTATACCTAAACACATAGTCCGTCGGTTATATTAAGGCACATGTCCAAATATAAAAGACCTTGTCGCCTAGTAAGTATAAATGTGGAACTGATGACACGATCCAGACAAGTGCCAGTGGAACAAGAGATGAGAAGAAGACGCTGGGGATGGATTGGACACACATTGAAGAAAGCTGTTGATATCATTACAAGGCAGTCCTTGTCCTGGAGTCTCCAGGGTAAGAGAGGCAGAGGTAGACCCAAAAAATACACGAAGAAGAGCACTGGAGACAGAAGTAAAAATGACGAAAATATGGAAGCAACATGAGCGGATGGCACGTGACATGAGGACTTGTCATGTGTCTGTTGAAGGCCTTTGTTCTTTGGGAAGCTAAAGGGTATTGATTGAGTGATTGATTGATTGATTGATTGACAGCCTCGCTCTTATATAGATATTATGAAAAGCCAATCATGACCAAATTGTTTCAATAGCGTTTCTTTTATTTCTGCAGCCAGAGCTTCTAACAATACTGGACAAACTGGTGGTCGATCCAAATGAGATTTGTGGGTTCATGTTTGATGACTGTGGCGACCCTTATAATCCACTGGCTGACTGGAATGTGACCTTCCCATCCACCCCACAGCCTCCTCCTGTGCATCCGACTCTCCCCAAGGTAATATGTCAGCAATATCATTGGAAGTCCTTAGATCAGAGTGCACAAAAGATCATGCCACCACTCGTTCCTTGATCACACGTTAGCTCTTCAAGGAGCAAAGTCCTTCAGCAAAGTCTAGCCAACTTTTCCGGTCTTGTGCCATCTGCTCAAGGTCTTTCTTTATCCCTTACATTTCTATCTCCAGTTCTCTTCTCCGTGGTTTGTTGCAGTCTTCCTCTACTCTCTCACTCTAGGAATTCCAGAACACGGACATTTAGATGACTTGTTCAAATGTTAGACGGGCCTCTGTGCCCAATTCTAAACCCTTTGATAGTAAAGTTCATTCGTTCGTTTATATTTTTTGAAGATTTTTTGGCTTGATGTTTCTACGGGATGGTGTATTCAGCTACATGCCCAACCTTCCTTAGTCGCCTTATATGACTTGCTTAGAAGATGACAGTGTTACCATTCTTCGCTCCGCTGTTAGGCCCCAGTAACACATAGGTGTTACGTGCAGTCTTTGATATCTTACAATATTATACATTGGTATACTTGTTATGTTCGCAAATATTTTGTAAACAAAATAGTGCTTAAGGAAAAGTCATTATTGAGTTACTTCCCTTGAAAGTTGTGTCGGCTCTTTCGATCGAACTCCGCGGATAAATCCAGTTTTCTGCGATTTATTCTTTGTTTGGGTAGTAATAGATTGTTCTTGCTTCAGAATATCTATGGCCTGAATTTATGTGTATTGTTTGTCTGAGTAGGACGAGTCTGTCTTATATTTGTATATCTTTACATATCTAAGTCGAACTATATGTTCTGTTGTCTCTAGAGAGGTCAAAGGCTATTCGGCGGATGTGTCGCTAGAGGGTGGTGTGATTTGGCTTCGTCCTGATAGGGACTGTGTCTTCTATGTCGGCTTGTCGCCGGGGAAAAAGTGATCTCAGTATTTGTGGGGAAAGTGATAGTCGTCTAGACCTATCGTGTATGCTTTACCCCAGTGTTTATTCGTATTGCCAAGGAATGGCAGAATCATATTTCTGATACCAAGGTAATAATAGACACTCTTATGAACTCTCGTACGAAGCCACCATTTTCGATAGGTACGATTTGAATGTCTAAGAGAATATATTTGACTCGATGAAAACGACTTCGATTCCTAGCAGCACTATATCCTGTAGATTGCAGTCAAGTGTTCATGATCAAATCTACAGAGCAATGGAAGATTTAATGAATGACTAACTTTAGGACAGATTCATTATCTGTATCCAAACGTGAGTGACAGCTCACGAGTGAAGCCATCTTGGAACCAAACATGTAGTGACTTTCAAGAAGAGAAAAGGGATGCCCGTATTATCGCTTGATTAGTCCAGAGATCACTGCTACACATGAGAACCCATTGCTAGCGGTTCAATATTATTATATGAAAAAACTGTGCTGAACCTTATGTTAAAGAATCTTCGCTAGACGAGATTAGGTAGAAGCCATCTTGGATATTGTTTATAATCTGACGTGCTTTGTCAGTAAACTCAGTTGATATATATATATATGGGCAATACTGGGTGCTTGGCTACTGACAGTCCATTATAATATTATTCTACATGAGTGCCCATGTAACATAACATTGCAAGACCAGTTATCCACTGTACCATGATGTATTATGCCAACCTGTGATTTGTCACTATCTGTGCTGTCGAGTGTGTACGTCCAATTAAACTTTAGTAAAGGTACACAGTCGTTGGTGTCGATGACTTCCAGCCATACATGAGTGTGAGAAAAGAACATTTGTCAACACCACGAACCCTTATTATCATTCGCACATTATACACTCAATCCATGTCTACACACCACTGCGTAGGTCAAGTTGACATTCCATACACTACAGTGGAGCAAACAACACCATAGAGATCTTATCAACTGATGATGATGATGTCTGCTTCCATCCACTTATATTTATCCTTTTGGTGGATATCATTAACGGGAATAAAATAACAACTTTATCAACTGGTGGACCAGCTTTCTGGGTTTGACCTCGCAGAAGTTCAGAAGTCAACAGAGTACCGATACCAGACCGTTTCCTGTGGCTGATACGACACACTTGCAGTATTGGTTTGCTATTTGTCAACACTTCGTCACGTGACCTGTCAAGTGAATGCAGTATGTAGGTCAGCGTTGTTGACATTTTTACATTAGACATTACAGAGTTTCACGGAACAGTTGGATCAATTCTTGTAATATTAACAGGAAGACAGTATTAGTGAACTAAGAAGTCCTATTTTCATCGATGGATCTTCTTGTTTTCTGTATATGAACTTTAATATTTAAGGCCAGAATGTTTAATTGAATAAAGTGGCAGTTTGTTTATTTTCATAAAAATAACTTTGCCATTACTGTAAAACTGAGCCTATTTTGCAACACATACTATCATACACATAATTTATATATATTTATGTTTACATGTTATTTGTTTGTATAGTATGTTAGTTTCTATGTCAGCGGGTTGTGTTTAAGGTTGGGCGGCGTCCTCACAACAGAATATCCCACGTCATAGAGGGTCCGTTGTGGGCGTTTTCTATAGGTGCAATTTTCTTGATTGAAAATTTGCTGCGACAACTGTTGCTTTTGTGTTAGCTGTGAAGTCTGTAATTATTGTTATTTTTGTAATATTTCTTTGTTCTTTAGTTTTGTTTTGATTTGTTTGTAATTTGTTGGTCTAACCTTTTCTATCTTTCAGTTCTATTCACAATTTATATTCATATATTGTGACGTCATTTGTGTTGTTATTCTTTGCAGATTCAGTGATTATTTTCATTGATTTCCCTATTTGATTTATTTTGATTTCTGCAAACGTTCTTGTATTGTCAGTCCTATTTGTACTTTATGTATTCTGTTGGTTGACATATGTTTTATATAGGTATATTTCATAAGACACAATTGCCTGTGCACTGCACTTGGATTATGGTATAAACCAGTACCTGATTATTATTACTATTATACAAGACCTTATTAAAGGCTTGTGACCCACAGATATTGGGATAGTATACTGATTAATCAAGTCATTGAGAACTTGTGGTATTATTATTGGTTCAGGTGATTAGTATTATTGTTAGACATCATGTCTACATTAGAATACTTCATTACACAAGGGAAAGCCCTTGATAAGACTGGTCAACAATTAGAACAATGGGCTGTTGCTCAATATGACAAAGCATTAGCTGCAGAAGAAAGAAAAGCTATGGCGGAAGAGAAAAGATTAGAAAGAGAAGCTGAGGCTGCTGCTGAACAAAAGAAATTGCAGATGCAGGTGGAGGAAAGGAGATTTGAAGCTGAACAAAAAAAAATTAGAAAGAGAAGCTGCGGCTGAACAAAAAAGATTAGACAGTGAAGCTGAACAAAAAAGATTAGACAGGGAAGCTGAACAAAAAAGATTAGACAGTGAAGCTGAACAAAAAAGATTAGACAGTGAAGCTGAACAAAAAAGATTAGACAGGGAAGCTGAACAAAAAAGATTAGACAGGGAAGCTGAACAAAAAAGATTAGACAGGGAGGCTGAACAAAAAAGATTAGATGCTGAAGAGAAAAAAGCAATAAGAGAACATGAATTTGAGTTGGAGAAATTGAGATTGACAAGTATGAGTAATGTTAATCAGGCATCTAGTGGTAATGGTAAACCTTCTACTTACAAGGTTAAGGTTCCACCGTTCAATCAGTCCAGTGACGATATTACATTCTGGCTGGATAGATTTGAACGTTCTTGTCGTACACATAATGTGGATAAATCACAATACGCTAATCAATTATCAGAAAACTTGAAAGGTGAATCTTTGACTAGATTATGCCTTGTAGGAGAAGCAGATAAGGATAATTATGATGTCATTAGGGCGGCTTTGATAAAAAAATATCAGCTAAGTGAGGAAGGCTATCGCCTTTTATTTAAAACGATGGTGCCTGAGACGGGTGTAGAATTCTCAGAATTCACTGCAAAGGCACGTCTCACAGTTGATCGTTGGATTGAGCTTTCCAAAACAGAAAAAACGTATGAAGGACTTATGGATTTGTTGCTCAGAGATAAGATTATGTCATGTGTGAACAAACCTTTCCTTGAATTTATACATGAGCGTAAACCCAAATCTCTAAAAGAAATGGAAGAATATTGTTCCCAATATGTCACTGCACACCCCGACGTGACTTTTGGCAACACTAAGATTAAGGAGAGTATGCCAGTTGCTTCAGCAACACCATACAATCCCAATTATTCACACAGATTTCAGGGACCTCAAAACAGATTTGATAAAAAAGGTAACCATAATAGTTATCAAAACCAAGGTAACCAATCATTTCAGGGTTCTTCTTCAAAGAACTGGAGACGAGCTGATAGCTCTCGACACAGGGGTGGTCATAATTATAGGAATTTCCGTAGAGGAAGTAATTATAGAAACTATCAGGGTTATCCGTCTTGGAGTCAACAAGATCATAATTACAGAGATACTCATTATAATGAATATGATAATGGTAACCAAGGGAACTATGACTCAAACCCAAATAGGGGTTACAATAGAGGTAACAATAACTACAGAGGTGATAATAACCGAGGTAGATCTCAAAACAAAAGACATAAACCACATTTTCAGGCAAACTCGGTACAACAAGAGTCCCATGAAGCCTATAAACAGAGTAAAGATAATAATGATGCTAGTAATATGGCATGTGCCGCTTTTGATTTTGGGAGAGCATCTCAGTGCCCCCAATGCAAAACGTTATTTGAGCCAACCACAGTGTCTACTTTAAGCTGTGGCCATCCTCTTCCTGCTCTTCCGGCATCAGTCGCGCATGATGGAAGAGGTTCTCTTGTCTTACATAAGGGTTTAGTGAATAACAATCCAGTCTCTGTGCTATTTGATTCTGGATGCACCACAATTGGTGTTAGGCAGTCACTCGTAGATCCTTCCCGCGCCACTGGACAAGTAGTCAAATGTGTAACATTTGGCGGCACATTAGAGAAATACTCTACTGCTATCATTAGGATTGCTACTCCTTTCTTTACAGGAGATGTACACGCATGTCTTCTTCCGAATCCGATCGCTGACCTCATCATCGGTCGCATTCATGGAGTCAAGGAATGCACTCCGCAACAAATTTCCACGTGGGAAAGGCAAAACATGCAGATTGCTAACGCTGTAGTCACTAGAGCTCAGGCTCTTAATATGCCTCAAACTTCATCTACTGAAGATAATGAAGTGCATAACCAAGATAATCCCTTGGTAATTTCTCGTGACTCGTTTATAAAACAGCAAGAAGATGATCCCACTCTGAAGAAATTCTTCATTCTTGCAACTAAAGGTGATCCGAATAAAGACACAAGTCGTAAATCGTGGATTACAAAGAAGAATGGCGTACTTGTACGTATGGTTCAAGACTCCATTACGTCAAGTCATTCTCAAATCCTGGTTCCCAAGAATTTGAGAGTTAAAATTTTGCAGCACGCTCACGACTCTCAGTGTGCTGGACACATGGGTTTTTCCCGTACTAAGTCAAGAGTCCTTGCGGCTTTCTTTTGGCCATTGGTAAACAAGGACATACGGATTTATTGTCGATCTTGTAAAGTATGTCAGGAAGTTAAATCCAAAGGTCCACGGCATGCTGCACCCATTCAGGCGGCGGACATTCCTATTCGGCCGTTTCAAAAAATGGCCATAGACATTATTGGTCCATTTAAGATCAAGTCTGCCAGAGGACATCAGTTTATCTTGACGTGTGTTGATATGTGCACACGTTGGCCAGAGGCTATTCCTCTGAAGAGCATTACTACTGCTGATATTGCAGATGCTCTTTGGCTTATATTTTCTCGTCTGGGGTTCCCCGGAGAGATATTGTCAGATCATGGCACCCAACTAATATCAGATACCATGTCTCAAGTAATGTCTACTCTGCAGATAGATAGATCTTTAAGTAGTATCTACCATCCAATGTCTAATGGTATGGTCGAACGCCTTAATAGAACACTTAAAAACTTACTGGGGAAGATAACTGAGGATCATCCTCAAGACTGGGACAGAGTTTTACCTGCGGCCCTCTTCGCTTACAGAGAGGTACCCAATGAACATACAGGATTTTCTCCCTTTGAACTCGTCTTTGGCGCGCGTCCGCGTGGCCCTATGTCGTTGCTTCACGATCTCATTACATCTGACAATATTGACGATGACACAAAGTCATCCTACGAATATGTCATCGCGTTGAGACAAAAAATTATCGAAGCATGCAAATTAGCAACTTCTTCTTCTGAATTTGCGAAACAGAAGGCAAGGCAATTTGCCAATAAGAAGAGATGCTTACGACAACTTTGTCCTGGTGACAAAGCATTTGTATTACTACCTTGTAGGGAAAACAGATTACTTATTTCTTGGAAAGGTCCGTACGATATAATATCGAAAATTTCCGATGTCGACTATATTGTCGATATTGATGGGAAGCATAAAACCTTCCACATCAATATGCTTACTGAATTCCATGAACGTCCGGATTATTTGCAACCCATTTTCCAAGCAACGGACAATTCTCCAGTACAACATGGTCATTACTCATCACTGTCCGTGATACAGGATGAGGAAACAAGTTTTTCAGATGTAAATCTTCCTCTTCCAATGATCCCACTTCATTCCAGTGAATCATGGAAGAACGTTACTGTCTCTCCTGATTTGTCTCTAGGAGAACAGCGACAAGTTTCAACTATGTTGCAAACATTTCAGGATGTACTCACTGACATCCCTGGACAAACGCATGTCATTGAACATGACATTGTTCTAACTGACCATACTCCTATTAGGGTTAGACCTTATCCTATACCTATACATTTTCAAGCACAGGTCGAGAAAGAGTTGGATGAGATGATAGATTTGAAAATAATCGAACCATCCACCTCTGCATATTCTTCGCCGATGGTTATTGTGCGTAAAAAAGACAATAACATACGTCTTTGCGTTGACTATCGAAAATTGAATCAAGTAACGAAGTTCGATGCCGAACCTATGCCTTTACTGGAAGAGCTACTTACTCGACTCTCCAAATCTCATTTTTTCACTAAACTTGATTTGTCTAAAGGATATTGGCAAGTTCCTTTATCTGAACGCGCCAAACCTCTCACGGCTTTTTCAACACCTAGAGGTTTGTTCCAATGGAATTTTATGCCTTTCGGTCTTATGAACGCACCAGCTACATTCGTACGCATGATGCGCCGAATCCTATCTTATCGGTCAGATGTCATTGCATATCTAGACGACATCTGTCTTTTCAGCGATACTTGGGAAGATCACTATTCAGGGTTAGATGAATTGCTGTCTACTTTGCGTGAGCACAACCTGACAGCGAAACCCTCTAAAGCCTATATTGGTTTTAGCGAAATTTCTTTCCTAGGCCACCGAGTTGGTCATGGTTTCCTAAAGACAGAGGACCATAATACTAGTAAGATACTTAACATCTCAATCCCTAAGACTAAAAAACAGGTGAGAAGTCTGTTAGGTCTTATTCAATTTTATGGCAGATTCATTCAGAATCTATCCTCTATCATGGCACCTCTCTCAACACTTCTAAAGAAAGGTTCGCCTAATGTGGTCCACTGGTCAGGAATGCCAATGCTCTCTGGATAAGATTAAAACACTGTTTTCAACACCACCTATTTTAGTGCTACCCACTAAAGATAAGACATTCGTTCTTCGTAGTGACGCTTCATCCACTGGGATTGGAGCGGCACTAATGCAAGAGTACTCTGGAACTCTGCATCCTGTAATGTATATTTCCAGAAAACTTAATGCGGCAGAAAGGAATTATTCGGTTTTAGACCGTGAGCTATTAGCTATGGTTTGGTCGATCCTCAAACTACAGAGATTCCTTCTAGGCGCACATTTCATAGTAGAAACCGACCAAAAAGCTCTTACTGCTATACAGAGTAAGAATTTGAAGAGCTCGAGGTCTACTCGATATGCAATTGCTCTTCAACCTTTTCATTTCTCTGTGCGAGCTATTCGTGGATCAGATAATGTGATGGCAGACATTCTGTCAAGATGCCCACATGATTCCACATAACTATTAGGGCTTAGACTTCTTGATATGTCTAGTTCTATAGTAGTTCCTTTTCTATATCATGATAGATACACATTTGTAATTTAATAATATAATGATTGTATCACTACATAGCGGTTCATTGATGTTTATTCACCGCTGTGCTTTGATGATTGTTTCTTCATAAATCATAAATTTAAGATATCTAATACGAAATGATGATATGAATTTTTTAGGCATTGTGTAATTGCCAGAATTGTATTATACTTTGATGACACCTTCCTGGAAAAATATACTTGTAGAGAAATAATTTCTCTCAGTTTATGAGACACATTCTCACCAGTCGCTCCATAAGTCGACTTAGCCTCATATTAGGCGTTATAGGTATTCCTGATATTTTTATCTGCGCATTTTTCATGCGTTGAGAGCCTATTGTACGTTGCTCCTAGATGTATTTCCAAAAAAAAAAAAAAAAAAAGGAACAGTGTTCCATTTTTTTTTTTTTCCCGGGAGGTGTGGTAAGACTGTTACGTGCAGTCTTTGATATCTTACAATATTATTAACATTGGTATACTTGTTATGTTCGCAAATATTTTGTAAACAAAATAGTGCTTAAGGAAAAGTCATTATTGAGTTACTTCCCTTGAAAGTTGTGTCGGCTCTTTCGATCGAACTCCGCGGATAAATCCAGTTTTCTGCGATTTATTCTTTGTTTGGGTAGTAATAGATTGTTCTTGCTTCAGAATATCTATGGCCTGAATTTATGTGTATTGTTTGTCTGAGTAGGACGAGTCTGTCTTATATCTGTATATCTTTACATATCTAAGTCGAACTATATGTTCTGTTGTCTCTAGAGAGGTCAAAGGCTATTCGGCGGATGTGTCGCTAGAGTGTGGTGTGATTTGGCTTCGTCCTGATAGGGACTGTGTCTTCTATGTCGGCTTGTCGCCGGGGAAAAAGTGATCTCAGTATTTGTGGGGAAAGTGATAGTCGTCTAGACCTATCGTGTATGCTTTACCCCAGTGTTTATTCGTATTGCCAAGGAATGGCAGAATCATATTCTGATACCAAGGTAATAATAGACACTCTTATGAACTCTCGTACGAAGCCACCATTTTCGATAGGTACGATTTGAATGTCTAAGAGAATATATTTGACTCGATGAAAACGACTTCGATTCCTAGCAGCACTATATCCTGTAGATTGCAGTCAAGTGTTCATGATCAAATCTACAGAGCAATGGAAGATTTAATGAATGACTAACTTTAGGACAGATTCATTATCTGTATCCAAACGTGAGTGACAGCTCACGAGTGAAGCCATCTTGGAACCAAACATGTAGTGACTTTCAAGAAGAGAAAAGGGATGCCCGTATTATCGCTTGATTAGTCCAGAGATCACTGCTACACATGAGAACCCATTGCTAGCGGTTCAATATTATTATATGAAAAAACTGTGCTGAACCTTATGTTAAAGAATCTTCGCTAGACGAGATTAGGTAGAAGCCATCTTGGATATTGTTTATAATCTGACGTGCTTTGTCAGTAAACTCAGTTGATATATATATATGGGCAATACTGGGTGCTTGGCTACTGACAGTCCATTATAATATTATTCTACATGAGTGCCCATGTAACATAACATTGCAAGACCAGTTATCCACTGTACCATGATGTATTATGCCAACCTGTGATTTGTCACTATCTGTGCTGTCGAGTGTGTACGTCCAATTAAACTTTAGTAAAGGTACACAGTCGTTGGTGTCGATGACTTCCAGCCATACATGAGTGTGAGAAAAGAACATTTGTCAACACCACGAACCCTTATTATCATTCGCACATTATACACTCAATCCATGTCTACACACCACTGCGTAGGTCAAGTTGACATTCCATACACTACAGTGGAGCAAACAACACCATAGAGATCTTATCAACTGATGATGATGATGTCTGCTTCCATCCACTTATATTTATCCTTTTGGTGGATATCATTAACGGGAATAAAATAACAACTTTAGAGATCAGTTGTTTTTTATTCTATCTTTTTAATTCGATATTCTATAGAAAACAAGATTATATATATATATATATATATATATATATATATATATATATATATATATATATATATATATATATATATATATATATATATATATATATATATATATATATATATATATTTCTATTGTCGTACTAATATTTTAGAGTTGATGTCTAAATCACACAAATATTTTTTGTGATGTCATCTTAAACAATATTTCTTCTATTCCTGGAGTTAGTGAAGGCAAAGGCATCTTAAAGACTATTACTTCTGTTCTCTCAAATCATGACGTTGTTTGTGTTATTGTTACAGCTGTTCTTATATCCCTAGTTGGGCATGTATTGTTTCCTGTAGAACTTGCTTTTCATTGCACGCTTTCGTCGTCTTCTTCTTTGGTCCTTGGCTGCTGACTGACAGAACAATCCGCAACCATCACGCCTAGTGGCATCTTGTAGGGCAGCAACAAACTGTCCCCACTTGTCTCGGTCAGCAGCCATTCTTCATGTGGTGCCCCAGCTCTGCTTCATGCTTAGCATTTCTGTCTCCACAGTTCTCCACTAGGTGGCTTTTGGCTGGCCCTTGCTTTGGCAATACTTCTGCAGTCCATAGCATGGCAGTTCTGGTGATGGTGTCAAGGTCACTTCTGAGGATGTTGCCAACCCAATTCCAGCGCCTACCCTCTATGATGGTGCACATGTTTTCTTGGTGGCTCCGAGTTAGCAGTTCTTTGTCGGTGATAACAGCAAAAACAACAGTTTAGCCAGAAAATTCCTTAGGCAGGTTGTTTGGAAAGAGGACGGTTTGGACATTTCCTTTTCTGTTACTTTCCAGCTATCTGCACTGTACATAAATTACGCAGCTCTCGTATATTTTTAATTTAATGTTCCATTACACTACACTTGTACAATTATAATCCACACGCTATCTAATGTTTACTTACACCTGTACACTTATAATCCACATGCTATCTAATGTTTACTTATACCTGTAAACTTATAATCCACACGCTATCTAATGTTTACTTACACTTGTACAATTATAACCTACACGCTATCTAATGTGTACTTACTTGTACAATTATAATCCACATGCTATCTAATATTTACTTACACTTGTACAATTATAATCCACATGCTATATAATGTTTACTTACACCTGTACATTTATAATCCACGTGCTATCTAATGTTTACTTACACCTGTACACTTATAATCCACATGCTATCTAATGTTTACTTATACCTGTAAACTTATAATCCACACGCTATCTAATGTTTACTTACACCTGTACACTTATAATCCACATGCTATCTAATGTTTACTTATACCTGTAAACTTATAATCCACACGCTATCTAATGTTTACTTACACTTGTACAATTATAACCTACACGCTATCTAATGTGTACTTACTTGTACAATTATAATCCACATGCTATCTAATATTTACTTACACTTGTACAATTATAATCCACACGCTATATAATGTTTACTTACACCTGTACATTTATAATCCACATGCTATCTAATGTTTACTTACACCTGTACACTTATAATCCACACGCTATCTAATGTTTACTTACACCTGTACACTTATAATCCACATGCTATCTAATGTTTACTTATACCTGTAAACTTATAATCTACACACTATCTAATGTTTACTTACACCTGTACACTTATAATCCACACGCCATCTAATGTTTGCTCTTCTTCTTTTCCCATTTTACTCCTAATGGAGCGTGAAGTCTCCACTGTAGCTGGTCCACTTACGGGAAGCTATTATCAAAGCAATCAGATGCTCTTGTAGTGGTGGTTTGTGCAGAAATGTGTTTTTTACTTGATGAGATTGCCAGCCCTATGCACAACCTCACATTAGTTGCCTCTTACGACATGCCTGAGGGTGCAATAGTTCTAGTTTTTCTTGTCTCCTCAGAGACCCCCTTCCCTCCCCCAGGAACTACACGGGGGCAAGTGTTTGCTGATGTGATGTTGTTGTAACATTTCTGTAAGCACAACAATATCAGGAGAGGGTAAGACGTTGAAACTGAATATGGCACGCCGTGAGGGTCATCTGCTAGTATCATATCATCATTATTGTCCTTTTCGTTGGGGTCAGAGTGGCTACGAGTTATGGTGTCCGCCTCTAATTCTAAAGGGATCGGGGTCGTTCCCAGTACAGGGAATATAATTGATGGAGATTTTTTTTTTCAGAACCAATGGTTCCTAATGTTGGCATACTCCAGGTAGTGAGATCACATACTCCAGGTAGTGAGATCACATACTCCAGGTAGTGAGATCACATACTCCAGGTAGTGAGATCACATACTCCAGGTAGTGAGATCACATAATCCAGGTAATGAGATCACATACTCCAGGTAGTGAGATCACATACTCCAGGTAGTGAGATCAGATGACTAGTTTTCTTGGATAAGGGCGAGAAAAATAGGAGGTCCCACATGCAAGGTGCGTATATCAAAAAACCCTCAGCAGTTGGAAATTGCAAAGTGTAGGCCACACTGCCACTGCCCTGGCGACATTGAGAAATTAGGAAATCTATCCACCACACAAATATTTATAGAATGTGTGATTTCTGAATACACACATTGAGATTCTCGTGCACTGTGCTGAGATCCTCCTTGTGTGATCTAAGGGTGCAGATCGGAGCACTGATGGAGTTGTCCGTGTATAGTGAAGCTGGCCCTTAAAACCAAAACTTTTTTGTGCCTTATGCAGCACGGAACACCACTGTACGTGGTCCCTTTGTAGGAAGTCTGCACCAAACATTGACATGCTCTTGTAGCTATACCTTCTGTAGCAATTTATGTTAGTGTGGTGAAATGTCCAGCCTCATGCACAATCTCATATGACCAACCTCATATGACCAACCTCATATGACCAACCTCATATGACCAACCTCATATTGGTCGCCTGGTACGACATGCCAGGGGGGATAAATAATCGTATTCTTCCTCTCTCTCATCAGACACTCCCTGAGAACTACACGGTGCCTAGCATCATAAGCATTCATTATCTAAAGTCCCTAGGAGAGAAGCATTGTGTCATGTTGCAGTGATGGTCTTGGAATTTTTTGTGACCTTTATGATGGTGTATCCTCACCTCCTGAAAGCTTCAGGCAATCTATACATCGAGTCTTTTCTTGGTTTTCCCGATGTCTTACTTTCCCGTTATCTGGCATGTAGTGTTTGTCATGATATCCAGACTGTTTCATTTATTCTTGTTCAGTGCTTGGCCATGTCCACCGCATGGAAGATAACCGCATCGCGAAAGATATCTTCTACTGACAACTGGCAGATGGCAAAAGAACAGTTGGGCAACTGCAGCTGAGATTCAAAGATGTGTGCAAGAGACATGAGGGCACTGGACATAAATCCAGCAACCTGGGAGGATGAAGCTGCCTATCACACCAAGTGGCGATGCTATCTGCGGCGCCACCTCAGTTTGGGCGAAAAAAAGCTCACACAACAAGCAGAAGAGAAGAGAAAACGTCAAAAGGAACACCAGGAAAGTAAGCAGCTGAGGGCTATCACCTCACGGGCGCATTCCCGTAGTCAGTTATGACTGAAGGGGCTATTATTATTAGTGTATTCCAGGATTACTATGTTTGTCTGAGTTTGAATCTGAAGTTGCCCTCAGTGTAGGCGCAGTAAAAGGCACAATGGCGAAGTGTTTGTACAGGACGTGAAGAAAGTATCATATTTCATTCATCATCATAACCCTCCACTCCCAAAGGAGCATAGGCCTTCAACAAACACATGCCAAGTCCTCCTGTCACGCGCCATCATCTCAAATTCTTTCCACGTTTTCCTCATCATTTTCACCTCTGTTTCCAGCTCTCTTCTCCATGTGCTTCTTGGTCTACCTCTGCCTCTCTTGCCCTGGGGGTTTCATTGAAAGAAAATTAAGTTTTTGATCGTAGAAATAGTTTTTGTTTTATTTTGTTTTGTTTTTTTACTCTTTCTGTACTAATAAACATAGTATGTCCATTTTGTTAACATTGTTAGTTTTTTTTTAGTTTTTTTTTTTTAAAAGAAATGGAATTTTATTCAAAGTGCACCTGCTTTTTGTTTTCACACCAGCGTTCAGGTGTTATTTTGTGTTATCTTTGTTGTGAAAAATTGGGCCATCATATAGTTTTCATATTTTGATGTCTCTGTGTTTCATCAAAATAAGAACTTTGATACAGTGGCCTGACTTAATTGATCTCTTTCAGTTGGTTCATGGTGAAGTATAGGACCTCCACAACATTCCAACATTCGTCTGGTGTACTGTATTCTATAAACCAGGATTCCAGTGCAAGAATTATTAAAGCCAAATTTTCCTTCAGCTGTGTCCATCCCGTATGGAACTCCGTCATCAATATAGCCGTTGTTGCATCTTGTCTTCTACATACTACCTTTTCAATCATGTCTTCTGCATTTCACTAATTGTGTGTCCTGTGTTTTGACATATCAGTTGATGTATCCTGTCTTTGACATATCAGTTGTTGTATCCTGTCTTTGACATATCAGTTGTTGTATCCTGTCTGACATATCATTTGTTGTATCCT
Source organism: Oreohelix idahoensis (assembly GCA_024509875.1). Taxonomy (NCBI): domain Eukaryota; kingdom Metazoa; phylum Mollusca; class Gastropoda; order Stylommatophora; family Oreohelicidae; genus Oreohelix; species Oreohelix idahoensis. The sequence goes on along the minus strand of JAMPIV010004255.1, from coordinate 206,766 downwards.
GTCTTTGACATATCAGTTGTTGTATCCTGTCTTTGACATATCATTTGTTGTATCCTGTCTTTGACATATCATTTGGTGTATCCTGTCTTTGACATATCATTTGGTGTGTCATGTCTTTGACATATCAATTATTGTATCCTGTCTTCTACATATCAACTATTATGTCCTGTCTTTGACATATCAGTTGTTATGTCCTGTCTTTGACATATCAGTTGTTATGTCCTGTCTTTGACATATCAGTTGTTATGTCCTGTCTTTGACATATCAGTTGTTATGTCCTGTCTTTGACATATCAGTTGGTGTGTCCTGTCTTTGACATATCAGTTGTTGTGTACTGTCTTCAGCATACCAGTTATTGTGCTCTGTCCAGCCATTTCCATATTAAAAGATGTGTATGGTTTATGTCTCCAGCCAGGGTCTCCAACTCTGCGAGTGTTGCACCTGACAGACGTTCATTTTGATCCGGAGTACCAGGTTGGAAGTAACGCAAACTGTGGAGAACCACTGTGTTGTAGGGATGGAACTGGCACCCTTGGTAAGAGTCTCTCTGTCTCTTTGTCTCTGACTTATACTCTGTCACTGTGATGCTCTCTCTGGCTCTCCTACTCTCATCACATCATTAGCTTTGTCATAATATCACTTTTTCTTTCTTTGTCTCTCTCACTCTCTTTATACTATCTCTTTTAATAGCTGTAATCTCTTATTCTCATAATGTTGCTCTCATAATCTCTTATTCTCATAATGTTGCTCTCATAATCTCTTATTCTCATAATGTTGCTCTCATAATCTCTTATTCTCATAATGTTGTTCTCATAATCTCTTATTCTCATATTGTTGCTCTCATAACCTCTTATTCTCATAATGTTGCTCTCATAATCTCTTATTCTCATAATGTTGCTCACATAATCTCTTATTCTCATATAGTTGCTCTCATCTCTTATTCTCATAATGTTGCTCTCATAATCTCTTATTCTCATAATGTTGCTCTCATAATCTCTTATTCTCATAATGTTGCTCTCATAATCTCTTGTGCACTTATATTCTCGATCTATGTTTTCTCACTCTCATACACTCTCCTGCTATGATACACTCTCTCAAAACCTTATATTCTCTCTTTCTCTCCTTGCCATACTCTCTCCTCCTCTGGTACACACTCACAAACTAACATTCTCTCATTTTCATATTTTCTGTCTCTATCTGTATGTCTATCCCTCTATCTCTGTCTTTCTTTCTCTATATGTCTCTCTCTCACTCTCTCTCTCCTTCTCTCTCTTCCTACTCCACCCAGGAAACAAACATTTCATGTCGTATGAGGTTTGAGAACATGTTGACCAGGTTGGAATTACATAATCCAATTCTTTAAGCAAATAAAATTCCAAGTCACAAGATGTAAAATTTTGTCATTTTGAGGCTACAATGAGAAGAAGACGCTGGTTCCAATGACATTCATTGAGGGAAACCTGCTGATAGCATTACAAGGTTGTCCCTGTTCTGGAATAATAAAGTTAAATAAGGTTAAGAAGGACTGAAAAACGCATGGAGAAGAGCACTGGGGTAGAAATTAAAGGGATGAGGAAAATATGGAAAGACCTATAACTGATAGCATAGATAGGAGGAGATAGCATGAGTTTATTGAAGGGCTGTGTTCCTTGTGGAACTGAAGGGTGATAATGATGATGACAACAAAGAATTAAGGAGATGTAGGTACAGGAGAGTTTTATTTTGCACACCTTCATTAGTGTAGATGTCAGTGCTTTTTTTTTGTTTATATATGCCATCAACAACCTTTGACCCTTGGATATTGATTGTATCACTCTTGTTCTACCATTTAATGTCAGTCACTCACTAGTTTCTTTTGTCATTTATTATGATGATTATTATTATTATTATTATTATTAGCTTCCTGTTTTATGATTATTTTATCATAACCGGAGTCATATAATCAATCGATCAATCAATATCCTTTAGCTCCCCAAGGAGCAAAGGCCTTCAACAAACACATGCCAAGTCTTCCTGTCCTGTGCCATCCGCTCAAGTTCTTTCCACGTTTCCCTCATCATTTTCACCTCTGTATCCAGTTCTCTTCTCCATGTGATTTTTGGTGTACCTCTGCCTCTCTTTCCCTGTGGATTCCAGAACAAGAACTGCCTTGTAATGCTATCAACAGGTTTCCTCAATGTGTGTCCTATTCATCGCCAGCGTCTTCTTCTTAGCTCTTGTTCCACTGGCACTTGTCTGGTTCTTGTCATCAATTCCACATTTGTGACTTTGTCATACCATTTCAGTCCTTCTATTCTACGCAAGCACCCGTTTATAAAAGTCTGTAGCTTATTGGTTGTTGTTTTTGTTGTTCTCCATGTCTCAGAGCCATACAATAGGACTGACTTCACATTTGAGTTGAAGATTCTTATTTTCGTGTTGGACTTGATTTCTCTTGTTCTCCATATGTTTCCCAATGCAATGAAAGCTCCTCTTGCTTTTTGTATTCTTATTTTGATATCACTATCTGTCCCTCCAAGTTTGTCTATATTACTACCAAAGATATGTCATATAGGGAGTTTTCAATTCCTCGTTATTTTGGGGTTATTACTATAACTGTCCATCATCAGAGTTCTCTTCAAATCTTTACTAACATAAATAGCACTGCTTTGTAATGCTGACAACTGGTTTCCTCTATTTTTGTACTTATCCATCACCTACTGTCTTTTTCTCATCTCTTGTTCCACTGGCACTTTCTTTTTTTCTTATCATTAGTCTACCTTTAGTGATCATTTCAATCCCTCTATTCTACCCAAGCACCCATGTTAGAGTGCTGGTCTCTCGTGGCAAAGGTACATGGTTCGATTCACCGTATCATCACGCTCCGGTCTACCCAGTTGTAAATGGGTACCTAACTTTACTTTTGAGTTACGGAAGGAAAAGGCATCGAGGAAGGGAACTGGTCACCCCACTTCTTGATACTGGACCTCGTGTAGTGAAGTCTCTAACTTCAGACTTGTACCATGAGACTTCAAATAAATTTATTTCATGTCTCATGGTACAAGTCTGAAGTCTTCTTTTTCTTCCTCGTTCTTCTTCTTCTTTGTTCGTCCTCTAAAGGACGTTGGTTGCGTTGTGTCCGTTTACAGCGAAGCTGTGATATTTGCACCTTTCGGCCATGACACATCCGACTTCAGCACAGCATTTTTTGGGACTGGGTTTGCCTTCCCTCTTCGATCTTTACTCTCTCAGCCAGACTGCAGTGATGCAGCCTGTTTCCAGGACCACCACTTGGAGGTGGAGTAGGGTCTTGGTCAGCTCTGGTTCGCTGACCCTAACGCAAGCAGTCAAGCTCTGCGTCTTTGGTCACAAGTCTGAAGTCAAGTCTCAGGTTCCTAACAATAGCTTTGAAGTTGCATCTCATTTTTTCCCTTGCAGCTTTGAAGTTGCATCTCACTTTTTCCCTAACAATAGCTTTCAATTTGAATCTCAAATTTTCCCTAACAATAGCTTTCACTTTGAATCTCATTTTTTCCCTAACAGTAGCTTTCAATTTGAATCTCATTATTGATCTAAAACGCTTTGTAGTTACAATCACTTTTATTACAAAAATCACGTCAATTACAATAAATAATAATGAAACATATTCATGTCTATATGTAGTATTTTCTAGTTTCTAGTGTGTTGTGGATGAGGACATCAAAATTTGTTGGCCAAAATTGGCATGTCCCAAGTTGAGCTGAGTTGCTAAAAAAAAAAAAAAAAAAAAACTCTCAAGTTGAGCCATGGCAGTGACTTAAGTCTGTGCTGTCCGTCCATCTTCTTCTTAGACAGCGCCTTGACTTCTACCATTCAATAGAGTATGTGTTCAGTATATACACACTACATACCCAATATATAGACGGGATCGCTTATACCAGTGTTTCCCAAAGTGGGGAGTACCCCCCCCCCCCCCGGGGCGTTTTGTGGATCCAAGGAAAATTGGATAAAGAAAAATTGGGCGGGGGGGGGGTTAATCGTTTAGAAGCAAGTGGGATGGTTGTGGATTTGACAGGCTAAATTCAATAATATTACTCAGTATAACATTTACATGTAACAGCATTTTGATTATGCAGGGCCCTGACCTGAGTGCTTAAAAGGAGAACGTAGCCTGACCAAACCCGAAACCACCGCTCCTCCCTAACTTCGCTCGTCCTAGTTTCTCATACACCTTAAAGCAGAGGTTCCCAGTATTAGTGAGGCGGGGACAAAATAGGACAGACAGATAGCAGAGTAGTGGAAATTTCTAGGATCAATAAGCAAGGCATAGTTTCATATATTTTTGCCATCCTGAGCTGAGGTAACTATCGCTGATCATAAATTCTATAACAGGAATCGTATGATATGAATCGCGTGTAAGGATAACTAAGCCTATGCTGTCCACTCGGTCAACGCTGAAGACAGAGAAACTAACAAGAAGAAGGATATGGTCAGCTCACTAAGATTTAATCAGCGTCTTTTGGAAGGTGACAACCAGTGCTAAAAATTGTTATCAGTTTAATATCGGTAAGTGTCCAGTGTAAGGAGAGAACAAGAAAGTATTCAGTGGGGTACTGGAAGATGAGACAGGTCTGTATTTCAGAGCTGGCATTTGGTGATGATGTTGCCCTGATTGCTAAATCAGAGGCACATCTCCAATCCGACCTGCAAGTCTGGAAGGAAGAGCTGGAGAAGAGAGGGATGGTCAAAAGCAGCTCTAAAACAAAATCCATGGTGATATCACGAGAAGAAAGAAGACATCAGATTAAGCTGGGAGAACAGGTCCTGGAGCAGGTCGACCACTTTAAATACCTAGGAGCTATAATAGACCAAAAGGGAGGCATCAAAGAAGAGTTGGCCACTCGAAAAGCAGCAGCTGGGAGACTTTTTCAGGCCATAAATCGAGGATTCCTCAGCAAGAGAGAGGTTGGTAAGAAAACGAAGATGACTGTATACCGCTCCACCTATGTCCCAGTCTTGACATATGGATACGAGTCATGGGCAGTGACTACAACCCACAAAAGCCAGATCCAAACCTCAGAAATGAAGTATCTGAGGAAGGTGGTTGAAGTAACAAGAAGAGACATGGTCCGCAACCAGACGATACGTCAAGGCCTAAAATCCCACCCCCTGCAGACCCAAGTAGAACAGTCCCAACTAAGATGGTTTGGCCATGTCTGCAGAATGGGAGAAGATCGGCTACTGTTGCAAGTGGCGTGTTGCAAGGCGTGGTTTGGTTAGCTCTGAACAATGTTCCATGTGATATTAATAAAACAGTTATAAATGTCTGGCCATTGTTTTATCTTCTTGATATTCTTGAGTGATCGTGTATCGTGCCTTCTATGTAAGATTACGCGAATGCAGGGGTGGAAGATTCTGAACAATAATTGAACCTGGGAATACGATTGATGTGACAAGTCGGTTCATAGAGTCCACAAATATTTAATACAGTTTACACGTCAAGACGATTCATGCATGTTGATCACAAAGGTATATATTATAACTTGAAAATATATGGCATAGATATGTAGATATCCTATCAGTCCTTGTCCAATAATCAAATTACTGTATGCAGATTGTCATAGCTGTATGCACGCGCGGTTGGGGTTTTCCAACGGCCGACAGTGAGTCTATGAGTCTGGTAAAATCAAATACTATGGACTGTAATTCATCCTTCCTTAATTTTCACTTTCGTACTGACCTTTAATCATTTCAAATCTTCGTAATAGCAATGGACTGACCCATGTCCGTACTTGCATAAAATATATCTGTATGGCAATACCATGCTCAACATTGGAAGGAAAGTCAGACGCGTCTTAACAGCTTGACGGTCAATGTAAAAAGGGTATGGTTTCTTAGTTACCGACTGTGTCCTAAACAACGCTATACACGTCATAATCGATCGTGTATGAAGCGTTCAGTAATTGAAACATCTATCGCAATATATTAAATGTCTTAACCTTTACAATTGCACGTCTGGTAACCTTTAGCAGACGGCGTTAATATCATATACCGTAACAATTCCCTGTACACCGGGGAAAAAAAAAAATCTATCGATTTTTTTTTCAATATCTATCCGACTTAACAATTTTTCAAAAAAAATTTAACACAATTGTGACATATGGCCGACGATGTTCTGAGTAGAACCGTGTTGCGGTCGTGTCAACTAACTATTTGTCATAGTCATCTAATCATAAATCACATTATATATCAATATTATACATATTATTATATCAACTAAATAAATGTCCAATGTTAATAGTGAATGAGAAAATTAAATTAAAGTAAGGTCTGTCGTATTAGTATGTCATATAGGAATTAATTTGACTAATTAAAATTAAATTAATTAATTAAATTAAGAGTTAAATTATTAAGGTTCTAATGTAACGCGATGTTATGAGAGAAGAAAAGACAAACTAAGTAAGAAGAAATAGAAAGAAATTCGAATATAAGTTTAACTTAATTGTGTGTGTTAAGTGTTAGTGAATAATAACTATCTAATTTAACTAACTAAATAATGTATAGGTACATTAATAAAAAAAATTATTAATCTAATACTTGTGTGAGATTTATTTTCTCTTTTCATAATTTCTTCTTTTAGTATTTTGTTCTCTTTTTTTTGTTCTTTCATTTCATTTTTTTCTCACATTTCATTTTATTGATAATAATTCAATTAAGAAGTTAAGTTAACTAATTAATTAGTATAGGATATGATGATCCATCCGTAGTCTTGATCCTGATGAATTCTTTTAGGCAAAAATGTTCAAACGTTTACGTTGGAAAGAAATGTCATTTATCCTAGCATCCAAGAATTAAGTATACACAGGAACATCAGTTCGGTTTGTCGTCAGACATAAATCCATGATTGTTCAAAGAGTATTCATATCTCGTGTATGGACGTTAGACGAAGTTTGAATGTCTATATATACCTTGATTGTCTTTTAATTCAATTCTGTGATGCATATAGTGTTTATACAGTTTAAATTAAAGGCAAGGTTAGTTCCTTTATAGTTGATACTTCGTTCAATCCAATGTAGTTCTGATTGATGTAGTTTAAGAGTGTCAATATTGATTATTCGTCGTCAATAGGATTACGTGACAATGCATCTGCCACACAATTTTCAGTGCCAGGTATGTGTTCAATGGAGAACTCAAATGGCTGTAGGATGATTGAATATCTGGCAAGTTTCTGGCTCTTATGATTAGAGCGACGCAAAGAGGCCACAGCACGTTGGTCCGTCTGTATGGTGAAGGGAGCACCGAGGAGGAACTTCTCGAGTTTCGTTATTGCCCAGATCACAGATAAAAGTTCCTTGTCGACTGTTGAATACTTCGTTTCTGCCGGCTTCAGCTTTCTTGATATATATAAGGTGGGGTGTAGAATGCCATCATGGTTCTGGAGCAGGCATGCACCAATGCCGTAGTTACTAGCATCTGTTCGTAAGAAAAATCTTTTGGAAGCATCGGGAAGTCTTAAAATTGGTTCATGTGAGAACAAATTTATAATTTTGTTGAAAGTTTCATTGCATGTACCAGTCCATGTCACCTTCACCGGCATATCTTTTTTTAACAATGAAGACAATACAGCCGTGATGGATGACAAGTTTGGTATGAATCTACTGTAATATTGAACAAGTCCTAACAAACTCCTGACCTGTTTCTTCGTCTGAGGAACTGCTATGTTTAGAATTTTGGAGACTGTACTAGGTAACGTTCGGATATATCCCGATCCAATGATATGTCCCAAAAAGGTTATCTCATTACACGCGATTTGCACCTTTGTAGGTTTAGCAGTTAGATGATAATTCCTTAGAGTGTCAAAAACATATCTAAGTCCCGAAACATGTTCCTCAAACGACGAACTAAAACAAGCATATGTCGTCAATATATGTAATAACGTCTGGTCTACCTGATAAAATTTGTCGCATCAGGCGAATGAAGGTAGCTGGCGCATTAACAAGCCCAAAAGGCATCACATTCCACTGGTATAGACCTTGTGGCGTGGAAAATGCGGTGTAGTACTTAGCCTTTTCGGTCAGTGGTATCTGCCAATAACCTTTAGTTAAGTCTATCTTACTAAATATAGTTGCGTTAGATAGACGTGGCAGTAAGTCGTCAATAAGTGGATGTGGTTCGCTGTCAACTATAGTCTTAGCATTTAATTTTCTATAATCAACACATAGTCTAATGTTATTGTCCTTCTTCCGGACAATCACTAATGGAGAAGAGAATGGCGAATTACTAGTCTCAATGATTCCCAGAGACAACATCTGTTCAAGTTCCTCAGTAGTTTTAGGAAGGAAATGTAAAGGAACAGAATAGGGATGTACACGAATAGGTGTATCATCATTGAGAGTAATGTCATGACTGATAGCCGATGTGCGACCCGGGACGTCGGTCAACACATCTGGATAAGATTGTAATAGATTAGCAATCTGTAGACGCTGTTGCGGTGTAACCGTTGAAGAGATGGTTACATCCCGCCAAGATTCAGTAGGTTGAACTACTGGTACAGGTAACGGTAACTGTACCTCAGGAAAAGAAGATTCTTCTTCCTGGATGACAGATAAGTTAGTATAATGACAAGTGGATACTGTGTTGTCATCTAGTTCATGAAAAATTGACTGTAAGTGTTCAGGACGTGTATGAAATTGCTTGAGCATGTTAATATGAAATATCTTTTTGTGTCCCTTGATATCTAAGACGTAATCAACGTCGGAAATTTTATCAATGACTTTGTAAGGACCATTCCAAGATATCAGTAATTTATTGTTATTGTGAGGAAGTAACACATAAGCCTCGTCGCCTGGGAATAATTGGCGTAATCGTCGAGACCTATTTTGTAGAGATCGAGCCTTAGCTTTTGCAGCCTCAGAAGAAGCTGTTGCCAACTGGCAAGACTCAATAATGTTCTTCCGAAGATTAATCACGTACTCGTAAGATGACTGAGTGTCCTGAGTCATCTCGTCGTCAATTAATAAGTCTTTTATTAGTCCCATAGGACCTCTTGGGGGAGCACCAAAAACTAATTCAAAGGGAGAGAAGCCAGTTTGTTCATGCGGTACCTCCCGATAAGCAAATAGAACAGCTGGGAGTGCTCTGTCCCAGTCATGAGGGTGCTTAGCAGTAACCTTATGTAGTAGTTGTTTAAGTGTACGGTTAAGTCTTTCAACCGCACCATTACTCATTGGATGATAAATACTACTTAAATTCCTATCAATGTCCCAAGTTTTCATGACTTCCTTCATGGTGTCAGATATAAACTGCGACCCATGGTCTGATAAAAGTTTTCTAGGAAACCCTATTCTAGAAAAGATGAGATGTAGTGCATCAGCTACATCTGTGGTAGTGGTGGTCTTTAATGGGATAGCTTCTGGCCATCGTGTGCACAAATCAATGCACGTAAGGACGAATCTATGTCCTCTGGCCGATGGTAGCAATGGACCAATAATGTCTATTGCCATTTTGTCAAAAGGTCTCACTGAGATATCGCAAGCCTGAATAGGCGCCGTGTGAAAAGCTCCACGTGCTTTCACTTCTTGGCATGTAGTACAGGAACGTACATACTGCGAAATATCTCTTGACACCCCTGGCCAAAAGAATGAAGACAGTACTCGAGATCGTGTTCGAGTATATCCCATATGTCCAGCACAATGTGAGTCATGTGCATGTTGAAGAATGTACCGTCTAAAAGTATATGGGACCATAACTTGTTGTTTCATTTGTGATTTGTCATTAAAACATCTAATCAATATGTCATTTTTAATAACAAAACAATGTTTGTTATTATTACCTGAGGATAGATTGTCAACTTTATCGACCAACTTAAAAAATTTTTTTAAAGATTTATCCTCTTTTTGTTTGGTTGCAAATGTTTCCCTGTCAATAGGTGAATTGACTACAAATTCCTCTTGGTTGTCTGCATCCATTTTATTATCATCAACTTTCTCCATGAGTTGAGTCTGCGCTCTAGTCGTCACGGCGTTTCCAGTGCATAGGTTACGTTTCTCCCATTCTATAATCTCATCTGGAGTACAATCTTTACTGCCGTGTATACGACCGACCATCAAATCAGCTATAGGCTTTTTTAGCATACATACTTTCACGTTCCCTGTGAAAAAAGGAGTGTTAACATGAATAATAGCTGTGGGGTAAAACTCTCTTGTTCCACCAAAAGTCATGCAACGGACATATTCCCCCGTTGCACAGCTGGGATGTACCAGCGACTGTCGTACACCAATCGTTGTGGATCCCGAATCCCTCAACACTGAGACGACGGATCCATTAACTAATCCTCTGTTAAAAATTAATAGGCCTGTTCCATCGTTGACTGCAAGACCTACCTGTGGTATAATATGTCCGCAGTTAAGCACTGTTTCTTTCGCCTTCTGAAAAATAAGATTGCATTGCTGGCAACTATTTGCCACATTATAATTAATAGCAAAACATGCAGCAGAAGACTGTGTTGTATTATTGTCAAGTGGGACCTGAGCTATAGGGGTAGTATTATTTGTAACTGCCGCCCCTGTATTATGGTTGTAATGAGATGATCCCCGAGAATGAGATCGATTCCGAGTATAATTGTTAGAATTATCTCGTCGTCCTCTATAGTAACTATTATCTCGATGTCTCGAGCCATGATTATTACCATTCCAGTTACTATTATTATTGGGAGTATGTGATCGATTATAATGAGTGTTATGTTGACCATTGTGGTAGTTTGTTTGAGGTGAATAATTTCTATCTCGTGATCTACCTCTGTTGAACTCATTTTTATTGTTGAAATCATTATTATGTCCCTTCTGAAAGTTAACATTGTGATTTCTTTGGAACCTACTTCTGTCTACACTGTGATGTCTTTGTTTGTTATTATGATTGTAGGCCATATTAGACGCCACAGGTAGAGGTTCTCTTAATGAGGAGTTAGAAATGGTTGCATTCGGGTGTGCCGAACAGTAGTTTAAAGAAATTTTTTCTAACTCATCCATAGTACCTGGTTTACGCTCCTGCAAATATGCAAAAAATGGCTGGCTAACCGAAGATAATACCTTATCCCGCAGTAGTAAATCAACTAATTTGTCGTATGATTTGTTGACTTCTGCCAGTTCAACCCATCTATTAAATGTATTGCGTATGTTCGCAATGAATCCTGCAAAATCCCTTGGAGATTCAGGTAAAATTCCCTTAAATTTCAACCTACAGTGTTCCTCGTCCAGGTGAAACCTTCGTAAAAGCAAGGACTTAATAGCACCGTAGTTATTAGCTATTGATGGGTCAGCATTTTGAGAAGCTGTCAGTGGTTCTCCAACCAAGAATTCATTTAATTTGAGTACCCATGACTCTTCAGGCAAATGGTTAGATTTGCAAGTCTGTTCAAACCGTGCCAGGAACGATGAAAGGTCGTCGACGTTCAAGTTGAAAATGGGTAATTTAAAGTTGTAGAAGTGTTTAGGTTGGCTGGATGATGATCCATTTTGTGCGTTATTATTCTGGTTTGCATCAGCACTTTGTGCTTGTAATCTTGCTGTCTCCAATTTAATACGCGCCAATTCCATTTCTTGTTGTAAAATAATTTCCTCTCGTTTCAATTTATTCTCTTCTTCCTGTTTGGCGATTGTTCTTTGCTCTTCTCTTTCACGTTGAGCAATCTCTCTCAGTCTATTTTCCTTGGCAATTTGCTTCATCTCAAGTTCTGCTTCCTCTTTCTTTAATGCAGCTTTTTTCTCTTCTTCCTCTTTCTTTAATGCAGCTTTTTTCTCTTCTTCTTTTCTTTCATATTTTTTCCAGTTCTGATTCAGCAAACTGACGAAGTTCTTGAGATTTATAACCATATTCACGACCAATCTTAACGAAATGGTCTATAGTAAGCATTTTGACTTTTATCTGTAAGTAATTATTGATAATTACTGATTAAAATAGTCAATAGTAGCTTCAGAGTAATTATTATACTTACTCAACTTAGAAATATTCAATATAAGTAATCACAATAGTACTGAACTTAATGTCTAAGTTCAACTAATAGACAATATTTTGTAACAATATTGTATCTAAATAATACTATATCATAAATAGTTATGATATCTGTTAAATATAATGTAATTATATCACACAATTAATCTCAATATCCAATAATGTTGGGTATAATTCCTAGTAATTATATTGTTCAATGTACTAAGTCACTCTCTTAGTACCAGAAAAGTATATTAAATAATATACAATGGGTCTATTACCTCAAAGGTAGCTATAAGATTATTTATTTTGTCAATATATATATTATATTATTATGCCCTAGGCATCTATGATAAATTGTAGTGCTACTTTCTTGGACTATCACTGCATAATTATGCAATGTCCCATATTAACCTTAAATTTCAGAAAAAATTAATTAAATTAAATTACAAGTGTATTATTGCATATAATTATCATATTATTAATGTAATATTAATATATATTATGAGGACAGACAAGCAATGATGCAACTAAAGGGTACAAACAATGTTAAGACGCAAACAAGACATTTTCACAATTAAAAATGAATTTATGAACTAAATAAAATAAGCGGAAATGTCACAGACCAAATGAAGGGCAAGGTCTGACCGGGGTCAACTGAATATTCAAGGTACACACAAAAAAAAAAAAATGACTGCGAAAAATGATGACGTCACAGGACTCATAACGGACGAAAATTTAATAATCATAAAATAAATGATAGTCAGAGGAGAATGGACGAAATAGTAACGAACATGGTACAGAACTGAATAAAATTATTAACTGAATACGAATAAAATACACCAATTATCTACGGGACAGTACAGCTAACGCAAAATCGTCAAACGATAGCAGATTTGGACAACAAGTCCAATGTCAAACCTCAATGGGGTTTCCAAAGGTGCAATCGTTTAACTGCCCTAAGAAACGACCGAAATTAATTCAGGCATCGTGAGAGCCGCAGAATTTAATTTCAGTTCATCCTCCCTACCTCCCACGATTAGTAACAAATACATACGATGGAAAACAAATTTAACATATATACATGAAAATACATAGACATGCCTGATCAAAGCAAAATGGACTCAGTATTACGGTTTTGCAATGACGACAATTTAAACAGCTAGACTTATCTTTCCCGTTGCTTCGATCAGTGCTATAGGTCGTCAACAGCTAGGCTAATGCCCCTGACTGCCTGCTCCTGTAGTCCATTTCTTGTGTCTGCTTCAAATGACTTATTTTTCCCTTGGTTAGGCTTAAAAGAACGACTTCAGTTTCTCCGATAGTTTCACCTACACGAATTTCAGTGACGTCGCGTTGTTAGGCATTAGACTGAGTTCCACGTCATCTTCAGCTGGATCATGTGATCGAAAACTGATCGTAAATATTTCCTTCGAAAGTCATTCAAAAAATTTTTTTGTTTTTGGTTGTTTTCTCGTCCCCAGACACCGGGCACCACTGTTGCAAGTGGTTGTGCTGCAAGGCGTGGTTTGGTTAGCTCTGAACAATGTTCCATGTGATATTAATAAAACAGTTATAAATGTCTGGCCATTGTTTTATCTTCTTGATATTCTTGAGTGATCGGGTATCGTGCCTTCTATGTAAGATTACGCGAATGCAGGGGTGGAAGATTCTGAACAATAATTGAACCTGGGAATACGATTGATGTGACAAGTCGGTTCATAGAGTCCACAAATATTTAATACAGTTTACACGTCAAGACGATTCATGCATGTTGATCACAAAGGTACATATTATAACTTGAAAATATATGGCATAGATATGTAGATATTCTATCAGTCCTTGTCCAATAATCAAATTACTGTATGCAGATTGTCATAGCTGTATGCACGCGCGGTTGGGGTTTTCCAACGGCCGACAGTGAGTCTATGAGTCTGGTAAAATCAAATACTATGGACTGTAATTCATCCTTCCTTAATTTTCACTTTCGTACTGACCTTTAATCATTTCAAATCTTCGTAATAGCAATGGACTGACCCATGTCCGTACTTGCATAAAATATATCTGTATGGCAATACCATGCTCAACATTGGAAGGAAAGTCAGACGCGTCTTAACAGCTTGACGGTCAATGTAAAAAGGGTATGGTTTCTTAGTTACCGACTGTGTCCTAAACAACGCTATACACGTCATAATCGATCGTGTATGAAGCGTTCAGTAATTGAAACATCTATCGCAATATATTAAATGTCTTAACCTTTACAATTGCACGTCTGGTAACCTTTAGCAGACGGCGTTAATATCATATACCGTAACAGCTACCACGACAAGCATGGGAAACAAAGAGCCAGGGATCCAAACCCCCAGGACGACCCAGAGTCTGCTGGGAGGACAACATTAGACAATCTTTGAAGGACCGAGGACTAGAATGGAGCCAGGCCAGCAAAGTTGGTCCTTTTTGAAACACCTGCACTAACATCTAATTTCATCAGCTTACAGTGAAAATTACATTCAGAGACATCTTGCCATATATATATATATATATATATATATATATATATATATATATATATATATATATATATATATATATATATATCTATATATATATATATGGGAGCCGCGCTGGTGTAATGGCTTCCGCGTTGTACTGGCGACCAGGTGTTCATGGTTCAAACCCGGGCGTCAACGTTTAAAGAAATGTTTACGGCCGGAAATTTGACTGGTTGGAAAGAAAGTCCTCAGGTTCCCCAGCCTATCAATGACATGTCATTGGGCAGAAGGGCTGAAAGCCCAAGTGCCGCTGGTTAAGGAAAAAAAAAATAAATAAAAAAAAATAAATAAATATATATATATATATATATATATATATATATATATATATATATATATATATATATATATATATATATATATATATATATATATATATATATATATATATATATATATCCCCGCCCAGCTTACAGTGAAAATTACATTCGGAGAGATCTTGCCACTGGACACACACCGATATATATATATATATATATATCTATATATATATATACATATAGCTATATATATATATATATATATGCATATATATATATATATATATATATATATATATATATATATATACACCTGACGTGTCACATTTTTATAAAAACTGAGTATCATTAGCACATTAAGCACATGTCAAAGAAGGTGTATAAACTAAAATTATATTTGAAAACGCATTCTTCTCCAAGAAAATGAAGCATAACAACAGGACACCCTTTCAAAGTGTAAAATTAAATTTTTCTTGGATTTCATTTTTTGTGACATGTCAGGTTTTTCGAATGGAGTCTTCAACATACACACACACAAGGGCCTGATACAAGTAGTATTTTAATATGTTTGTACATCCATGGAAGCATATCTTGAGTCATCCTTATATGACCACCAGCTATTCACAATGCTATAATATATATGTATGTGGAAATGAACCTCTGTCTGTGAGACTAAAATTACACCATCATTGACTCTTGAAATCAACCACACACTTCCAGGGATTCCCCCTGTGATGAAACTTGTTCAGAACTCAACATTGCACACTAAGCTTGGAGAAGTCACTTGAGCCGCAGACGTAACCTTTTGGCTTTGACCTAGTTGACTGCATGCAGGAGGATCTCACTTTGGACCCAGTGAATACCAGGGGGAGCTGAGAAGTGGCCCTGTGCAGGACGTGACAATTCCTTGGAAGAGCCCAAAACCAGAGCACAGTATTTTAGCATAGTTGAAGAGCCCTCTTGGATGGCGGTGAATGCACAGTATGCCACATGCTTCTTACTCCTGGCTTGGGACCAGATGTGATGATCCTTTAAATGCAAGCTAAGCTAGAGAAAATGGAGCTCATGACTTCAACTCAACGCGTTTTGGAATTGCAGAAAAGCCGCAGGAAAAGCCTAGATCTACAGTGAAGATAATACCAAGGAGTCTTCAACTTGGTATTGGCTGCAAAAGAGTGAAAAACTCAGCAGCCCTAGATCAACAACAACAACAACAACAATATGGTTATACAACACTTTTCTCTTGTGTCTCTTTTCCTTGCATCTTTTAGCTGATGGGTCTGATGGAGCAGGGCAATTTGGGGACTACCGTAACTGTGATACCCCACTTTGGACCTTGGAGGACATGTTTAAGACATTGGCTGCCCAGAACAGTACTGTAAGTATCCATCTTCTAGTTTGCTCTTAAGTCACAGTTGTTTCCATTCGTTTATGGTAGCAGGAAACTTAATGCAGCAGTGAAAAACTATTCGACCGTTGAACGAGAATGTCTCGCACTCGGGAACGGAATCAAGAGACACCATGAATACTTATATGGAGTTCCATTCACAGTACAGAGTGACCATGCTCCATTGGCGTTCCTAGAAGCCAATAAGGATTTTAACGCAAGAATTATGCGTTGGGCTATTTTGTTACGTGTGTACTCGTTCAAAGTACAATACATACCAGGAGGAGAAAATATAGGCGCTGACTTTATGAGTCGACAAAGGACTAACGAAGAGAATAATGCAAGTGAAGATAAACATCACTCTGTAGCTACGGATGACAGCAGCTCTGTTTCCATTAATGAGATATGAATAGGTTTTAAATCTTCAAGCCCGGGCGTACTGTGACGTGTAATGGAAAAGAGTCTACAGTAATCGGACAGCCTATTGTAACCTCATAGCTGCTGTGTGATTTGCTAGCTAAGAACATGCATTATACTGTCTGTCTTTACTTACATAGCTTACTTTTTCGTCCCCACCTCTTTTCTTTTAACACGAGCTAACACAGTGTTTACAAACTTCGTAACCTGTCAGTCATAACTGGAAAACAAATCAGGCTTTGTTTACATCGTCCACCCACGCAAGCTCATCTGTCAATCATAATACCTCTCGGACAGACAGTACGCGAGAGAGACGAAACACGGACCCTTTTGAAGTTTTTACTCAGGGAAAGTTTAGAATCCCCTGTGCTCTTTGATCTCGAGACAAGGGCATTTTAAAGAGAAACCCGTTAGCCGTAACGAAAGCCTCTGATGTCGGTCAACAGCGCCAGACGAGAGATTCTGGTAGCCGAATCGTAAGCTTTCATCTTGAGCGCTAGTTTCTGAATTTTTCGTTCCACACAGGAGCTCGAAATTAACAACATTAGAGATCAGAGCAATCTAATGATATATATATACTGCTGTTTTCTTAACCCAACTATCAGAAGTCAGTCAGAATTTGAATAGTCTAGCGCAGTCCTAGAACCAGTTTTTCTTGTTGGAATAGAGTTTTATAGTGATTGATTCGTGGAGATTTTCATTCTGAATTTTCTGGTAAAAGGATAATAGTGCTAATGATTTAAAAAGTGATAGCTTTTAACATTTATTCTTCACTTAGATTTTTTTCGCTAGTAAAACGAGGGAAATAAAGTAACGCGTAGCGATTTCATACCAGATATTCAATTAAAATGTTAAATCACACCACCCGCTACCCACATACCTTAGACGATAATTATGTTAACAGTGTAGGCAGACGCGACACTTAATCTCTACAGGAGAGAGATAAACCCGACGGTTTAGCTGACCGGACTTATAGGCATTAAAGCGACTTATAATGGGAGTATAGAATACACGTGTTATGAGTAATATCATAACATACGCTTCGACTTCGACAAGGCTTGTTTATGGACAAGCTTGTTGATAATACATTTCCTGGGTTACTCCCGGAAGTACGTCATTGTCTTTTGGGACAATTTTTGCAGACGGCTTAGCCGGCTTCACTTAGCAGAAGTGAGCGATACTGCGTAGCATTCCGTTAGTGTTCTTCAAAGTGTTTGGACGTATATTTGGTCCAGCTCCGGGAATGTGTAATCTTACAGAGTTTTAAAGCGCTACTTCATTTAGCTCACCCACAATGCTGAGTTGGGTTGAGGCTACCTATATTTATAATTGAAAGCTGTGTATGCTTTAATTTGGATGCAAGTGAGTTGGCACATTTCGTATTAAAGTCTGCATGATGCCGTGAGGACAGCGTGTTCATGACTGTGATAAACGAGCGCCAAGGCCTTATAGCTCTATCTTTTCCTACATCTCTCGTATTTTATTTTCTCCCACATTTGTGCTCTTTCATCCCACATTTGCTATTTCATCGTTTTGATTACTCGCGACCGGTATCTAGAGAACCGCATTTGTTCTTTCATCGGTGGTAAAATAAAGTCTTTTGATTGAGTCCCCATACCTGACATCATCGTTTGAAGTCCACATTGCATCGTGATAAATCTGGTGAAAACACATCTGGTCATCCCAATCAGACATCTGGGCATTATACAATTTCTGTGGACTGTTGTTATCTTTGTTGCTCGGCCGCTGTTGGGACAAGCAACGGATCACCACATTGGACGCCCAGCTTGGCCAGGTGAAAACGTCTCATGCTGTTTAAACCAACCGGCATGTAAATCAATAGGCGGCGCCACAGAGGGGACATGTTAGCATGCTGGCGACAATGGACAGAGCTAACAAAGAGTGCCGCCAACACACGGAGCGATAGACAATCAGAGAGTAATGTGACAGCACTTTTGCATTGGCCAGCCAATTATCTCAATACCTGTTTGTCAGGCAAGCCAGGCAACGAAAGTTGGTCGCGAATTACCCCACCCACTTTTGGACTGACAGGGGACAAGAGCGACCCTGGGAATGAGTGACCAGAGGGTCTCTTAGGTATTGGTTGTATGGGCGGAGTTGTATGTTACCGGTCCAAGAAACCCACATTGGACTTCTAGAGATATAATATACCACGTTGCTCGCTAGAGAGAGGAATCCAGTTGTTACATTGTGAGGTAAAGATTAAATCCCTAAAATGCCTAGCCTAAATACACGTGTTTATTCAGAGTGGATAATAATTCATTTCTGTGGTGAATTGTGTTCTTAAAGGATTTTGCGAAGGGAAAAGAAGGTTAGTAGATCTTATACAGATTATTAATACATTTTCTTATTCTTTGTTTAGTTTAATCTCACAGCTAAATGTGCGAAAGATAGAATTTCAATTAATTCTTTTCATAACTGATTAATAAAATCAGAAGATTTTCCTAGAAGATGATAGGAGGTAATTAATAGTTCATACTTCACCTTCATCATCATCACAGTCTCCCATGCGCACACACTCTCATGCACAAGATATTTAACATCATTAGAATTGAACTCAGAGAGAGATCAATAATGAGCAGTAGTATAAATGAAAGTCAACCAGTGATGTTAAGTGTGAAAACTTACGAAGACTTTTGTGTGTCTTTAGTTCATCAGAAGTCTGAGTCTACACGCAACGTGTCTGACGTCTAACCAGAAATAAGTTATCAAAAAACGGACATTTGGCTAGCAGAATTCGCCATAGGACATCTTTCATTCCTCAATTAAAAAGGAATATTTTCTCACCCACAATTCAGAAGGTGGACGCAGCATTTTTCGTCACCATATACTGCTGGCTCACAAGTTCAATACATAGTTATCACAAGTTCAAATCACTCGAAAGCTTATTATCTGAAGTCAAGCTAAAGAGCTCAAAAGTGGAATCTCATATTTATACCAAGTGCAACACACTCTTAAGCGCATTCTATGAAGCAGACTCTAAAGTATATTTTATGAATCACGACTACATACGCAAGATAATGAGTCTACATATCACTAACATTTCGTGAAGATATCCAGTCTGGCCAGTACCCTCGGGAGATTAGACAACAGACTTTTTTGTTTCATATGACATCTATTAACTGTTGATCAACACTACAGAGATCCTCAAACAGTGAAGGAATATATATATATATATATATATATATATATATATATATATATATATATATATATATATATATATATATATATATATATATATATATATATATCTCATCAACGTTCTCAGTCCGACAAGAGTTTTCATCAGAACGTCCTCGACTTAGAGATACCCCACTCGACATAACGTATGACAACTTGGGACATTTTATGCATACATGTGAATCATTGTATCCATGAGAAGCATTTAGAGACACATGGGCTGTGTAGATTACTCACCATTTTGGTAACACGTATCATATCAATATTCATCATCATTTCGCTTTACACCAGTTCATTCTTAATTAACTACTACTTAATTAACTGCAATTTTAATATCTCATCTGTGTATTTTGTGTGAATCGTCTTTTACCACCATCACGTTCTAACCATTACTAACCCTATATGTGTGGATATTTACTTAATAAACCCAACAATCGTTTGATCATTATCTAGTTTGTTAACATATCACTCGTGCTGTCGGTGTTACATATTCACATATAGGAACATTTCTCTACTTAGATGAGGTTGGGGGCTTTTTCTGTTACGGGATCTAAGGGCAGAAGCTAAGGTTGTGGGGAAACAGAACTCTTTCCATAATTAATTAGAAAACACTGTCCAGTGGAAAGCATTTGTATTCCCGTCTTCTTGTCCCTATCTCGAATAGGTCTTTATTCTTTCTTAACGAGCCAATTTCTAAAGACCTTCTACCTAATATCTCATAGGCTATTCCTGGCAAAAACTACTGTCGTAGTTGCCCCAATACGCACCATACGACAATGAGAAGACGAGATAGTGACGCTTAAGACTGGCTACCTTAACAACTTGGGAATTGAACCTTAACAACACGTTATATTTAATTTTGTATATTTGTTATTATAGTGTCTATTATTTTAAATACCATACGACAAACTAACAGACGCCAACAATTTAATAGCTATTTAATGACAGGCGATCATTGCTTAGGTAGCGCATATGGAGAAATTAAATAATAATTAACATTGTACACTGACCGCCGGCGCAAGCAGGGGCGGGCGAGTTAACTTAACTCAGCCCAACCAAACTCAGCTGCCAGCGACGTCTGCTAGCATGTAGGCGTAAGGAAACACTGTGTGCCTTTTAGACCTAGTCAGGACTGACGGAGTGGAGAAGAGATCGTCATGTTCCCGTCTGTGTGTATATATAGTAGTAACATTTTTCCATTATTGTTTTCTGGTATTCTTCGCAGACCTGATTACAAGGGCACCCAGCGGTCTTCTCTTGTTTTGGTAATTTGCGTTACCAATTTCATTTATAAACGTTCACTCGCCAAATGGTATTTGAGAACAATAAAATTTAACACTGGACTTACCAAATCCAGATTTATATTTTTACCAGCCACAGTAGTGTACATATAACATTATTATTGTTCCTGACTCCTGACAGTTGTAATTCCAGTGGAGTAAATCCCTAGATACATACGCTGTGCAGAATCGGCGCTCTAACACAGAGTTGGCCGGTAGAAGAACCATCATCATCATTGGTAACATTTTTTTAGCCACCAGATGTTTCCCAATACTGGAAGTATTTCCCCATGAAAGGGTGAACCTCAAGAACTCTCACAGTTTTAACTATTTGTAGTAACACTTATATCCAGGAGAAGCACCATAGTAGGTGTTTACCTCACTAGTTAGTTTCTGGGGATGAACTGGGGCCAATTTGGATCTGCAACAACTGGGGTGACAGAATATTAAGTGAAATAGATAATATATTCATAGACTAATTCTATTACCAAGGGATATTACAGACCTACCATACCTGGCAATTAGGTAAGAGTGTGAGAGTGGCCACTGTTTGAGAGAGTGTGTGAGTATTTTTCCTTGTTTGCTGGAAACTATCCATATATCTGATTTGTCTAAATTTTGTTTACTTTACCGGGTCTCATAGAGTACCAATACTCTTCATTCTGTAACATAGTGCTAACCTTCAACCTTTGGGTTAATAATTTTAGGTTTTTTCTTCATTCGGGTGAGGGTGCACTATTTCTGCTTTATTTCATTTGCATGTAAATGACTTTGATTATTTTCTTTAGATATTTTGATGTCGAGTTTAAATGAAAATAAACTACAAAGAAACTTACCTTTGTGTGTTGGTTAGACTCAGACCTGTTTATCCGTAGTTTTTCACGTTTGTGTGTCTTATTGTCACATAGCTGTGTGTGTGTAGAGTAACCTATCTATTCTTGATAGGGAGAAAAAGGCTGTCTTGTAAGAAAGTACAGTCGTACGGATAGGCTGGCGGAGATAACCTAATCACTCCATAGACATATCTTTCCCTCAATCTACCACCTGTGAAATCTATTTTCTATACCTTTTCTCGCGTATCTGTCGACATCCACTCTACTTAGACGGGCCAAATAAAACAATTAACCTTCCGTACGACACTACAGTAAAACTGAATAACAGAGTTGAGTGATACAAGAACAGGTGATAAATGCCTGGGTAAAAGTACAGTACGTTATGGCCAATGAAAAGATCTTTGTCAGGGTGCAAGAATCTGTGAAAACTTAATGAATGGCAATAGACACAACAAAATAATAAAAAATAAATATCAGATGCAACAAGAACACTTCAGATGTAAGTCCTGAGGAAATGGCAAATTATTTCGACATAGTACAAGAAGTCCTAATAAGCTGCATTATACTTGTATGCAGCTAACTAATCAATCAGCATCATCATGTTATTGGTAACAAATTTAGAAAAATTTTACATTATTTTCAATAAATCAAAATTTTTATAAGATTAGAAATCTGATCTGAAAAAAAGTTTAAAATATAATGAAAAGCTTCTATGCTAAATCTCGTATTGATTGATGAATAAGTTAGCCAGAAAATTAGTAAAACAAAACTAAGATATGAGACAATGAAGGTCCTCTTAAAAGAAAAAGCACAATTTCTTAAGAAAATACAATTTCAAAGCCAAAATACATTTTTTTATAATGTAGATGTTCTAAATCATAAGACAGCAGCCATTAAAAATGGCCAAATATTATTATCTAGTCATGGAGTTGAGACATTGTTGAAACAACAGAAGTAGGTGCAAGAGAACTAGTAGCTGCCTCAATGTATGATCTACTGAAACAGTTGAGCCTGGAGGAACAGTCAAGGGCACTGAAAAGGCTTGGTGAAAGTGTGGAAACAGCATTGTGCTGGCTGTCTCAGTGTTTGATTAATGAAACAGTTGGGTCTGAAGGAACAGTCAAGAACCTGGGCACTGAAAAGGCTTGGTGAAAGTGTGGAAACAGCATTGTGCTTGCTGAAGAGCAACTGCAACAGGCTGTGGAATTCAGAGCAGTAATTTATATACAACAAAATGTTTACTGTCACAACAGCTTACGTTGGTAGAATATATAAACCAGGAGTGAATTTGGAATGTGTACCCAAGAATGTCTGGGCTCAGTTCTCAGTACATGTGGAACGAATGAACGAACTTTATTTTCAAAGGGTTTAGAATTGGGCACGCAGGCCCGTCTAACATTCTGCCCTTCTTTTCTCTCATCTTCCTTACTGAATCCATTTATTCTCACATGTATCCTAAATATTGCTTAAATAATAAAATAATAAAATAAAATAAAATCCCAACATTGTAACAGTACAATAACAATTACACAGATTTACAGTACCTTATCATAATTAATATTAAACAGGACAAAATTATCTTTAAAACCTACATATGATGTTATGTAATTATTTAAGAACATAACGAAATTAGGGTGGCATATAATCTGCACTCATGATGTATTTGAAAAGTCTGTGATTGAATGAATATGGACTAAGAGTATTTTTTTTAAGTCGTGTGGAAGAGTATTCCACAGATGAGCAGCAGAAAAAGCTAAACTTTTCTTGAATAAGTCGAGCCTAGGCTTGGGCATATGTAATTTATTTAAGCGTTGACTGCGTCTTCCGCTGTATTTGAAAATAGGCCACAGATACGTTGGAGCATTCTGTGACAAGATTTTGTGAATAAATTTGGCTTTGTTGAAGAGAAGGCGCTTTCTTAGTGGTAATATGTTAAGATATGTATATGCGTCTACACACTGTGTGAGGTTTTTGTCTGAAATTAGGCGCACTGCACGTTTTTGTAATGAATAGAGTCTTTTAGTGTTGGACATGGTGCAGCCATCCCAAATTGTGGAACAATAGTCTAGATGTGTTTGTATCTGGGATGTATAGAACATTTTTCGTGTCTCCTCATCTAGGAAATGTTTGATTTTAGCTAACTGGTAAACTTTTTGTGCCGTTTGTTTGGTCAGTGCTTGTACATACGAATTCCAACTTAAATGTTGGTCAATTATGAGTCCTAGTGTTTTATTTTCATTTACATTTTCAATTAAAGAGGTTCCAATGTAGAGCTGAAGTGTTGTTTTCGGTGAGTTTTGTAATTTTTGTCTAGTTGATATTATCATACATTTTGTTTTAATGATGTTTATTTGCATGCAGTTTTCATTGCTCCACTTAATAAGATTGTCTGTGTCGCTTTGTAATAATATTTCTAGCGTGTTGCAACTTTTATCACTAGTATAAATGGTACAGTCATCGGCAAATAGGTCGCAGGATGAGTGCTCGATGTGTAGTAGAAGGTCATTTATGTAAATGGAAAAAGTAGAGGGCCGAGAATAGAACCCTGAGATAAACAGGAGGCTGACACTCGGAAGTCATGACCCAATTGTGCCCCCCCCCCCCCCTTTTTAAAAAAAATTTGTTTCCATCAGAGTGAAAAAGAAAAAAAAGATAACAGGACCAAAACACTTGTCTGAAGGAGGTCACTTCTGATGCCTGCTTTTATAACACTGTTTACAGTTTCTTACCATCAGGTTTAGGATAATCTAAATTATAAGAAAATAGACTAATCCCAGTTTTCATATTTATTTTCGGTTCTTGTGTCTTTATTCACCCACAGATTATAATTGTTGAAATGTTGTAGCCACACGAAGCACCATGGCAAATCGTTTTACATGATGAGGTTGCCAGCCACATGCACAACCTCATTTTAGTTGTGTTGTATGACATGCCTGAGGGTGTGGTTGTCCTAGTTCTAGGATGTGATCAGTCTGTGATCTGGTCAGATGATAAGAGAATATGCTGGCTTTGGTTAGGACATGTATTGACAAAAACCAGCAAGTAGCACTACAAGGTAATCCCTGTTCTGGAATCTCCAGGGTAAGAGAGGTAGAGGAAGACCAAACAACACATGGAGAAGAGAACTGGAGACAGAAATGAAAGAGGATGGGGAATACATTGATCGGTCCTAAACAGATGACACAGGATAGGAGGGCTTGGAGTGGTTTTTTAAGGCCTGTGTTCCACAGGGATCTGAAAGCTGCTGATGATGTAGATGAGACCAGGTGCTGTTTATTCATCTGAGGTCGGCTGTGATAGATCACCAACATGTTCTTTCTTTTGCATTGATAGCACACTCTTACCATCTTATCATGTTATGGTTCCTTTTTATTGGTAAGGCTGTTATTCTCTTGCACATTTGCTTTCAAACTTTATGGTTCTTATTTAAATTATGTTTTTTTTTTCATATAGCGAAAATACTATGTGTAAGTTTTAATCTCATTCATAAGTTTTCTTTCATTCTGTCTTCTTCCAAAGCCTAGCTGTTCATTTATTTGTTCTGCCTGCAGTGCAGGCTTCATAAAGGTTTTTTTTTTAAATAATTGTTCTTAGCTAAAATTAATAATATACCCCTTGTAGTACTCTCAGGCATGTTGTAAAAAAGTGATAATAGTGAGGCTGTGCATGGAGATTGCAACAGCATCATGTAAAACAAATTGCTAAAGACACCACTGCTGCAGGAGCATGTGCTCTGTCTGATGCAGGCTTCTTGAAAGGATGATAGCAGCTGTGGTGGGTTCAAGCTCCATAATGGGTGAAAAACGAGATAAATGAAATAAAATGAATGACTTAATTCATACATTTTTTGTTCACTGTGAAATTCAAGAAATGTTGGTTGTAAGAGAATGCTGCTGCTGTGATAACTGATCAAGTGAGAATGTGTGAATAGACAAAGCAGTACCTTTGTAAAGACATATACTCCTGCTAATGTCTTTTAGTTTGACTACATCATCTGGACGGGAGATGTCCCTGCTCACAATGTGTGGAACCAGTCCAGGTCCGACCAGATCAACGTCATTAATAAGGTAGTCAGCCTCATTCTGAAGTACTTTCCTGGTAAGACTGTCTACCCAAGCTTAGGAAACCATGAGAGCTCTCCAGTGAATAGGTAAGGAACTGTTGTTTTTATGGCTTTGCTGTAAGATGAAAAATTACATTTTTTTGGTATTTCTGTTATTATGGCTTGTAGTAAGATGAAAAATTACGATTTTTTTGGTATTTCTATTTAATCAAATCAGCTGCCATTTTTAAATTGAAGATCAGCTATACTGGGTTTCCAACGTCTTCTGTCTCTTATCTTGATGGTGCTTTCTGATAGACTCTTTTCCTGTCCATCTCTTGAAGTTATCTTGCAACCTATAGCACTGGTTTCCTCCTGCACATTTGCCTTCACTCTTTGTGGTCTTCAGTAAGGTTTTATGTCTTTTTATATATATATATTTCTGTCTGACTTTGATCTATTTCATTATTTCTCTTTTCATTCCTAGCTTATCTTGGGCATCTTTATTAGTTGTCTTTTCTTTCCCTGAGGTGCCCCATATTTTTCTATATATCCACCTGCTTCAGCAATACACGTTGTCTCCAGCTTTAATAAATATAGATTTCTATATGAAGCTTAAAAATCAGTGAAAAGAGGAAGGTAATATATAAAACAGAGACGGCCCAAATCTTCTAACTTAACAGACACCAACAGACCATAATTTTCCGGCTGAGAACTGGCCACTGCAGAATACTTGGCCATCTCTATCGCCTCAGGATATCTCATACAAATGAATGAATGTCCATGTGGAATTGGAATCCAGACTCCCTAACACATTCTCTAAAACTGCCCAGCCCATGATGACCCATGACATCTGACCTGGCCAGGGAATGCTGAGCTCAAGCAGAACCTATGTGGCTGCCACGCTGACCTGGAAAAGACTGTGGACTTTGCCCTAGCGACAGGCCTGCAGATTTAGCATGACTACAAACTGAAGGCAGAAGATGAAGAAAGTAAATAAAGCTTGCTCCGTGTTGTTCTCTGTGGTCTCTGAGTAGTCAGGGACACAATAGGATTACTGGTTCCATGTCATAAAAGATGACTAACATGACGTTGTGCACGGGGCAGGCAACTTTATCGTGTAAAACTAATTGTTACAGAAACCATCACAGCAATCATTAAAACACTTCACATTAAAATAACCACAGTTGCCAAGGTGGGTCGGTGGTTTAGTGGTTAGAATGTTTGCCAAAGTTTCTGTGTTCAATTCCTGGCAAAGGTTTTAATATTTTTAATTCAGTCATTTGTGTTCAATTTTTATAAGTGTGTATTTGTTAATTATAGTTTCCAAGTGTCTGTGTGTGTTGATGGGCCTACTTGCTCAGTGGAAGACAGAAAGGAAGAAACTGAATACAGGAGAAATAGTGCTATTTTCAAGATAAGAGGCAGAAATCGCACACCATAATTCTTTGCAATAATTTTTTGACAAGTTACTTGCTTGTAACATATATAGATATATGTATATCTACCAACATTTGTACAGTTCATTTATGAACATCCACGTAATATATCTGCCAACACCCATTATAAAAGTACCTCCAGCATTGATACCTCATGTTATTTTTGCCACCACAGATAATTACTCATTTAATAGTTTAATGGCTATTTATGGTCATGCGTTACTACCGTCACGCCTACTGTTCTCCTACCGTGTTAAATGTTGTAGTGAGTGTGCGTGGGTACATTCACACGCCACAGATACACACATCAGAGGCATGGAATGGTGTAACGGCAGGCGAATGTTAATAACGTTTATTACACCACAACACGTTCATGAAATACACAGAATACACAGTCACAATTAAGTACAAGTCATAGCAATACAATAATACAGTACTCCAGTCACCTCTCCACTTCTCATAATCATTAGCGCTATATAATATTACCACTGGATCCTCTCAGCAACGGTCGGCATCCCCGTGCTAATATAATGAATTCCTCAAATATGCCTCATCAAAGACGCTCTCAACATTGGCGCTCTAATGTGAATAATAAATGGCCTCATCAACGATGCTTCCAACATCAGCATTATAATAAATAGACAATGGATCCTTTTTCCCAGCAAACGGTTGTCCTCACCGTGCTATCAACAACAAATTCCTCAACTATGCCCCATCAAAGACGCTCTCAACCTTGGCGCTTTAATGTATGTGTGGATCCTCTCAATAATAACGATGGCCTCTCAAATATGCCTCATCAAAGACGCTCTCAACCTTGGCGCTTTAATGTAGATGTGGATCCTCTCAATAATAACGATGGCCTCTCAAATATGCCTCATCAAAGACGCTCTCAACCTTGGCGCTTTAATGTAGATGTGGATCCTCTCAATAATAACGATGGCCTCTCAAATATGATATAGATCCAGTTAGCCAACGGACATCATCCTCGCCGTGCTAACTACATCAATGGTGAATACTTTCGGCAATTTCTCGCAAGACTGCACTCCCTGGCAATCTGCAGTAATCTCGCCTTCACTCATCTTGACATTTATATATTCAAACATAAGTCCTGTATCCTTACCTCTTCAAAAATACTCACAAACACAATTCTCCAATAAATTCAGAAATTATAGGCCTACACAAATAAGGGCCTCTAGAACTTTTGCACTGCGCAGGCATACTCGAAACACACACTGTAGGACCGACCTCTCCCGTCGGTACCCAAAAACAGAATCTCTTCGTTCACACACTATAAGTTATAATAGTTATAATAGCCCCTTCAGTCATAACTGACTATGGGAATGCGCCCCTGAGGTGACAGCCCTCAACTGCTTATTTTCCTGGTGCTCCTTTCGACGTTTTCTCCTCACCTCTGCTTCTTGTGTGAGCCTCTCTTCGCCCAATCTGAGGTGGTGCCGTAAATAGCATCGCCACTTTGTGCGATCGGCAGCTTCATCCTCCCATGTTGCTGGATCCATGTCCAGTGCCCTCATATCTCTCTTGCACACATCTTTGAACCTCAGCTGTGGTCGCCCAACTGTTCTCTTGCCATCTGCTAATTGTCCGTAGAAGATATCTTTTGGGATACTAGACACACTAGACCCGCCAAAAAAGACACGAGACTCGGTTGTTTAAAAAACACAACTCAGTCTCGATAATTGCATGGGCTAGTCACCCGAGCTTACTCACAGCTCAAGACAGTTCAGAGAAAAAAAACATCTCCGCGATTTGAACTGACTAGTGTTCGCCACTTGGAAACTTCTCGATCACACGAGGGAATTCCCCTAATACAATTTTAACTTAACATCAGCTTAACCAAGCAACGTAACCCGTAATCGAATCTATTTGCTTAACATTTTCAAGATCACCTCCCTTTGATAATATTTACTCTGTATCAGTTGCCACACCGCCCGGGAAAAAAATGATTTATCATTTTTTTGAAAATTTAAGTGTCAAAAATTTAGAAATAAATGAAATTATATTATATGGCTACCAAAAATATGTATCTATCCAAAAAATGTACCTATCAAAAAAATGTACATCCACCCGAAATATCAGCAATAAATGTAATATTACAACTAAAACATCAAACATAATCAATCAAATATCCCAATGAATGTTACCGATGTAAATTACAACAAAACCATCAATCATAATACAAGCATACCAAAATTAATCTTAATAGAACACTAAGCTAAGTACATTTAGTACAAGCAACAACCAATAGAAAGTGAAAGAACAAGATCAAACAACAGAAGAATGATCTGTAGTAAAGGAAAGTAAGAAATCGGAAAATGAGAAACAATTAACAATACCACATAATAATCAATAAGTAAAACGATTTCATGAAAAATAAATACAAATTTACCAAAATACTAGTTACATTATATTAAGTTATATAATTAACTCAAGAATACAACGAATGAAAGTATAAGTATTGAAAGAAGAAGAAGTATACAAATAGAATGAAGAGAAACGAAGATGTGATACGAAAGTATAAACAAGATATGAACACATATCGAAAAGACGACAAAAAGATAGAATGAAATGAAGGATAGTCAACAAAGACGAATGGAAAGCAAAGGTATGAACGCATAGAAAGTCAATTACAATGCATACTAATAAATGTTTAGATCAGACAATATCTTTCACAAATTAAATACAAACATGATTACAAGGCACAAAACAAAATGTCAAAGTATATCCATACTAACAGCACAAAATGAATAATTCATAACTAAACAAAGTCTAATAAGTAATTTAACTAAGTTACAAAAGTTATACTTAACTGAAAATAAATTATAAACCTTACACAAACAAATAATAGCATTTGCGATAACTAAGTTTTGACCTAACGCACAATCAACCGCTAAATAATAAAAATACAACATAATATCAAATAAGACAAGTTTCAAAAGAAGTAATATCCCTTTCAATCATAGGGCACACAAAAATAATTTACAATGCCAAAAAACAATTTTTTTTCAAAATTACCATACAAAATATTTCAGAACGATAAGTTATCAAAAAATAAAATTATTATTTAAGTAATTCTAAGTTATAACTAATAAACTAACAATGAAATTAACTTTTAACAAAATGAGAGAAGCATAAAATATCTTATCTCAAGACAAACACTTAAATCAAAACATGTAAGTTTTTTTTTTTTCTTCAAAAAATACATCACCAAAAAAAAATACCTAAGAAAAATACAATGTCATCTCTATATCAACTTTCCAACATACAAACATAACATAATGTTACAACAATCTGTCTATATTGTTTAAACAAACAATAGTTTAGATGTGTCTATCAATTTTACAAAAAAGTTGAATTTAATTTATAAGTTAATTCTGACTAACAATAGCGTTGAGCTTCAGTGTTATTTAACTGTAAATTTATATCTTACTCATCCTAGTATAAATCTAAAATTTAATGGAACAATAGGATATGAAAAAGAAGTCCTATAAAAATACCTTTAAAGTTTTTATAAAAAATATTTATCAAATTAATTTGTTGCAAAAATGTTGAAAAAATCTTATTATTTAAATTCTAGGTACTATGTTCTAACAAGATTAATGTTTAACCATATGACACAACATAACAATAAATTCATATAATTATCCTAACAATTACAGCTACAACCCGAAAAATATACAGAAAAATGAGCACAGGTTTGACACCGCTCACTGCATTTATCAAAAATTACACACAAATTATTACCAACACATATGTTACACACAATCAAAACAGAATAGTATACAATTGCATAAAAAATTGGACTGGTACATTCGAAACAGTCATATATGTTCCACACAAAAATATATATTTAGCAATCAAATGATGCGTCAAAATGAACATCATAATGTTTCAAAGAAATTACCAATATTTTAATACAACATCATATAATATATTATCCACAGAATACAATAACATGTACTATTCTAAAAATAAATCAACTGTAAAAAAATATCCCGACAATCTGTCAATAATTCTTGATCCTCCAAAAAGTGACTCGTCAGATGTATAGCGAGACGCTCATAGGTTCTGCTTGATAAATAATCCACATTCTTCACGAATAATGTCAACAAGTGCGCCAACTCATCACAACGTCGCACGCTACGAGACAATACAAATGAAAATTTCTATTAATCATCTGTTAGATTTAATAAGGAAAAACGGAAAATCAACTTTCACGTTTACCTATCCCTTGGGGTGGAGTAGAGTCTTGGCCCCTTTTCACACACCTCAACAAGTCCTCCTTACACGATGTAAACAGAAGGCTTAGCAATCACTTGACCGTAACGAAAGTTCATCCTTGTTGTAGGCTGGAAAAAATTACTACGTTCACAAGACCGAGATGACCTTTCGACACCACTAGTGTGACAATCAATAGTATTATTACTTTGCTTGTTAACAACCTTGCTCTCATGTGGAGTACAGCTAACCTGGTTACGATTTCTATAATTGCTGTTAAGAACATTGTTATTTGTTCTATTGACACAGTTGTACTGTTTTACATCCCAGTTAGCATAATTACAATTAGCATTTCCTCTTGGATAAAAATATCTACTAGATAGAAATGGCTTTTTATCAACAAATTTATTACCAGATTGACACTCTTTCACATAATTATTTCCACTATAATTTCTAATACTCTTAGAATCACGATGTTGTGATCTGTCAAATTGTTTCTTGTTTTCAGGCAAAGAAACATTACTATATGAAGAAATCCCTTGGTACATTTTAACCTCAGGGTTATATCTCCTATCAGAAGTATTTTTATCCTTGTTTGTAGCAGTGTGTTTAAGACATGGGTCACACTGACTTGACTGGGTGTGACCGAAAGATTTAACCATATCTTTATTGTTTTCCACAAAATATGTTTCCTTCCTGGAATAAGGAGTTCTATCTTTTTTCCCATCAGGGTTCTCAATTAATACTTGGTTTGTTTTTAACAACTTGAATTGAAATTTATTATTGTTTCTTTTGTTATCTACAGGGTTATCTAATGCTGTAGATTTTCCTTTGCTAGCTTGCCGCCAGGAACCAACATCGCAAGAATTATCGGCATTGCGTTGAAAGTTATATTTCCCTCGGAAAGATTTCTGTCCACCAATCTTAACTTTAGAGTCCGCTTTATGTCTTTCACTGTCAACACTGACAGAAGACCACCTTTTTTTCTTTAAGAGAATGTCAAGTAGACCATCCAATCTCACTCTGGCTTCTGAAATTTGAATATCTCTAAGTGAAATATCTGCACTTAATTTCTTGTTTAACCTCTCAACTCTTAAAACCTTACAGCTTTCCTCTGCTAGCAAATTTTTAATCTTAGCGACCTTCTCTTTCTCAACCATCAACTCTAACAATGTCTCTGTCTCATACTGTTCTTTATTTGACCTCAACTGAGTCAACTCTAGTTGTAGAGACTCAATCTTAATATCATCATTGTCATTATACATAATCTCATCATTCTTCTTAAGGGGTACAATATTCATCTCCTTAATTTGATCACTGAGAATCTCATTATCATGCCTCACCTCATGAAGCATTTTTATATAAGTTTGCTCATGTTCATTGTTCTCCATTTTCAATTTGTCATATATTTGTCTCCTTTCTTGAAGTTCCTGAGTTAGGTTTCTAACTTCACTATTGTTATCCTTAATCTGAGTTTCTAACTCTTTGATTTTACACAATGCTACACTCAATGCTGTTTGAGTACTAGCAAGTTCTGAGTTTGATTTACCTAAATCATCTGTAAGTTTAGAGACTTTTTCATGTAACTCACTTACTTCAGCAGTACATTCTATGAAACTTTCCCTTTGCTCTAGGGTACTCTGTTTTATGTCCAATTGCTTCTTCTCTTCTAGCATCCTTTTCTCATACCTCTCATCAGCCTCATGAATTAGCTTTTCATATATCAATCTATTTATTTCAGACTCAGTCAGCTCACGGTCTCCAAATCCCAATAGTTCACGGTATTTTTTTTCCTCAGGATCTGTATAATAGTCCATAGTGACTTACTTACTTAGACAACTATATATGTATTAATTAAACTTTCACCTCCACAAGCCAATTATCTTTTTAAGAAATTGCAATTATTTCTTAATTACTGTACACCAACTTCTGTTATAGTACCTATATATAGCATACACTACCTATGCATCAACATATTTTACATCAATCGATATAATTATCGACAACACAACGACAATTATCAACAGAATAAGTGATGGATAGTATAGGCAGACTTGCTGAAATGCAGAAAAGTGGCACAATCTACACAGAACAAAATCACTTATCTTAATAATACTTCTGTCCCTTCCGCCGACACACCAGATATCACAAAGTTCTGCAGATAAAACCGTTCCAGCGCAGAAAGGTACTCAAACTAGATTTTCTTCTCTTCAGGTTCTTGCAAAAGTGTAGAATGCGCTCAACACAGCATCAGCACGTACAGCATACAGGAAACGCAGCACAGCAACCTCTGTAACTGTTGACTTGAAATAATCTGCAAACAACTCCTCAAAAACACTTCACATTTAGTTAAACTTGACTGTCTACCAAAAACTGTCAACTTCCCACTGTAATGTTCTACCGTGTTGGACACAGCCAACCAACTAGGTCGAGGACCATGACACAATGTGAGGATACATAAGCCACACCTACACAAGGCTTTCCTATCACGCGAACTCCGTGGGTTTATTCCGTTAAATAAACTGGCCCACCACTGTAAAGAACTTTAATTTGTTACAGATGGGTTTTGAAGATTACCAGACCAGAATGTTATACGATAAATAGTTACTGATGAGATCATTAAATATTATTATTATCTGATGACTGGTCTTGGAGATTGATTAAATGGTGATGGGTGTTTCTTTAATGGTTACACTGTTCATACGCCCACACAGAGCAGAACATAATTCTTATATCACGCGAATGTCAAAATATCAAGTTCTGTGCTACTAACATACCACTGCTACACACGAGATCCTGCTATTGAATTCAATCTGTTTGTTGACATAGATCTCGCCACCCAGGCTATTTATGCAAATACGTAGGTGTAAGCTCCTTCTAAACTGAAAACCACCACTGATACCTCATGTTATTTTTGCCACCACTGATAATTACTCATTTAATAGTTTAATGGCTATTTATGGTCATGCGTTACTACCGTCACGCCTACTGTTCTCCTACCGTGTTAAATGTTGTAGTGAGTGTGCGTGGGTACATTCACACGCCACAGATACACACATCAGAGGCATGGAATGGTGTAACGGCAGGCGAATGTTAATAACGTTTATTACACCACAACACGTTCATGAAATACACAGAATACACAGTCACAATTAAGTACAAGTCATAGCAATACAATAATACAGTACTCCAGTCACATCTCCACTTCTCATAATCATTAGCGCTATATACTATTACCACTGGATCCTCTCAGCAACGGTCGGCATCCCCGTGCTTATATAATGAATTCCTCAAACATGCCTCATCAAAGACGCTCTCAACCTTGGCGCTTTAATGTAGATATGGATCCTCTCAATACTAACGATGGCCTCTCAAATATGCCTCATCAAAGACGCTCTCAACCTTGGCGCTTTAATGTAGATGTGGATCCTCTCAATAATAACGATGGCCTCTCAAATATGATATAGATCCGGTTAGCCAACGGACATCATCCTCGCCGTGCTAACTACATCAATGGTGAATACTTTCGGCAATTTCTCGCAAGACTGCACTCCCTGGCAATCTGCAGTAATCTCGCCTTCACTCATCTTGACATTTATATATTCAAACATAAGTCCTGTATCCTTACCTCTTCAAAAATACTCACAAATACAATTCTCCAATAAATTCAGAAATTATCATCATCATCATCAGTTGCCATCTCCACAACGAAGGTTGGCTGTAATGGATCTCCAACGTCTTCTGTCTCTTGTCTTGGTGGTGCACTCTGATAGACTCTTTCCTGTCCATCTCTTGATGTTGTCTTCCCACTTATAGCGCTGTCTTCCCCTTGCACGTTTGCCTTCAACTCTCCCTTCTGTTATGGTCTTCTGCAAGGTGTTATGCCTTTTTATGTGGCCAAAGTATTTTAGCTGTCGAACTTTGACCTCCCTCATTAGTTCTCTTTTCATACCTAGATTTTCTAGGACCTCCTTATTTGTTTTCATCTCTTTCCATGAGATACGCCCCATTCTTCTATATATCCACATTTCAAGAGCCTCAATTCTTTCTTCCAACTGCTTATTCATCGTCCATGTTTCTGCACCATACAGAAATGCAGAATATATATAACACTTTATGATTCTCAGTTTTAATTTGTGAGATAACTGTTTGGATGTCAGTATATGTTTCATGTTGTTGAATGTAGCTTTGGCCATTCCTATTCTCTTCTTGATTTCTGTTTCACATCTGCCATCTTCTGTTATTATATGACCGAGATATACGTAGCTCTTGACTTGTTCCAGGATTTCCCCATTTACGCTTATCTTTAATGTGGGTTTATCGTCTGTTTTGCTAATTATCATAGTTTTTGTTTTCTCAATATTAATGTCGAGTCCATATTCCTGACTTATACTGTTCACTCGCTTCACTAGTTCTTGTAACTCCTGTTCGCTTTCAGCTAACAACACGGTATCATCTGCATATCTAAGGTTGTTTATTGACCTTCCACTGATGTTCAGTCCTGGTATTTCTTGTACCTGTTTGAAAATTTTTTCGGTGTATAAATTAAATAGGCAGGGGGACAGCACACAACCTTGTCTGACACCTCTTTTTATGTCTATGTATGGTGAATAATTCCTTCCAGATCTTACTGTGGCAGTTTGCTCCCAATAAAGGTTACTGAGTATTCTTATATCTTTTCCATCAATACCTATGTCTTCGAGGCATTCAATTATTTTCTCATGATGGACTCTGTCAAAAGCCTTCTTATAGTCAATGAAGCACATATACATACTTTTTTGGACCGCTGTATATTTTTCTGCTAATATTCTTAGGCAAAATATTGCCTCTCTTGTTCCACTGTTCCGTCTAAAACCAAACTGCTCTTCCTGGATTTCGCTGTCTACTTTACTTTTTATTCTTTCCTGTATGATTTTGAGCAGTATCTTAATTGCATGACTCATCAGGCTGATTGTTCTGAAGTCTGAGCATTCTGTTGCATTTGGTTTTTTGGGCAATGTTATAAAAACTGATGTCTTCATGTCGTGTGGTATATATCCTGTATTGTATACATCGTTGCATATTTCTGTGATTGTATCTACACCAAAGCTCTCCAGAGCTTCTATCATTTCAATTTTTATGTTATCCATGCCTGCTGATTTTCCTTTTTGTATCATATGAATGGCATTCTCTACTTCTGATCTGAGAATGTTTGGGCCTTCATTAGAATCTGGTGATGGTTTTTTACCTCTGTTGTCCTCGAATAATTCTTTTACGTATTCTGCCCATCTGTTTGATATGTCTTTCTCATCAAGTAATATTACACCATTTTTGTTCTTGATACAGCTTCCTCCTTGTGCAAACCGTGACCGATTTGATAATTTCTTTATTTCTTCATGCATATCTCTTGTCCTGTGCTTTGCTTCCAAGTCTTCTATTTCCTTGCATTTTGTTTCTATCCACCGTTCTTTTGCTTCTCTACACATAGTACGTATGTCATTGTCTATTGTTTTATATTCTGGAGTGTTTTTTTTTGCTTTCTTTCTTTCGGTCATTTTATTCAAGATGTCATCTGTCATCCAAATTTGATTTTTCTTAGACTCCTTTTTAGGTAAATTTGCATTTGCTGATTGTATGCTTGTTTTTAAGCATTCCCATTTTGCGGTTGCTTTTTCTTCTGGGTTTTCTCTTCTATACTGCTCCATGCTTTCTGTCAATAATTGTTGATATTTATTTTTGACGTCGATTAAATATTTCTGTTTTATATCTGGTTGTTTCAGCGCTGATATTTCTATCTGGGGTTCCTCCTGTCTTCTGTTTCCTGCTCTTTTCAGCTTTATATTTACTTTGATGACGACTGGATTGTGATCTGAATTTATGTCGGCGCCAGGATATGTCTTTGCACTTGTGACACTGTTCTTAAATCTATGTTTTATCATGATATAGTCGATTTGATTTCGTGTTATATCTCCTGGGCTTTTCCATGTGTATAATTTCCTTGGGTGGTGTTCAAAAAAGGTGTTACATATGACCAGCTGGTTTTTCTTCACAGAACTGGATAAGTCTGTCTCCTCTATCATTTCTTGTCCCTAATCCATACTGTCCTACTATTTTCTTGTATTTTCCTTTTCCTACTTTTGCATTCATATCACCCATTACTATCAACACATCTGTTGATTTGACTGGTTTAAGTGTGTGTTGTAGCTCTTCATAGTATTCTTCTATTTCTTCCTCGCTGTGATCTTTAGTTGGTGCATAAGTTTGTAAGATTGATATGTCGAATGGCTTTGCTCTCATTTTTAGTAACATCATTCTGTCATTGTGTGTCCAGTATCCACATACGTATTTTTCTAACTCCTTCTTTATCAACATTCCTACCCCTCTTTCATGTTTTTCTCCGCCTGAGTGTATAAGCGTGTACTGGTCTCTTTTTATGTAGCCTGTATCCAAAAGTCTTGCCTCTGCAACTCCCAGTATATCGAGTTTCATGTCTGTTGCTTCTAATATAAGATTGTCAAGCTTTCCTTCTCCGTTCAGAGTTCTAACATTCCATGTTCCTATTTTTAGGCTTCTCCTACTAGTTTTTAGGTGGTCTTTCTCAGAATGCTCCCTTTCAACAGAATTTAAGGAACACTCGTCATTATGTACTTCCTTACTCATTAGAGGAGTTGCCTCTTCCCTGTTAATTTGTACAGTAGATTCTTCCCCAGGGGACAGAGTTCTCTACATATCGTTTCTTATCTTGTTGTTGTGATCCCATTACGTTCTGTAGGAAGTACGTGGTAAGGCCCCAATCTCTTCCACGGTGGCTAGCCATTGTCTTTTTCTATGTCCGACACGCCTCTAGTGCGCCACACACTTTGCTGTTTCGCTTTGCGAGCCGTTGATCTTCTCAGATTCCTCCGCCTCACTCACCGTCTCAGTCTTTGTGTACTAGGGATGGACATTCCCTTGAGTAAGATTGCTCCTACTCCACCCATGTCCGTACACAAGCGGTATTCGAGGAGCCATACATGAGCTAGATAAAGAGAGGAGAACCAAATAGGATCCTGACTATCCTAAAAAGGACATGGCTGTCTCTCACCGTGAGGTACTATCCCTCTCTCTTTATCCTACATCCCAGAAATTATAGGCCTACACAAATAAGGGCCTCTAGAACTTTTGCACTGCGCAGGCATACTCGAAACACACACTGTAGGACCGACCTCTCCCGTCGGTACCCAAAAACAGAATCTCTTCGCTCACACACTAGACCCGCCAAAAAAGACACGAGACTCGGTTGTTTAAAAAACACAACTCAGTCTCGATAATTGCATGGGCTAGTCACCCGAGCTTACTCACAGCTCAAGACAGTTCAGAGAAAAATAACATCTCCGCGATTTGAACTGACTAGTGTTCGCCACTTGGAAACTTCTCGATCACACGAGGGAATTCCCCTAATACAATTTTAACTTAACATCAGCTTAACCAAGCAACGTAACCCGTAATCGAATCTATTCGCTTAACATTTTCAAGATCACCTCCCTTTGATAATATTTACTCTGTATCAAGCATCTTACACATATTGCCTCTAACACTGTTATATAAAAGTACATCTACTCATAATCACAAAGTACATCTACGATTATCCACAAGTAGATCTAGTCATATCCACAAGTGCATCTGCTCATATCCACAAGCACATCTACTCATATCCACAAGTACATCTGCTTCTATCCACAAGTACATATGCTTCTATCCACAGGTCCATCTGCTTCTATCCACAAGTACATCTATTCATATCCACAAGTACATCTACTTATATCCACAAGTGTGTCTGCTCATATCCACAACTATGTCTACTCATATCCACAAGCACATTTATTCATACCCACAAGTACATCTACTCATATCCACAAGTACGTCTACTCATATCCACAGGTACATTTACTCATATCCACAGTACATCTACTTATATCCACAGAGTGCATCTACTCATATCCAAAGAGTACATCTACTCGTATCCACAGAGTAAATCTGTTCATATCCACAGAGTACATCTACTCACACCCACAAAGTACATCTGCTCATATCCACAAAGTACATCTACACAAATTCACAAAGTACATCTACTCACATCCACAAAGTACATTTAATAATATCCACAAAGTACATCTACTCATATCCATAAAGTATTCTACTCATATCTGCAGAGTATGTCTACTCATATCCACAAATTATATCTGCTCATATCCACAAATTACATCTACTCATAACTACAAAGTGCATCTATTCACATCCACAAAGTACATCTACTAATATCCACAAAGTACGTCTACTTATATCCATAAAGTATATTTACTCATATCCACAATGTGCATCTACTCATATCCACAATGTGCATCTACTCATATCCACAAAAGTATATCTGCTCATATCCACAGAGTACGTCTACTCATCCACAAAGTACATCTACTCAAATCCACAAAGTATTCTACTCATATCCACAGAGTATATCTACTCATATCCACAGAGTATATCTACTCATATCTACAAAGTACATCTACTCATATCCACAAAGTGCATCTACTCATATCCACAAAGTGCATCTACTCATGTCCACAAAGTACATCAGCTCATATCCACATAGTACTCTGCTCGTATCCACAAAGTACACCTACTCACATCCACAAAGTACCTCTACTCATATCCACAAAGTACATCTACTCACATCCACAAAGTACGTCTACTCATATCCACAGAGTACGTCTACTCATATCCACAAAGTATGTCTACGCATGTCCACAAAGTACATCTACTCATATCCACAAAGTACATCTACTCACAACCACAATGTACATCTACTCACATCCACAAAGTACATCTACTCACATCCATAAAGTACATCTACTCACATCCACAAAGTACATCTACTCATATCCACGAAGTACATCTACTCACATCCACAAAGTACGTCTACTCATATCCACAAAGTATTCTACTCATATCCACAAAGTACATCTACTCACATCCACAAAATACATCTACTCACATCCACAAAGTACGCCCTCATATCCACAAAGTACGTCTACTCTCATCCACAAAGTACATCTACTCACATCCGCATAGTATGTCTATTCATATCCACAAATTAGATCTACTCATATCCACAACGTACATCCACTCATATCCACAAAGTACATCTACTCATATCCACAAAGTATGTCTACTCATATCCATGAAGTACGTCTACTCACATCCACAAAGTACTCTACTCATATCCACAAAGTATGTCTATTCATATCCACAAAGTACATCTACTTGCATCCACATAGTACATCTGCTCATATCCATAAAATTACATCTACTCACATCCACAAAGTACATCTACTCATATCCACAAAGTACATCTACTCATATCCGCAAAGTACATCTACTCATATCCACAAAAATACATATACTTGTATCCACAAAGTACATCTACTCATATCCACACGGTACATCTACTCATATCCACAAAGTATGTCTACTCATATCCACAAACTACATCTACTCGTATCCACAATGTACATCTACTCATATCCACAAAAGTACATCTGTTCACGTCCACAAAGTACATCCACTCATATCCACAAAGTACATCTTTTCATATCCACAATGTATGTCTACTCATGTCCACAAAGTACATCTACTCACATCCACAAAGTACATCTACTCATATCCACAAAGTACATCTACTCACATCCACAAAGTACATCTACTCATATCCACAAAGTACATCTACTCATATCCACAAAGTACATCTACTCACATCCACAAAGTACATGTACTAGTTGAAAGTGTCATCGAGTAATAAATGAGTCAGTTACCTATTAGCTCCCCATGGAACATGCGGTCTTCAACAAAAACATGATAAACCTTTGTGTCCTGTGCCATCCATTCTAGATCTTCTATATCCTTCTTATACCTTTTAATGTTTGTCTCAAGTTCTCTTCTACATTTAATAAAAGGTGAAGGTCATCCCATAGCAGAGTGAATGGTTAGAGACCTCATCATACTGGCTCTGGCTTGTTTTAAAGAGATGGGATGACGTTCCCTTCCTCACTGCCTTTGCCTTTCATAACCCATGTGCAGTCAGGTACCCATTTACAGTAAGGTAGACTGGAGTGTGATGCTGCCAGGTCTTGATCAAGGAACCCAGTAATGTGCGGGAGCGACAAAAGCTCTAACCATGTAGCCATTCTTATGCTTACTTACTTAGTCGTTCCTCTTCTACCGTGAGGTGTAGAGGTTTGGAAGAGAGAGCGCCAGACTATCCTATCGGCTGTCTTCCTCCTGGCCTGGTTCCATTCTAGTCCTCGGTCCTTCAAAGATTGTCTAATGTTGTCCTCCCAGTGGACTCTGGGTCATCCTCGGGGTCTGGATCCTTGGCTCTTTGTTTCCCATGCTTGCCGTGGTATCCGATCTTCTCCCATTCTGCAGACATGGCCAAACCATCTTAATTGGGACTGTTCTACTTGGGTCTGCAGGGGGTAGGATTTAAGGCCTTGACGTATCGTCTGGTTGCTTACCATGTCGCTTCTTGTTACTTCAACCACCTTCCTCAGATACCTCATTTCTGAGGTTTGGATCTGGCTTTTATGAGTTGTAGTCATTGCCCATGACTCGCATCCATATGTCAAGACTGGGACATAGGTGGAGCGGTATACAGCCATCTTCGTTTTCGTACCAACCTCTTTCTTGCTGAGGAATCCTCGATTTATGGCCTGAAAAAGTCTCCCAGCTGCTGCTTTTCGAGTGGCCAACTCTTCTTTGATGCCTCCCTTTCGGTCTATAATAGCTCCGAGGTATTTAAAGTGGTCGACCTGCTCCAGGACCTGTTCTCCCAGCTTAATCTGATGTCTTCTTTCTTCTCGTGATATCACCATGGATTTTGTTTTCGAGCTGCTTATGACCATCCCTCTCTTCTCCAGCTCTTCCTTCCAGACTTGCAGGTTGGATTGGAGATGTGCCTCTGATTTAGCAATCAGGGCAACATCATCAGCAAATGCCAGCTCTGAAATATAGATCTGTCTCATCTTCCAGTACCCCACTGAATACTTTCTTGTTCTCTCCTTACATGCCTTGATGACATCGTCCATAAGGAGTATGAAGAGGTAAGGTGATAGGATATCACCTTGTCTTACACCAGTGGTGGTCCTGAACTCTTCTGACTTATGGTTTGCTGTCCTCACATAATTTCTGCAAGACTTGTAGAAGCTCTGTATAGCATGAATCAGAGGTGCTGAAATATTCTTCCTTGCCAAACAGTCCCAAAGTTTGCTCCAGGGGACCCTGTCAAATGCCTTTTCCAGATCTATGAAACAAAGATGCATCTCACTCTTATACTCAAGGGCCTTTTCACTCAGCTGTCTGAGTGTGAAGATTAGGTCTTGAGTACTTTGGTTTGCTCGGAATCCGCACTGGACCTCATCCAATTGTGGCTCAGCTAGGTGTCGGAGTCTCTGCTCTAGGATTCTAGAGTAGATTTTACCAGGGACACTGAGAAGGGATATGCCTCTATGGTTTCCACACTGTTGATTGTCACCCTTTTTGAAAATTGGTGTTATGATGGCAATCTCCCAATCCTTTGGTATGGTCTTGTTGTACCACGCTGCCTGTAAAACCCTTAAGAGTAATAGGTCGCCTGATGCTCCCATGAACTTAACCATTTCTGGTGTTATACCATCATGCCCTGCTGCTTTGCCCATCTTGATTTCTCCAGTGCTGCCTTCAGTTCTTCCATCTTTATGTCATCTTCACCATCATTGGTTTTCTCTTCTGTGCTAGTGTTTATCATTTCTGATGCTTCACCATGCTCACCATCCAGGAGTTCTGAGAAATATTCTTTCCATCTTTCCATTACTTCCTTCGGGGCAGTAAGCAAATTGCCTTGCTTGTCCTTTATAAATTTGAGTGGGCATTGTTTTTCCTTCCTCATGTTCTTTAGGGTCTTATAGAACAATTTCAGGTTTTCTTGTGCATCTTTTTCTAGCTTTTCTCCAAATTCTTCCCAGGACTTCTGTTTTGCTGCTAGCACTTTGTTCTTTGCTTCTGTTCTGAGTGTCACATATTCTCTATATTTTTCCATTTGTCCTGTTGTGTTTTTAGCTCCTAAGTATTGTTTCCATGCCATATTCTTCTCTCTTATTTTCTCTTTGACTTCCTCTGTCCACCAAGGTGTCCTCTTTCTCTTGTTCCCAAGTCGGACTTCACCGCATGCTTCTGCAGCAGCTGTCTTTATGATATCCTTGAATTTAAGCCAGAGGGTTTCCAAGTCATCAGGTCGTTCTTCTGTGTTGCTCACCGCTGCAGCAATAAGCCCCTGATATCTGGTCTTAATTTCTGGCTCTCTCAGCTTGTAGGTCCTAATGCTCATTTCTCCTGCTCGTTTACTTGGTTTCTTGCATGATGTTGGGCAGTTCCTAGGCTGAGCAACTCTTTCAGTTGTTCTTTTGATTGTTAGCAGGTAGTGATCACTTCCAATCTCTGACCCCCTCCAGACTCTAGCATCTCGGACATATTTGAATGAGCTTCTCCGAACAATGGCATAGTCGATCACTGACTTCTCATTCTTTGTTGGTTCACATCTAGTGTATGCATGTATGCGCTTATGGGGGAACTTTGTGTTTGTAATGATCAGATTCTGCTCACTGCAGAATCTAAGGAGTTGCTTTCCATTGTCATTGAGAGTATCTTCTCCATATGCCATTCTTATGCTCCTACGTTAAATAGGTAGGTAATATAATTTATTTATTTTCCCCAACAGCTTTCCACCACCATATATCACAGGAGAAAACTCCATTGCCTGGTTGTATGATGCACTAGCTGATGGCTGGAAAAACTGGCTACCACAAGATGCACTGGACTCCATCAGAAGGTTAGAAACATTTCATTTTCCAACAGTTCTTTGAACCCGCACAGCAGAGGAATTCAAATATTAAAAATAAACAAAATAAGTACAGCATGTTCTCTACTAACCTCATCATGTAAAACAGATTGCCACAGAGAACACGACTGCTAGATCATGTGACTGTTTAGTGCAGGCTTCCTGCAAGGGGACCTGTTGTATTTGTGAATCTATGTTCCATAAAGAGTGCAAAGGAAATTGATGATTATGATAGTTGATTGATGATATTCTCCATTGTT
Source organism: Oreohelix idahoensis (assembly GCA_024509875.1). Classification (NCBI taxonomy): domain Eukaryota; kingdom Metazoa; phylum Mollusca; class Gastropoda; order Stylommatophora; family Oreohelicidae; genus Oreohelix; species Oreohelix idahoensis. Next base: position 162,024 of record JAMPIV010004255.1, on the reverse strand, counting down.
TACTTGTATTTGATGATATTCTCCATTGTTTACTTGTATTTGATGATATTCTCCATTGTTTACTTGTATTTGATGATATTCTCCATTGTTTACTTGTATTTGATGATATTCTTCATTGTTTACTTGTATTTGCAAGGAGAACAACAAAAACAGCAGCCAAGAAATTATGGGCTTTCCTAATTAGGTGCTTGCATGGAATAGAAGGATTGAAATGGTATGGACAAGATCACTCATGTGGAACTGATGACCAGCACAAAATGAGCACCAGTGGACCAAGGTGTGAGAATAAAACACCTGGTGATGGATAGGACTAACACTTGAGGAAACCTGTTGATAGCTTTACAAGGTAGTCCTATTTCTGGAATTCTCAGGGTAAGAAAGGTAGATGGAGACCAGAAAACACGTGGAGAAGAGGGCTGAAAACACATGGAGAAGAGGGCTGAAAACACGTGGAGAAAAGAGCTGAAAACACGTGGAGAAGAGAGCTGAAAACATGTGGAGAAGAGAGCTGAAAACTCGTGGAGAAGAGAGCTGAAAACACGTAGAGAAGAGAGCTGAAAACACGTGAAGAAGAGACCAGAAAACACGTGGAGAAGAGACCAGAAATCACGTGGAGAAGAGACCAGAAAACACATGGAGAAGAGTCCAGAAAACACGCGGAGAAGAGACCAGAAAACACATGGAGAAGAGACCAGAAAACACGTGGAGAAGAGACCAGAAAACACATGGTGAAGAGAGCTGAAAACACGTGGAGAAGAGAGCTGAAAACACGTGGAGAAGAGACCAGAAAACACGTGGAGAAGAGACCAGAAAACACGTGGAGAAGAGACCAGAAAACACGTGGAGAAGAGACCAGAAAACACGTGGAGAAGAGACCAGAAAACACGTGGAGAAGAGAGCTGAAAACACGTGGAGAAGAGAGCTGAAAACACGTGGAGAAGAGACCAGAAAACACGTGGAGAAGAGACCAGAAAACACGTGGAGAAGAGACCAGAAAACACGTGGAGAAGAGACCAGAAAACACGTGGAGAAGAGAGCTGAAAACACGTGGAGAAGAGACCAGAAAACACGTGGAGAAGAGACCATAAAATACACGAAGAAGAGACCAGAAAACACGTGGAGAAGAGACCATAAAATACACGAAGAAGAGACCAGAAAACACGTGGAGAAGAGAGCTGAAAACAGACATGAAAGGGATGAGGCAGACATAGAAAAACCTTGACCTGATGACATGAGACAGGAGGACTTGGCATGCCTTTGTTTGAAGGCCTATGCCCTTTGGGGAGCTGAAGGTTCATGATAATAATAAGACTTGTATGTAGAGTTTTATCAGAATCAGATACAGAAACAAATGGAATGTAGAACATCCAGGGCACACACAGAATGATGCTTACTACCAGCTCCACAGAAGAGAACAAGTTGGTAATCTTCAGACTCCGCACTGGCCACAACAGATTGAGATACCATCTATTCAACAAGCTAAAGATAGGAACTACCGATCAGTGTAACTGTGGCACTGATAAAATGACTGCTGAACATCTGCTTCAAAGTTGCCCCTTATATGTGGTACAGAGAAAGTGCATATGGCTGACGCCAGTTCCTTTCGTGGAAAAGCTTTACGGGGATTCAAATAGCCTCAAACTGACTACTGCTTTCTTTGAGAACATTCAAGTGGACATCTGAGAGTGTACAAAGAAGAAGATGAAGTATGTACAGTGAAACCTGCAACATCATATTATATACTATAAAATTCTCTAAAAGTGTCCCGTCCCGTCCTACACAAACTTTTTTTTAGTTGCAGTCTGGAAATTAAATAAAAGTCGAGCGCATCTTTTTCGCACGAAATTTACACATATACTGTTACGCCTCGTTCTTGCACACAGACATATGCCCGTTTAGGAGATATATCTGTGTGCACCAAGGAGTAGTAGTACGATAATGCAATATGTGTGAACAGCGCACCATTGGTGTTGGTGTGACGTAATAGGCAGCAGAAGTGTGACGTATGCAATGTCTGCTCTTAGAAGCAACTTCTTAACTTTCTGCCTCTTTTGGCTTGTGTCCATCACCTTGTGTAGACATATATTTGTACGCTCCAGACAAGTGTCAATTTGTGTGGCAGTGCCGGTATATGCAGTATTTTCAGTTTACTTTACAGAGAGCAGATGTTTAACTGGCCTTCCTAGCCAGAGGTCTATGGTTTCTCCCTAAATTTGAGTTACCAGGTTCGATTTTCAAACTCTCCTAGGTGTCAACCCAGCCCCATTTAATTGAAATGGATAGATTTCTTAGCTTAATCTCAAAAAGGTAATTCCGGCGTGATTCCAGTTTCAATGGCATAAGTCATCAGTTGAGCTAAACAATACCAACACAAGGAAGTCCACCATGGGCAGTTCAGCCTATTAATGACGCAATCACTTCTGTTGTTTCTCTATCCTGCAGTATAGGCCAATCCAACAAGACAAGGACCTTAATACTGTGTCCAGTAAATGATAGTAGACTAGAACAGTAAGAACAGGACAGTGGGTAGGTTTGGTATAGTATAAACATTTATTACACATAAGGAAGGGAAACCCGAGGCCTGTAAACATTAATAGGCTGAACTGCCCATGATGGACTTCTGGTGTCGTGTATTGTATTGTGGTTCGCACTGATGACCTGCCATTGAAACATCATTTTTTGATGATGCGTAGATGGCAGGGAGGATAGTGTGATTCACTTGCATGGCTAGGCGGGGTTGTCGCACGGAAGGTCCAGTGTTCAAATCCTGGGTAAGCCACTCATGTCTGTTGTTTTTCTGTTGTCTGGTATTCTACTTCTTTATTTCCTGTGAGTGCCTGATAACATACCTTTATATTTGTTTCATATTAATTTAATATGGGCCTAACACCATATTCCCAATATGCCTCAATGGGCGTGTAACGGGTTCCTTTACCTTTACCGTTTTATTCAAAGATGAGTATGATTTTTTATGATGATGGCATCTTGAGTTATGCCTGTGATGTACAGCATTGTACAAAGAAGTATTCCTATTAAATTCCGTCAAAATATGACGATGTCTCGTAGATGATATTCATATTCGTTGACTTTACTGACGGCCAGATTGAATTGACCATGTATGCAACCTCATTGCTCATTGTATTCTAAGATGTGGAGCTTGTTCCAGATGTAAAATATGTCAATAAATGTATATTAACTGTTGGACAGTCTGAGCGGCTTTATTCGAGAAGTATGGTGTTACAGTGGTGGCAGATTTTATGTTGAGCTTATGTTAAGAACCCACAACTATGTCTACACACACAATGCAGCAGCCACCACGTAACATATACGTTAAATAATAAATAGAAAACATATAGTAAAGTGTCAGAAAATATACAATATATTTTATTGTTATTATAATTTTGTTGTTGTTTGATTGTTTCCCTTTGACAGAAGATAAATTACATCACTTGAAAAAAAAAAGCCAACAAAATTTTTTTTATTCCCCTTGGACAGGGAAGAGGATAAATTACATCCCATGGCAAAAAAAGCCAGTATAATTTTTGTTTTCAAAACTTTACAAAAATCGGTACAATAACTTCATTCAGAATCAACAAAATGAGTTCTCCAGTCTTCTAAATGTGCTGCAGATGCTGAACGGTTAAGACGTTAGCATTAGTTCTTTCCCCGTCATTATTTTGATGGGTATATTTAATAGTTTGTCTTATAATGGATATTCACTGTTGCAACACCCACATAAATTTTGTTTAAATGTATCAAAATTATTTCATTTTATTGCATCATGATTTTTCTTTTCCAGGGGAGCTTACTATACAGTGTCACCATATCCAGGCTTCAGGATTATTTCCCTGAACATGAATTATTGCAATAACCAAAACTGGTGAGATATTTCTCCTTCTTGAATTATAGCACTTAAATTTTTCACTCTAGAATGATATTATAAACATTTGTATGCTGGTTACTTCATCTTCATGTACATGTTTGTCAGTTGTTCTGTATTTGTACTGTGACGATATGGTTGTGCGATCTCACGTCCACTCCATCAGTATCACTTTTTTTCTTCATTTTTCTCTTCCTCTCACTCATCGCTTTTATTTGGCATAATTTTTGCCCTTTCATTCATTATTATGTGGCATATTTTATGCACCATTTTTTACTCTCTATGCTGAATCTAGTAGGGGAAAGTCTCTAACACTCCACTCCCCTATGGAAGTATTTGCTATAGGACTGTCTTTATCTTGTTTACCACTCCTCAGACGTATTTATGTTCCGCCAGGTGAACTGTGGTATAATCGTAACAATACCCAGTCATCAGACCGGTCACCCGCTTATCTCTTTGAATCCGCCTGACCACCTTTGGAAACATGTCGGTCCAACATTTGACCCCAGTGAAAAGCTGCTGATTGTGTTGACACAAGCTTGTATTGTGCGTATGATGCAAGAAGACAACATTGTCTGACCAGACATCTGCCTGGCGGAAGCATGCAGATAAAGGCAATAATTGTATAACCTGTTGGGGTAGACATCTTGGCGGAAGACATTACGCCAGGAAAACATGGTCACAATATTGTGGGAGGCAGATAGGTGCAGCCGGAACAATATTACGTCTTATTATAAAGAGGTCACGCGTGGATATTAAAATTAATATTTCAAACACGCGAGGGGAAATTTAAAACTTCCCCACCAAAATAGTGCTAGAGAGATTTGATTGGTTTGAAGTGAGAGCCGGAATATACAATGCATTCTATTGGAACATTCGGCAGAAACACCGTCTGTGATTGAAATGAGAATGAGAGATATAATCTAGTGAACTCAGAAACACAGAACAGACAGCTTCGCAACTTCAACCATGCAACTCCCAAAAAGCCAGATATAGAAGGAACGGACCTAGAATTCCTATATCAAATGTGACAGATCGACAGTATTTGGGCAACTCTGAAACCTTTAAGAGTAAACCCGCATATTTAAATACACAGACTGTAAAACTTCAGGACCAGAACTTTATAAATATAAGACTAGAAACCTAGGAATGGGATTATCAGTCATAAGAGAAATAATATCCCAGACCAAGTGTATCGCAGAACACCCGTCAAAGAGGAATTACTAGTTTCCCCAGCGAAGTGATTCATAAAACACTGGCATAAGAGGAATTTCTCAGATGAAATTGATTCGAGAGCATATGCACCGAAATTGCTCAAGTCCATCTGAAAATCTGCACAAGGAGATTGCGTATTCCCAAAAATGTGGGGTAAGTTGTGAACATTTATATTACAAACGTGAATTTAACATGTTTTCTTGCTAGTGGATATATATGAGGCTGGCAACCTCAACATATGAAAATAGTATATTCATGAATCACTACAGCAAGAGCTGGTGATAGTTTCTGACTGATCGTGTGGGAAACCCAACAGCAGAGCGACCCCAGACTCCGACTGGAGCAGTGATGAGTGATGACTACATCATATGTGCCTCCAGTGTAACATATTATCTTGTGAAGATATATGTACCTTTTTTAATTGTAATTCTGGCAAATCATTATTCACGCACTCCAGGCACAATTTCCTAGTTAACACCCAGAAGGATATGGGTAAATTTTCATCATATTCCCTGAGTTACCCTGTGTGCTCAGGAATTTAATTCTTCTGAGAGGTTAATATTGGTGGGTGGAGCGCATGACAATGGGCCTGTTAGTTTGCGGTGAACAAATGTACTCAGCAGGCATTTGCTTCTTTCTATTTGTCTAAAGTTTGTGGTTACAAGTCATCAGATGATTTGTGGTACTAATGCTGCTAGTGTGAGAGAAAAGCATCCACCATAACTGCCTACAGTGGAAGAGAGTGTGGAGAAAGCTTTCATCATCACAGAATTGATGAACCACAGCTGCAGGAATCACTCATACAAGCTAAGTGCTAACTAAAAGGCACCAGCAAAAAGGACATTTCATTTAAACTTTAAGTATAAAGTTAAATTTCCACCTAATGTCTCAATGACAAGAAATTTATATCCATCAAGATTCCACTAATCTTCCCATATTTATTTTAACCTGTTAAAGACTATTTCACTATTAAATTTGTTACCTGTTGTTTTAAAACTAAATAATAATAGTTGATTCAGTTATATGTATGAAAGCAAACGTATGAGCCAGAATAATTAATACATCTATATATAAATACTTAGACATATATTTACACTAAACAGAGCTATACCTTATAAGAGGGATTTCATTGGATTACACCAACTGGGGGCTTGAACAGGCTTAACCATTACTTAAATCCTTCACAAAAGTTGACGGACCAGATAATAAGTTAACAAATTGCTCAGCCCTAAGCAGCTTTTGTTCTTGACTTCTGGGAATATCTTGTGAATGCTCCCTTAAGGTAGAAGTGGCATTAATCTTCTATCTACATCTCTGCCAAGAGTAATCTTGCACGCAGGTAGATACCTTGGACGCCAATATTAAATACTCTTGAGTTTTGGTCACCATTGGACCACTACTGCAAAGCAGGGGAGGCAATCCATGACACTTGCATGATGCTTCAGTAACCTACTTGATAGCATATATAGGAGCCATGATAGCGCAGTAGTTAGTGCCCTGGCTTCCTACCTCTGTGGTCCACAATTAGATACCCAGTTGAGGTGGGACTTTTTAGACCACAAACGGCTCCGGTGTCAACACAGCCTTATGAATAAGGTACCAGAGCAGCTCTGGGAAGGTTAAGGCAGCCGGCATGATGCTGACCACATCAAACCCTAGTGTGCCGGATGGTCAAGAAAATATGGGCCTAACACCATTTTCCCAATATGCCTCAGTGGGTGTGTAACCGTATCATTTACCTTTTTACTTTATATATATATATATATATACACACACACACATACCATCTCTCGTCCTGTAATGTACAACCGTATACACTATCTATATATGTACATCAATGGACAGGTGGATGTTATTTAACACAACAGACCCAGCAGGAGAACTTCAGTGGCTGATTGCGACATTACAGAAAGCAGAGGACATCAACGAGAAGGTTGGTATATGATAGACAAAGAGTCAAGTTTGTGCATCATTTAACTGAGAAATGGAACTAGCCATGAATGGATAGCAAAGAAGTAGCTCTTATCAAATATAAGAGGACAAAAAAACAAACCCTATTTTCTGTAGCAACAATTAAAAACAAGCTGCTGTTGCTGCAATTCCTTCCACTCCCAAGAGCCATATGGCATGCCCACTTGGTTATAGTCTGATTTCCACAAGTCTGCACTTGACACAATATCTCTTGTATCGTCCTGGATGTTTCTTCCTTTCTGGCAAGTCTGTCTGCTGTCCCATTTGTGTACTCTTGGTTGTGTTGTTTCTGAGTCAACGCTTTATTTCAAGTTCTTTCTTTCTAATGCATTTTTTTTTACTTATCACAGAAAATTAAATACTCTTGTTAACGAGTGTATTTTTACTATCACAGAACCGTGAAAAAAATTATGAAAGTTTTATGTCTAGTCAATGAAGTAGATGATAGGCAGAAACAATGGTAGATGAGAAGCTCAAACAGTGTTGTTAAAACATTTGTTTAACTGTTCCATTTTTTGTTTGTTTCATAAAAAAAACTACCTGGTATCATATTTTTTGTTGTTGCTAAATTGGAATTTTTTTTTTAAAAGTAACTGACGTAAAGTATAGGTGGTTGACAGTCATTAAAATTAATGCTTTAGGAATAGCACTATTTAAAAAAAAATAAAAAGCTGTGTTGACAGACAGTAGGTTCGACTAAGAGGCTAATAAAAGATTATTTTGACAGTAGGTGTAAAAAATAGGACAAATAACAAACTGTTGACAGACAATAGATGTAAAAAATAGGACAAATAACAAACTGTTGACAGACAATAGATGTAAAAAATAGGACAAATAACAAACTGTTGACAGACAATAGATGTAAAATATAACACTAATGGAAATCTGTGCTTACAGCCTGTAAGTGCAAGAAATAACACAAATGGTAAGCTGTGCTTATAGGCAATAAATGCAAGGAATAGTATTTCTTTTTTTTAAATTATGTTGAAAGACAATAGGTGCAAGGAATAACACTAATTTAAAAACATCTATGGAGATAGACAGTCAATCAAAGCAGTCAGTGGCCATCACACCTGTTGGCGTCTTGTAGGGCAGCAACAAACTGCTTCTACTTTGTTTCGTCAGTTGCCATCCTTCATGCGTGACCAGGGCACCCATTTTCATTTGATTTTCACGACTGTCAGTCCTACGAGCCTCAGACTCCAGATTTCCATCCCGCATTAAAGCTTTTTCATTTGTTGTTGTTTCCGTAATGTGATTGTTTTTTACATTGAAATGGGTGTCGGCCCTGTACTGAAATCCCCAACCTGGAGGACCAGGGTGAAAGCTTTAGTTTGACCCCTACCCGTGCATGCCTGTGCAGCTTGGTAAAACCTACCAGGAGTAAAACTCCCGCTAGCATAGCTCTGGGGGTTGTCAGGGTACTCAATCCACTATACTGCTACAGGGTAGAGACATCATTGATGGCAGAGATAGACAGTAGGTGCAAGAAATAGCAATGGACATTAAAGCATCACAGTAGAACTTGCCATAATGAGAGGGCAGCTCAGGAGCTGTGTAGAGGTGGAGGAATGCAGATGGCTGACATCTTAAAGATGTTAAACGCGATAGCTTGGTAAGATTTGCTTTGATTGCTGCAATGCAGTACAGAAATATGACATCTCATGTCATAATCAGTCAAATAAGGAAAGGACAGAAAGAAAGAAAAAGGATGAGGAAGAATGAACGAGACTATAAAAGTAAAAGATAAATGAAAGAAAGAAAAGAAATACAGGAAGCGAGGGAATGTTTATATTTGTAAATAAGTCATTAACATTTTACGGCAGTGATGGTTCCAAGTAATTCACTTGTGTGTGTATACTCTCTTACAGGTTCATATATTGGGTCATATCCCACCTGGCAGTGCTGATAAATGATTATGTTGGGGATGATGATGCTATTGTGTACACTGATGGGTCTGTAATTCATGGTGAGAAAAATTGATGGGCTTCTCTTACTAACTTACTTAGTTATCCCTCTTCTACCATGAGGTGTAGAGGTTTGGAGGAGGGAGAGCCATACGGTTCTTATTGGCTGTCGTCCTTCTGTCCTGGTTCCAATCTAGTCCTCGATGATGGGGCTTCTCTGCTAGACTAAAGGGCAGAATCGTCACTGAACATAGCAGGGCTTACATGATAATAATCTTCATCATTAGAATGGAGGTAGAGGCAGCTACTGCAGCTTTAAGGTCTGAAACTTCATTAAAAAGGGCAGTTACTGTCTCAGACTCAAAATTTATGCTTCGGAAGGTCCAAAGTAGATGGCTCCGGCATGAATGGGAAATCTCTATAGAAACCTCAAATCTTCAAGAACTGATGTGGATCTACTGTCCTGGTAATGCAGAAGTACGCAGAATGAAAGAGCTGGCAGACTAGCTTCCAGAGCACCCATAGAAGTTGCATTGAATGTGGATAAGGGAGAGATACTGAGGGCAATTAATGATTGCCGATTAGAAAATGACACTGCAATTGATGAATCATCAAAGCTAAGATTGCTGGAATTTGGCATCAAACGTAAGACCAGCAGAGATGGACGTAAGAGAGGAAGCATCGGGCACGTATACAACCAGCGCGCAACAGGAGATATTAGGATTCATACCCTTCAAAATTTGGTAAAGGAAACTGAGCACCTATAGGTTTGCCTGGAGTGCAATGACGTCGATTAGCAATAACAATATTACTTTCTTCAACATTTCCATATTTGTCTTACTTTCTCCAACAGTAAAATATTTTTCTTACTTTTTTCAACGTTTTCTTATTTTTTTCTTACTTTCTTCAACATTTTCATATTTTTCTTACGTTCAACAGTGTCATATTTGTCTTACTTTCTTCAACATTACCTTATTTTTACTTTCTCCAACAGTTTAATATTTCTCTTATTTTTTTCAATGTTTTAATATTTTTTTCTTACTTTCTTCAACAATTCCACATGTTACTTTCTTCAAAATTTTCATATTTTTCTTACGTTCTCCTACAGTTTCACATTTGTCTTGCTTTATTCAACATTTTCATATTTTTTGTTACTGTCTTCAGCATTTTTTTGTCTTACTTTATTCAACGGTTTCATATTAGTCTTACTGTCATCAACATTTTTATTTTTTTTTAACTTACTTCAACATTCTGATCTTATTTTTCTTACTGTCTTAACATTTTCAAATTTTTCTTACATTATTCAACATTTTTCTTACTTTCTTCAACATTTTTTGTAACTTTCTTCACCATTTTCATATCTTTTCTTATTTTTTTCAACATGCTCATAATTATTCTTACTTTCTTCAATATTTCCATATTCTTACTTACTTTCTTCAACATTCTTATATTTTTGTAACTTTCTTCACCATTTTCATATTATGCTTACTTTCTTCACCATTTTCATATTTTTACTTTCTTCAACATTTTTAGATTTTTCTTACTTTCTTCAACATTTTTAGATTTTTCTTACTTTCTTCAACATTTTCATATCTTTCTTACTTTCTTCAGTATTTCATGTTATTCTTACTTTCTTCGACATTGTCATATTTTTATTCAGTGATTTCTTTATGATCCGCTTTTTTGTGTACAATGTTTCATTTTAATTTCAATTGTGAAATTATGTTTCTAAAACCACCTTAATATTCTCTTCATGGCAGGTATCAAAACACCATTGCTGGACAGTTCTTTGGACACACACACAAAGACGAGATTGAAATTTTCTACGATGTCGAGACCCTGCAGATACCTGTGGGTGTGGCATACATTGCTCCTAGCGTTACCCCATATTCCGGCCTCAACATGGGCTACAGGTTCTACTCCATTGATGGAGCATACGCAAACAGTTCTTACGTAAGATATCGTATTGTAACATGTCCATATGTTGTCTTCTTCTTCTTTGTCCCCTTTTCACTCCTTATGGGGCATGAGATCACCACTGCAGCTTGTCACCTTGCAGGAAGCCTGCATCAGAACATATGTGGTTGTCAACGTGTGATGTATGTCAACACAATACAAATGCACACACTACCACTGTACGTCTGAACTTCATGCAGGACAGGAACAATAAGACTCGTACACGCTAAAGGCTTTACGAACAGTGGTGACACTAATAAAGGCAAGCTCATATAGCAATTATCCCTTTATTCACTGAACAATAGCATAGTGGTTAGTGCACTGGCTTCCTAGCGCAGTGGTCTATGGTTCGATCCCCAGATGAGGTGGGAATTTTTTAGGCCACAAACGGCTCATGGGTCGACCCAGCCCCAAATGGGTACCAGAGCAACTCTGGGAAGGTTAAGGCGGCCGGCGTGATGCCGACCACATCACCCCTAGTGTGCCGACAGTCAAGATAATATGGGCCTAACACCATATTCCCAATATGCCTCAATGGGCGTGTAACGGGTTCCTTTTTTAACTTGGCCAAAAGTTGCCAGAATGAGATACAAAATATACATGTACTACTAATGTAAATATGGGCCTAACACCATATTCCCAATATGTCGCAGTGGGCGTGTAACGGGATCCTTTACCTTTACCCCTTTACTAATGTAAATAGTACGGTAGATATAAACTATCCGGTCAGCCTCGCAGTCAAGTCTGACCATCACTCAGCATAATGAGCGACGAGGCGAACTTCAGTATAACATTCTCATATAAATATCACACACAATGCGAGAATGATGATAACAGCAAATATAGCTGACAACTCCATAGAGCAAAATAGTTCTGAACCAGAACAAATACACCAGGACTAAATTAACAATGACAACTACTCACTGTACCGCCATAAGCCGAAATACGGTATCACAACCGGCTTTCCAAAAACATGTCTCTAGAGATGGCTACCAAGACTGTAATCACCAATGGCTTCTTTTGCACCAAAAATTATTCCTCGTCATGTGACATCACATGATGGGCTGTTTGCACCAGAACTCAAACATCTCGAGTTTCGTTTATGGCCCAGGAAAACATAGCTTGGCTTACAAGTTAAAACGGCAGTAAAACATGCCGTGACAATGGCCCCTTACTATGGTGGTTTCTTTAGCAGTTTTTTTTACATGATGAGGTTGCCATAGACAACCATGCAGTGTCCATACCTACCTCCACAGTTCTCTTCCAGGTAGCTTTTGGCCAGCCTCGCTTTCACTTTCCTGCACCAGAGTGGCGCAACAAAACTATTCCCACTATGCATAGTGGTTGTAATGATCGTTTATTTTTATTCTTGTTGTTTCTTCCTCACAGCAAGTCTTGGACCATGAGACATTTTATTTGAACGTGACCAAAGCGAATACCGAGGGTAAAACTAAATGGGAGTTTGAGTATTCAGCTAAAGTAAGTGAACTGTGTGGCTGGTCTGCTGTGGATTGTCAAAGTAACATAAGCTGATGTATCTGCTTTTTTCATATGTGAGAGTAAATACAGTTGTCTAGATTTCACAAATTTCTGATTTGTTGCCTGCCAAAATGAGGCAACATTTTATTTAAAGAAGAAAATAGTTTTAGAGTGGAAAAATGAGACTTAAGAGTAAATTCTGTTGTTGTATTTTGAGAATTATGAGGTGTTAGAGTGTATGTTGTTTTTGTATTTTGAGAAATTTGAGATGTTAGAGTAAATGTTGTTGTATTTTGAGAAATGTGAGATGTTAGAGTGTATGTTCTTATATTTTGAGAAATATGAGATGCTAGAGTAAATGCTGTTGTTGTGTATTTTGACAAAAATGAGATATTAGAGTAAATGCTGTTGTATTTTGAGAAATATGAGATGTTAGAGTGTATGTTGTTGTTGTATTTTGTGAAATATGAGATCTTAGAGTAAATGTTGATGTTGTATTTTGAGAAATATGAGATGTTAGAGTGTATTTTGTTGTTGTATTTTGTGAAATATGAGATGTTAGAGTGTATGTTGTATTTTGTGAAATATGAGATCTTAGAGTAAATGTTGATGTTGTATTTTGAGAAATATGAGATGTTAGAGTGTATGTTGTTGTTGTATTTTGTGAAATATGAGATGTTAGAGTGTATGTTGTATTTTGTGAAATATGAGATCTTAGAGTAAATGTTGATGTTGTATTTTGAGAAATATGAGATGTTAGAGTGTATGTTGTTGTTGTATTTTGTGAAATATGAGATGTTAGAGTGTATGTTGTTTTATTTTGAGAAATATGAGATGTTAGAGTGTATGTTGATGTTGTACTTTGAGAAATATGAGATGTTAAAGTGTATGTTGTTGTTGTATTTTGTGAAATATGAGATGTTAGAGAGTATGTTGTATTTTGTGAAATATGAGATCTTAGAGTAAATGTTGATGTTGTATTTTGAGAAATATGAGATGTTAGAGTGTATGTTGTTGTTGTACTTTGTGAAATATGAGATGTTAGAGTGTATGTTGAGAAATATGAGATGTTAGAGTAAATGTTGATGTTGTATTTTGAGAAATATGAGATGTTAGAGTGTATGTTGTTGTTGTACTTTGTGAAATATGAGATGTTAGAGTGTATGTTGTTGTTTTATTTTGAGAAATATGAGATGTTAGAGTGTATGTTGATGTTGTATTTTGGGAAATATGAGATGTTAGAGTGTATGTTGTTGTTTTATTTTGAGAAATATGAGATGTTAGAGTAAATGTTGTTGTTGTATTTTGAGAAATATGAGATGTTAGAGTGTATGTTGTTGTTTTTTTTTATAGAATGTGAGAGTAAATGTTTGTTGGGATGTATTTTGAGAAAAATGAGATTTTAGTTGGATGTATTTTGAAATTCCCGTTTCTGAATGTTATGAGATGTTGTTGGTTGTGATTTTGAGTGTATGTTGTTGTTGTATTTTGAGAAATATGAGATGTTAGAGTAAATGTTGTTGTTGTATTTTGAGAAAAATGAGATGTTAGAGTGTATGTTCTTAAATTTTGAGAAATGTGAGATGCTAGAGTAAATGCTGTTGTTGTGTATTTTGAGAAGTATGAGATATTAGAGTAAATGCTGTTGTTGTATTTTGAGAAATATGAGATATTAGAGTAAATGTTGTTGTTGCAGTTGGAGAAATATGGGATATTAGAGTAAGTAAGTGCTATAGGGATATTATGTGAAATGTGTGATATTTCTTTTTGTGATTATAGTTTTTTTTGGTTTTGAGGTATGATACTTCTTTCTCGCTAGTAGAGATAACATAAATTTGAGTCTTCTGTGTTGGTTGTCTTTGCTTCATTTCCCACTGTATCCTATGTGTGCTGTCTATTGTATTGGAGCAGGTAGATCACTGCAGATCTTGGAATCGGAATTGTAGAGCGAAGAGTCCCATAACAGTTAGCAGGACAAAATTGTAAGGCCAATATCTGCAGGGAGAAAATTATACTTCTTCTTCTTCATACACTTTCAGAAGTCAGCTTGAATATGTTTAAAGATAGCAGTGGTCAACCTAAGGTTGTTGGCATCTCCGTAGAGTGCTTTCTCTGTTCTTCATATGTTGGGCACCTCTGCAGCAGATTTTCAGTAGTCATTTTATTTGTGCCACAGTTACACATCAGTAGTTCCTATTTTATGTTATAAAGTTGGGAGCCGCGCTGGTGTAATGGTTACAACATTGCGCTGGCGATCAGGTGTTCAAGGTTCAAACCCGGGCGTCAGCATTTGAAGAAGTGTCAACGACCGGGATTTTGACTGAATAACCTGAACGGTTCCTGAGATAAACCCTCTGTGGATGGGAAGGACCGGGTTGGAAGGAAAGTCCACAGGCTCCCCAGCCTCGCAATGACATGTCATTGGGCCGAAGGGCTAAAAGCCCAAGTGCCGCTGGTTAAAGAAAAAAAACAATGTTATAAAGTTATACAAATCGGAAAGACATTCTACGTTATTTATCATATTTTGAGAAGAGGATAGTTATAAAACAAACTGCGACTCCAGCCAAAACTGATTAGATGAGAGATGAGCTAGAAACGGGACAGTTTAAAATAGTGAAATAGGAAAAATTAAAAACAGAATCAAATAAGAAGATATAAATTATGGAAAGACATATCACTTAAACTATGGAGCACAGTGCTTAAGGTGGAGGTGGTTCATATTGTTCCTTATATAACCAAGAGAGAGTTATGAAGAAAGAAAACTTCATAAATAAAATGAAATGTTTAAGAAAGTACGCAGAGGGACTCAAAGATCTTGTTTTTGTTGATCAGAATCGACATTACTGCACTCCGGGTAAACCAATAGGTGCTCAGTCTCCCTCAGCAAATGTACAAGGGTATGAATTTTAATTGTTCAAACTCTGCCCAGAATCATTGCGGTAGCTATGGGGATCATGCTCTGTCGTATTTAACTTCAGCGAGTGGTAAGAACCTCTACACCTCACGGTAGAAGGGGAACGACTAAGTAAGTAAGAGTGGTAAGAGCAAACTCAAAGAATCTATCTAACATAAACAAAGGCAGAGGAATACTTTAAATAAATCAAGTAAGGGAAAGAAAAATATTGAAAGAGCGATGAGATGATCTGGATATGTCTTGATAAATTAAAACTTTCCAAACAGCATCACAATCATACAGCATTAAAATGAAGGGACCCAGTAGGATCTAGCAGAAGATACAGTTTTTAAGCTGAGGTATGATTCAAGAAAATAAATATTAGACAAACATAAAGGTATGTTTTCAGGCACTCGTAAGAAATAAAGAAGTAGAACACCAGACCTGAAAACATACCTTTATGTTTGTCTAATATTTATTTACTGTTTACAGGCCTCGGGTTTCCCTTCCTTATATGTTATATATGATTCAAGAAGTATGAGACTGCAAGTTAGGCCTCACTTGTTGCATGGAATTGAAAACCTATAAATGTGACTGCAAGTTAGGCCTCACTTGTTGCATGGAATTGAAAACCTATAAATGTGACTGCAAGTTAGGCCTCACAGAAGTGAAATAATGAAGAAGGCATGGAAATAACTTAAGCTGATGGCACGTCACAGGAGGACTTGGCATGTTTTTGTTGAAGGCCTATGCTCATAGGGGAGCTAAAGGGTATTGAATGAATGAAATTAAGCCTCACTTGATGCATGGGATTGAAAACATATAATCTCTTAATAAAGACATAGAGAAGAATATTAAAAAAAGAGAAAACATAAAAGTTGAAGAAAGGCCTTGAATAAACTAATGTGGCACTTCCCTTTTTATTTTTAGTTTCAGGCTTAAAATAAAAATGTTGGCTACATCAAATTTTTGTTAAAGATAAAAAATGTTAACATTTCAGAATCAACCAGTATACAATAAAGTTGTGACACTGTTAACTGTTCATCAAAAGCACTTTTTGTTTTTGTTTCTTATTCCAGTCTGCTTACAACTTGCCCAGTGTTTATGCAAGAGACTGGAACAACCTGATCAACGTTATGAAAACTAATAACACAGTGTTACAAATGTATAACAAGTAAGATAATATATTATTTCATTATTTATACCTCGTAATTATGCGTAGAGACATATCTGGAGTCATCCTTATATGAGCACTAGCTAAGCACAATGCAGTAGTATACAGATGTGGATGTGAACCTCTGTTTGTGATGCTAATTACACCATAATTGACTCTTGAAATCACCCACACATTTCCAGGGATTCCCGCTGTGGTGAAACATAATGAGAACCGAACATTGCACACTAAGCTTGTAGGAGTCACTTGAGCCCCAGGTATAAATGTTGTGGGATATCTAAGAAATCAGGAAATAAGAGAAAAATTTTCAATCACAGTATCCAACAAATACCAAGTACTCCAACAGCTGGAAGATGAAACAGATACGGAAGACCACTGACAACAAGTTAAAAATATTATGAACGAGACATGTGAAGAAGTACTGAGAAAAAGAGAACATCAGCACAAAGCATGGATAACAACAGAAACCATTATCAAGATAGAAGACAGGAAAAACAAGAAAGCAGATTTAAACAGAAGCAAAACCAGAAGCTCCAAAGCCAAGGCTCATGAAGTGTACATAGAAGAAAACAAAGAAGTAAGAAGAAACATCAAAAGAGACAAGAGGAAGTATATTGAAGAGTTGGCAAGGGAAGCAGAGGAAGCTGCAGCCAAAGGAAACATGACAACAAGACAAAGTAGCTAACAGGGAAATATAAGCAAGCAAATGGCCTCTTAAAAGATAAAAATGGAAAATTGCTTAGTAATATACAAGAACAAATGAAGAGATGGACAGTGTATTTTGAGGAACTTCTCAATAGACCAGCTCAAACTAATCCCCCAGACATCCAGCCAGCAGAAGAGGAGCTACTAATCAGCTGTGAATGACAAAGTGGAGAAGAAATAAAGAAAGCCATAAAGCTTCTGAAAGATAGAAAAGCAGCTGGTCCAGATGGAATTCCAGCAGAGGCCATCAAAACAGATATTGATACCTCTACAGAGATATTATACAAACTACTTGGCAAAGTCTGGGAGAGAGAGGAAATACCAGCATAATGGAAGGAAGGTTATCTAGTCAAGTTGCCTAAGAAGGGAAATTTACAAGAGTGCAAAAATTATAGAGGAATAATGTTACTATCAGTGCCTGGAAAAGTATTAAACAGAATCATCCTTGAGAGATTAAAAGTCTATAGACAAGCAACTGAGAGATGAACAAGCAGGTTTTTGACAAAACAGATCCTGTACAGACCAGATAGCCACATTGAGAATAATAGTTGAACAAAGTCTGGAGTGAAATTCACCGCTATACATCGGATTCGTGGACTATGAAAAGGCATTTGACAGTGTAGACAGGAGAATCACTGGAAATTTATGAGGCATTATGGAGTTCCCATGAAGATCATTAACTTAATAAGGAAGACTTTATGAAGACATGACATGCAGAGTTCTTCATGAAGGACAACTTACAGAACCGTTTAGGATTAGAACGGGGGTGAGACAGGGATGCCTCTTGTCTCCATTTCTTTTCTTACTAGCAATAGATTGGGTTATGAAAATATAAACACCACACAACAGAAATGGAATCCCGTGGAATCTGACTAAACAGCTTGATGATCTGGATTTTGCAGATGACTTAGCTCTTCTGTCCCATAACCATAATCAGTTGCAAGGAATATTTGGAACAAACAATGATATCAAAATAAGAATACAAAAAGCAAGAGGAGCTTTCACTGCATTGGGAAACATATAGAGAACAAGAGAAATCAAGTCCCAACACGAAAATAAGAATCTTCAATTCAAATGTCAAGTCAGTCCTATTGTATGGCTCTGAGACATGGAGAGCAACAAAAACAACAACCAAAAAGCTACAGACTTTTATAAACGGGTGCTTGCGTAGAATAGAAGGACTGAAATGGTATGACAAAGTCACAAATGTGGAATTGATGACAAGAACCAGACAAGTGCCAGTGGAACAAGAGTTGAGAAGACGCTGGCGATGGATAGGACACGCATAGAGGAGACTTGTTGATAGAATTACTAGGCAGTCCTTGTTCTGGAATCCACAGGGAAAGAGAGGCAGAAGTAGACCAAAAAACACATGGAGACGAGAACTGGATACAGGAGAAAATGATGAGGAAAACATGGAAAGAACTTGAGCAGATGGCACAGGACAGGAAGACTTGGCATGTGTTTGTTGAAGGCCTATGCTCCTCAGGGAGCTAAAGGGTATTAATTAATTGATTGATTGATGACAGTTGGTAATTCACCGCACTGGCTATTTCACATCTAGCTTCAACTTCTGTGTCAAGTCTTCCATTTTTCTGTGACAATGCATCCTAGGTATTTGAACTCTGGAACTGTTTAAGACTGATGTTGTTGACATTTATATTAAGTGGACCTGGTGATCTGCTGACCTTCATGTTTCTGTCTTTGATGAAACTGTCCCTTGACATCAGTTCCAGGTTTTCCCATGTCTTCCTTATGATGTTCATTTGTCTTGTTCTCTTCTCTCTGTGTTTTTCCATTTCCCTGTACCTCACTTACCCTGAGGTTTCCAGAACAAGGACTGCCTTCTGATCTTTCCTCAGAATTCACTAAAATACTGTATCCATCTTCCTCTTGTCCAGAAGCCAGATCTTAGGCTGTTGAAAGCTTTTGATGCTAGCTATTTGGATTGCATTCTGATGGTGTCCCAACAGTTTTGTCTGTCTTGTTTGTTGGTGCATGGTGTTTTCTTATTTTCTACACATTTTCTGCATCAAACATGCAGCAGAAGATGTTGAACATACCAATCTGCTTGAAACATGTAGCAATTGTCAAATATACCAGTCTGTTGGAACCATGTTGCAGAAAATGTTATATATACCAATCTGCTTGGGAGCCGCGGTAGCATAGTGGATAGTGCACTGGCTTCCTAGCTCAGTGGTCTATGGTTCGATCCCCAGATGAGGTGGGATTTTTTTAGGTCGCAAACGGCTCCCGGATCGACCCAGCCCCAATTGGGTACCACATTTTTAATAGAGACTCGCGTAACGTTTTCAATTCTTTTTTTTCACGCGGTCTGCACGTTGTTTTCAAATCTATTGGCATAGGCACGGTTGTTTAATTTTGTATGAATTTCATTGGACGGGAGAGGAACGCCAGCGATGACGTATTTGGCCTCGTTGCCTGTAATAAATACTAGAGGAAATTAATTGTGGGCGCCTTTTGTCCGAAGAATATTCAGCCGTGAGAATCTGCGTCATAGGCACTTCCTCTTCAGTGAGATATTTGATCTATTGGGTAAGCCATAACTATTTAGCGTGGTACTTGTAATTCGCTTCTAATAGAGACTAGCCGGTTAAAGTATAAGCAATTCTCAGGAGGTTTTAATTTAATTTTTAAACCATAGTGCCATCAATTACGATCTCAGAGAAAGTATTTAATGTAAGAGGTGCAGAGAATTCTTTATATGATAATAGCCGTAGCTAGGAGTGTGTAAAAATTTTGAGACATTTAATGTAAGCTCCGTAATATTTAAAAGAAGGGCTAAAATTTTTAAAGAAGGTCGGTAGGAAAAACCCGCATCTTTTGATTTATGAAAAACTTCTGTATATAAAAGGGAGCGGGATTTTGTAATTTAAGCACGTGGGAATGGTTATTGTATTGAGTTTTAATTTGGGATTGTTACCCAGATTAGGGTGAAGTTAGGCTGATCAGAGGCTGATCTGCAGCATAGTGTGGATAGATTCACCTATCCCAGAACATTGTCATTGATGATGAGGTGAACACCAGGATCTCCAAAGCCAGCAGCACATTTGGCAGACTATACACCAACGTTTGGCATCGAAGTGGCATTAGTCTACAGACAAAGCTGAAGGTGTACAGAGCTGCGGTGCTTCCAGTGCTGCTATATGCATGTGAAACATGGACTGTATACAGGCGCCATGTAAAGAAGCTAAACCACTTCCATACAGTCTGTCTCAGGAAGATAATGAACATCAAATGGCAAGACAAGATCCCGGATACCGCCGTTCTTGACAGAGCTGGTATCCCTAGTATTGATACTATTCTGATGCAGTCACAGATTCGCTGGGCAGGTCATGTAGTCCGCATGCCAGACCATCGACTGCCAAAGATACTCTTTTATGAGATGCAGAAGGGTAAACGCTCCCATGGTGGCCAAAAGAAGCGCTTCAAAGACACGTTAAAGACGTCATTGAAAACCTTTGACATAAACCCAGACACATGGGAAGCTGCTGCGCAAGACCGAACTGCTTGGCGCACATCTCTTCGTAAAGGTGCAGCGGCATGCGAATCATCCAGAAGAGCAGCAGCGGAACAGCGGAGACAAGCTAGAAAGGACCGTGAAATAAAACCTTCACATGAAGCAAACATTCCCTGCCCACACTGTCCGAGATCTTTCCAGGCCCGCATCGGGCTCATCAGTCACCTTCGTACCCATAGACTAACCTAACATATTCCTAAATAATTGGATGAACAGAGTGGTCTTCATCACCCGTGATAGACGAACAACAACAACAGGGTGAAGTTAACATGATGTTGAACACAAGAACACATGTATTTAACTAGAGGGGGATACATTGATAACCTCGATTGTTTATAGTTTATTTGCAGTTTAAATACACTAGCATAATTTTGGCGTACGTTATTTATTGTGCATTTTATTGTTGTATAGTCAGAAGGCATGAGATGTAATCTATATTTTGGTTATGGGATTTTCCTTTTATTTTCACGAGATGTAGATTTTATTTTGATATGGGAAGTGTTTTCTGAAACGGGTTTCAGCCTGCCTAGATTTAATTTTGTATTGATAAATGTACCCCAAGGGTCAGCAAACCCTGAGCTAGCAGCAGAACTATTAGTAGGTACCACAAAGTGCCCGCTTCCAGCTGTTGAAAACGCACGAAAGTTGAGAAAACTGATGGAAATTCGTCAAGTTTAAGTCATCACTGCTACTTTGCTATTAAGCGGATTGAAATAAAATTTACATCACGATACTCTTTATCTTCTTCTCTTTTGAAATGTATTAATTCCCGAATAATAAAAGTTATTGAAGTATTTTTTTACTAATAAAAACAAACAGCAACATTACGCGTAGTTGGCCCCGGCGCACGGCCAACTCTCGGCTTTTTTGCCTCACCCCGCTTCATTCAAACGGGTTTCGCTTGACCAGCAGACGTCTGATTTGCATAAGGTTTTCACCATTATGATGGGCGGAGGAATAGCTTTAATTTCGTATAATGCAAGCTGTAGAAAATAAAGTGGAAAATGTAGATTTCTTGAAGTGAAGTTGAAATTTTACAAGATTTAACATTTTAAGTTGTGTTATAATTCCTTGCATGGTATGAGAAGATTTGGGAGCCATTTTTATTTATTCCTGTAAAATATCAAAGTTTTCTGATGTTTGCTGGTGAAGCGATTTGACTTTAAGTAACGCTCTCTCAGTCAAGAATTTTAGCGAAAAATGCAGAGCGAGGCTGTTACATCGACCGTGATAACTCCCGATGTTGATCAAAATCGTCATGCCACTTATGTTGGTTCGTGTTCAAACTTCATCACATCTTCTGATTTTAAGATGACTATACGTAAGTATATCACTTATTAACAATGTTTTGAACTTTAAATGTAAACTTTACAATAGTTTTAATATTATTTAGCAATTTAACATGATCACATAGTTGTTGTAACAGCGTGGAATGAATGTGTTATCACCGCTTCAGACATTCGCACATCAATCTAATTTTTTCAAGAGCTTGAAAAGCTAAGAAAGTTACCAATTTGAATAAAAAATGCATGTTTTGATTAATTGGTAATGAAATGAAAGTTTCTTTTGCAACATAATAGGGTGAATTATGATCTCAAAAGCGAATGTTATAGCTAGGCCTAATGCCAATCGCTGACATATTGAGTCAAGGCTAGGAAACTGGAAAATTTTACCATAACTAAAGACGAAAGTAGCTGACGGTGTACTGAAATGTCCGGACTAGCAGGCACTAGTTGATAGTCTTACCTCGAGCATAAATATACGAGGAGTGTTCAAATGAAACCCGCACGTGCTGTGCGAAGTGGACATTTGTAGGAGGAGCATGATGACGTTACATGTACTGAAATGTCCGGACTAGCAGGCACTAGTTGATAGTCTTACCTCGAGCATAAATATACGAGGAGTGTTCAAATGAAACCCGCACGTGCTGCGCGAAGTGGACATTTGTAGGAGGAGCATGATGACGTTACATCTGACGTAATAAGCACATACGAATGTACAAGTGTGTAAGTGTTCATTCCCCTAGTATTCATTGTTTGTGCTGCAGACCGTTAAAATAATGGCCGGTGTGATACGGAATCCGTCCAAGGTCGATCAGCGAGCGGTGATCCAGTTCCTAACAGCCGAAGGATGTCGACCAGCCGACATTCATCGCCGAATGAAAGCAGTGTATGGTGACAAGTATGTCTAAGACTACAGTGAAAGACGGCACGAATGTTTCGAGAAGGACGTCAGTTAACGAAAGATCTTCCGCGGCCAGGTCAGGTGCATATTGTTGCGACAGAAGAAGCCATCGCCATAAGGAAGAACGCATGGGGTGGAGTTTGAACCACCTGCTGCGTTACGAAGAGGAGGGTGATGCATTTCTGTTGCGCATAGTGGCAGGCGATGAGTCGTGGTGCCACCACTTTGAGCCGTGGAGCAAAGCAGCGAGCATGCAATGGAAACATCCCGGATCACCAAAACCCCAAAAAATTCAAGTCACAGATTTCCGCCGGTAAGGTTATGCTGACCGCATTTTTTGACCATAAAGGGCTTCTATTGGTTGACTTTAAAGAGCCTGGCTTGAACATCAATGCCATCCGCTACAAAGACACACTAGGCAACCTGCATACAGCCATCAAGAATAAACGACCCGGCATGCTTTCGCGTGGTGTGATTCTGTTGCACGACAATGCTTGTCCACATGTTGCGAACATTGTGCAGGAAGCGTTAGCAAGGAAAAGGTGGGAAGTTCTGCCACACCCAGCCTACAGCCCCGATCTGTCACCATGTGACTTTCATTTGTTCGGACCCTTAAAAAATCTCTAAAGGGACAACGATTCGACTCTGATGTAGACGGCAGGGCCTCGGTGACCAAATGGTTCAATAAGCAACAAAAGTCATTTTTCTCGGACGGCATCCGCCGTCTACCCATGCAGTGGGATGCGTGTCTGAATGCCTATGGTGACTATTTCTAAAGAACCCCAGTGAGTACTTGCTTCATAACAATTGCTGTATTTAATTCTACTACTCCTGCTGATGTACCTTACATATATTTGTTATAAAGCCACTGGGACGGGTTTCATTTGAACACGCCTCGTATATAAACAGCTTTCATGAAATGCACTTTAAATAGTTCAGACTCACGTATTGATGTTAATTAATATACATCTTAATTTAAGCTGGCTGTGCACTTTTCAAGTTTTAAGGTTCGTCCTGATTTTCAATGCACTACATGTACGATATAATAATAGTACATGTAATGCTCTATACATGTAAAGAAAATTCACTTCTGGAATTTTACTGTTGCATATGACTCATACTACGATGGTATAAAAAAACGTTTTTTTAATGCTATTAACCAGTTTTTTTTATCAAAAAATAGCGTTTAGATGTTGTTAATTATTGTTTAGATGTTAATTATTGCCTACAAATGATTTTTAAAATGAGATATGGACAGTATTTTCAAAAAAACATTTTTCTTAATTTTCACATTCTTTTTCTTCCCCTGCGACAAATTGGCCTCTGGACATATTTTAAAAAATTATACAAGAACAAACAGATGTTCAAATCCTCTGAAAAAAATTGGGTTGTATTTGTGTAGATTGCAGATTAATATGTGCATATTTAAAGCTTGTACCTTTTATATTTTTTGAAATATGATGATGTGAAAATTGATGTTCATGCAAAATACTACATTGTTCGGTAATGATTTGCAATTTTTGGTCTCACATATATTGATAATTATTCATGATGTAGCCCTATAGTTTTCTTTATGTATTCAGTGTATAGCAGACTGTATGCTGTTTGTCAGAGAAGGTTCCAAGATTACATTTAAGAAAACAGGAGCACTCTGAAGTTGGTGTGATGTAACTTTTTCAACTTTGCAAAAGTCCCTACACATTTAAAAATGCCGTAACTTTTTTATTTTTTGTCTGATTTTAAAATATAAAGTACCTAATTTCATGGTTTTCCAAGAGCTTCCAAACTGCAGTGTTTTCTCTGGTGTTTCTGTGCAAACAAAAATCAAACGGGGACAACACCATCAGAGTGGAACAAAGAAATAATTGTCAAATTGCCCAAGAAGGGAGATCTTGCAGACTGCAATAATTGGAGAGGAATCACTCTTCTCTCAGTTCCCAGCAAAATATTAGGCAGGATAATTATACAGAGAATTTCAAAAGCAGTAGACCACAAACTGAGGAAAGAACAAGCAGGATTTAGAAAGAACAGAAGATGTGTTGATCATATATTCACTCTCAAGAACATTATAGAGCAGTACTCAGAATGGCAAAGACAGCTGTACATTAATTGACTTTATGGGGCATAAATATTTTGTATCGTTGTGCATAGCGGGGAGAGAGAAGGGGAGCTGTAATTGATTTAAAGGGAGTTTAGTGTTTGAGATGTGTAACTTTTGACGTGTTATATAGCTGTTGCTTTGTTTGGTCCACAGCGAGTTTTCACGGTCTGTAGGAGGGGCAACCAGCCTCGGTCCTTTACAACAGCAAGTTGTCATCTCAGGAGCATATAGCTCGAGAGATCGGAAAAGGTGCAAGAAATACCATATGTTCCCAGGTAGCGAAGACAATCTTCAGCTGGGAACAGGATTTGTCTTTAATCCAGAGCTCATAGCTCATTATACCACTCCGACAACAGCATGTGGCTGGGAGATTGGTCTAAAGTTTTATACAGCCATAATAAAGCTGTATGTCCTAAACCTCGAGCGGGTTAACGGGGCAAGTAAGAAGTCGGTCAGTAGCCGTGAAGCTTCTACAAGTGATTCAAGTACCTCGAGCTTGAAAACCAAGTCATCAGTGCAGAAATCAGAAGCAGGAGACAGGGATATCATTCCTGGTTCTGAACGTTATCAAGAGAAGAGGCGTAACGGAGACGCCACATCAGCAGACGTCGAGTGTTAGAGAGACACTGAGACTAGGCGGAGAGAGAGAGAGAGAGAAGGAGGGAGAAAATAGACAGGACCAGTAGGGTCTTTTATTATCCATTAGATGGATAGACTCGGAGCCATAGTTGTAATCTAAGTCTACTAGGTAGCAGTCCAGTGTCTTAGTTAGCGGCGCATATCGCCTAACGAGTTGGAAGCTGTGTAAACATTCATTTAGGCAGAGACAGTAGACAATATTATAGTAGTAGACAGTGGAGGCTTAAGCGGATGCCCCACCAGTTAGAGTGTGGTTACAATCACTAATCATTCTATTTTTTCCCAGCAGGGTGACTGACTGAGTGAATGTGGTTGTGGGGTTTTATGTGTCTATCTACTTAATTGGTTCTTTGTTTTCCAGGTCTGTGCAACAGTGCACGATATTTATTTCTTTGCTGTATGATGACATTTAATGTTTTATTGTGTAAATAAAATATATATATATATATATATATATATTTTAGACTGGATCAGCTTCTATTCTATACTGTACCTATATGTTGTCTGTATAGTGGTGTCTGTGGTCGTTATTTACACCTTATCTCCTTGTGTTTAAAGGTAGTTAGAGGGGGGTGAGGTTATAGCAAAATTTTAGTCACAAGTGGCAAGGAAGAGTCAATCTAAGTTCTCACCCTTGTGCCAATAGTCTCATCTGTCCACAGTCACTGTCACTTTCATCTAAATTCTATCGTCTCAGACTTTCTTAACACTAGGGTCTTGTCTCTATCTTAAGACAACCTCTAGACTTATATCCACTTCGTGACAGGCGTGTAACGGGATCCCTCCATCCCTGCTTGAACATGTATCGAATGTCAAATATACCAATCTGCTTGAAACATATATCGAATGTCAAATATACCAGTCTGTTTGAAACATGTAGCAGAAAATGTCATATATCTGCTTGAACCATGTATCAGAAATGTCATATATACCAGTCTGCTTGAAACATGTAGCAGAAAATGTCAAATATACCAGTCTGCTTGAAACATGTAGCAGAAAATGTCAAATATACCAATCTGCTTGAACTATGTAGCAGAAAATGTCAAATATACCAGTATGTGTGAAACATGTGGCAGAAAATTTTGTTATATGCCAATTTTCTTGAACCATGTATCAGAAATGTCATATATACCAATTAGCTTGATATGTCCAGTAGAAAAATTCATATACGGAAAATTCCTCACACCGAAAAATGCGCACATGGAAAATTGCTCACACCGAAAAATGCCCACATGGACAAATACGCACATATAGTAATTTTCGTATTGACAATATTATAAAGTAATAAACTCTAAATAAAACGTTATGTACATGCTAGAAGTGAAGTTCAAAGATGCAGTATTCTTATTGACATGAACAAAGAATATGTTTTTAAAAGAAACTATAATAAATTGAAAGTTCTGTAAATTCAGCGTTTAAGAGTATAATTGTAACATTTTAAAATATGTTTAGAATTTTACATACTTGAATGAATGTTAGCATGGTTAATGCAATATTATCGGCAAGATACGAGCTGAAAAGTTGCAAAAAATATGTTTTACTTAATTTAGATTTTAAGATATTGATGTTTGTATTAAAATATATATATATATATATATATATATATATATATATATATATACTTACTTAGTCGTTCCCCTTCTACCGTGAGGTGTAGAGGTTTGGAAGAGAGAGCGCCAGATTATTCTATCAGCTGTCTTCTTTCTGGCCTGGTTCCATTCCAGTCCTCGGTCCTTCAAAGATTGTCTAATGTTGCCTATGCCGGTCCCAAGCCCGGATGAAAAAGGAGGAGGGCAGCAGCCCCTCCACCATGCAAAGGCACAACAGGCCAATCACCTGTTTGCTTTAAATCACGATTAAGCGAAATATATATATATTTCATATGGGTTAAGTCTTCAAAATAGGGGATTTTGAGCATGCGGCTAACGTAAGTATTTTTATTAGTTGGCAACAGTGCATATTCAATGCGGTACTATTTTATAACTAGCAATAACCCGTCAAAATTGACAGGTTTTTAATTATAGTGTGTTGTTTCTGTTTCTTGTATTGCAGACGGTACTATTACTACTGTGGTCATTTCATTGCAGGCGACCGTCATTAGATATTTGTAGTGAAAATTATATGGATGTATTAAATATGAAGACATGGAGTAACCTTCCTAAATGACATATGGAGCAGTGAGAAGTCTTCTCTATCACAGAACAGACGGTAATTTGCTTAACCCAAAAACCATAAATTTTGACATTCATGAGAAGTATAGTCAACTGGTACTTCACGATTCAGGTGTGGATGATCCAGACAGAATTCTGGTTTTAGGTGATAGAGATCTTATGCTCGAATTGAACAAAGATACCATCTATGGAGATGGCACCTTTGATAAAGTGCCAAATATGTTTTACCAACTGTATACGTGGCATGCCAAGGTGGGTAATTCATATCCGCCATGTATTTACATTTTGCTACAAAAAAAAAGAACATGGACACCTATAACAGAATGTTTGCAATAATGAAGCTATTACTTCAAAATCTGGAACCTCAAAAGGTTTTAGTCAATTTTGAGAAGGCTTGTATGAATGCAGTGAGGATTGCCTTTCCACACGCTGAGGTCAAAGGGTGTTATTTTCATCGGTGTCAGTCTCATCAGGAAACTCAACAATGTTGGCATGAAGACTGAATATGAAACTAATATAAATATAAAAATTAACTGAAGTCTCTTGCTGCATTAGCCTTTGTCCCAGTCTATGATGTGAGAAGTGTCTTTGATAAGCTTGCCGCCACATTTCCAGATGAAGACAGCTATAATGAGGTGCTCACATACTTCTTTTCTACATATATTGAGGGTGCAGCAGGTAGAGATCCCCCGTTTCCTATAAGAATATGGAATCATCATGATGCAGCCCTGGAACGGTCGCCAAAAACTACAAACTGTTGTGAGGGATTTCACAACGCTCTTAATTCCCTATTCCACTGCAGTCATCCCAGCGTGTGGTTTCTATTTGATGGACTGCAGAGGGACCTGGCTTGCCACAAATTAACACTGACTAATGCACAGGCCTAGAGGTGAAAAAGAGGAAATATGACATGGTTGCCAGTTCTGTGCAGCAATATGAGCAGGTGGAAGACAAACTTAATTATTTAAGGAGATTGTCAAATTTGCAATAAAGAATTACATCTGAATTATTATTTATTAGATTTGTAATTTTATAATTATTTTTGTGTGTGAATATTTATTTCGTTTTTATTATTATTTTTGTGTATTTAATTTCTATTATTATTAGTATTCCTTCTGAATAAAGTTGTTTGTTGATAAAATACTGTTCACTTTTATTTCCTTGATATATATATATATACGGTAGTCGACATTTTTTTAGATATCGCCACTTTTGTATAGCAATGAATTAATATACTGTACTTATAACATACTGCCATCACTGGTGTCAATACCTTGTCGAGGTATGGCGGCTTGCGTACCCCGATTACCCCCAGAGCTATGCCAGCGGGAGTTTTACTCCTGGAAGGTTCTACCAAGCTGGACAGGTTTGCGCGGGCAGGGGTCAGACTAAAGCAGACACCCTGGTCCTCCAGGTTGGGGGTTTTAGCATAGGGCTGATACCCCCTGTCTATGTAAAAAGAAATGAAGTTACGGAAACGACAACAAATGAACAAACTTTGCTGCGGGATGGACATTCGAATCTGAGGCTCATATGACTGTCAGTGGTGAAAGACGAAAGGAAGCCACTGACACAAAAACGGACGTCCTGACCGCAAAACGTGAAACAAGAATAGGATTTTGGAATGTCAGGACAAAGAACGAGACAGGTAAACTAAAACAGGTCACAGCAGAAATGAGAAACTATAGATTACACATTCTAGGGATAAGCGAGAGCAGATGGACAGGGGCAGGAAAAGTACTTTACTCTGGAAGAGAGGATGGACAGCACAATGAAGGTGTAGCCATTATTCTACAGAAAGGAATAGAAAGGACATTACTGGAATGGAAACCCATCAACAACAGACTGATAAGAATAAGATTGAGAGGGAGATTCACCAACACTACAATAATACAATGCTACACACCAACGAATGACAGCGATGAAGAGGTCAAGGATGAATTCTATCAACAACTGCAGAAAGAAATGGAAGACACACCTAGATATGATCTTATCGTAGTAATGGGAGACCTCAATGCCAAAGTTGGAACACACAATACATATAATGAAAGAGTAATGGGGAAATGCGGCAGCGGAACAGCAAACAAAAATGGGGATAAATTAATAAGTTTCTGTAGCATTAACAACCTGGTCATTGGAGGAACACTTTTCCCACACAAAGAAATTCACCAATTAACATGGGAATCACCAAATGGTCGGGACAGAAACCAGATAGACCACATCATGATTAATGGTAGATGGAGACATGCATTACAAGATGTGAAGGTAAGAAGAGGTGCAGATGTGAGAAGTGATCACCATTTAGTAGTAGCAAAACTGAAAGTGAAACTCAGAACGGCTGGACCAACTGTAACTACGCAGAAAAGGTTTGACATCAGCAAATCGAAGGACCCCCTTACCAGAAAAGCTTTTGTGGCTGATATAAAGAAGCAATATCAATTTGCCAAAAGTCAGGAAAAGACATTAACTGATGATATAGACCAGAAATTCAACACCATTTCAACAATATATAAGGAAAGCAGCAAATCATGCTTGGGATTCCAGGAAAGGAAGAATCAAGACTGGATAACACCAGAAACATTAAACACCATAACGATGAGAAAGGAAATGAAAAGAAAGAAAACAGAAGCGAAGTCCCCCAGGTTAGAGCAACTATATAGCGAACGGTACTTTCAGCTGGACAAGGAAGTTAAACGCCAAACCCGAGCCAACAAAAGGAATTTCCTAGACGATCTTGCAAGACAGGCAGAAGAGGCAGCACTGAGAAATGAACAAAGCACAGTATACAAAATAACTAAAATCATCAGTGGAAAACGAGGTGCAAACAATATTACATTAGTAAGAGATAAGCAAGGAAATCTCATCACGACAGCAGAGGGACAGGAAACAAGATGGGCAGAGCATTTCAGAGAAACTCTGAACAAGGAACCACCAGAGACACAATTGAATGTTCCTGAGGCTGAAAACATTCTAGATGTTAATACAGACATTCCACGAAAAGAAGAAATCATCACAGCAATCAAAGGGTTAAAGAATGGAAAAGCTCCTGGCCATGATAACTTAAATGCAGAGCTATTTAAGACAGACCCAGAGCTAGCAGCAGAACTATTAGAACCACTATTTGCACAAGTCTGGAAAACAGGGACAACACCAACGGAGTGGAACAAAGGAATAATTGTCAAATTGCCCAAGAAGGGAGATCTTGCAGGCTGCAATAATTGGAGAGGAATCACTCTTTTCTCAGTTCCCAGCAAAATACTAGATAGGATAATTATACAGAGAATTTCAAAACAAAAGCAGTAGACCACAAACTGAGGAAAGAACAAGCAGGATTTAGAAAGAACAGAAGATGTGTAGATCATATATTTACCCTCAGGAACATTATAGAGCAGTGCTCAAAATGGCAAAGACAGCTGTACATTAATTTCGTTGATTTTGAAACGCCTTTTGACAGTATACATAGGGACAGTTTATGGAAAATACTGAGGGCTTATGGAATTCCAAGCTGCATAGTGTCAATCATAAAAAGCCTCTATGCCAACTTCTTTACGCGTAGCGTTGGGCAGAGCAACCTAACCTTTGAGGTGAAGACAGGAGTACGACAGGGATGCCCCTTATCAACCACTCTATTTTTAAGTCATAGACTGGGTGATGCGCCAGGCAACAGAGGGCAGTCCAAGAGGAATAAGATGGACTACATTTTCTACATTAGAAGATCTGAAATATGCAGATGACATTGCACTGCTAGCACATTCACATCAACACATCCAGGAAAAAACGGATAGACTTAATAAGTATAGCCAACAGGTGGGCTTGAACATCAATCTAAAGAAGTCAGAGGTCATGACGCTCAATGTGAGCAACCCTGAGCCCATATCAGAAGGGAATCAGCAATTGGAACAGACAGATGCCTTCACATACCTAGGATGCATAGTAACACCAGACGACGGAGCAAGCAAAGACATCAACAACAGAATGAACAAAGCAAGAACAGCCTTTTTTAGTCTAAACAACATCTGGAAGTCCTCTCAGTACAGCACAAGCACAAAATTAGGATTATATCAGAGCTGTGTGCTTTCTGTGCTTCTCTATGGCGCAGAGAGCTGGAGAGTTACAGAGAAGGAAATGTCGAAATTATCCTCTTTTCACACAACATGCCTAAGAAAAATTCTCCGAATCTTTTGGCCAAATACCATCACCAACCAAGATCTGCTTACTCGGAGCAAGCAAGAGGACATGCACACCATCATAGCTGGCAGACGCTGGAGCTGGGTTGGCCATGTCCTCAGAAGAGACCCCGATAACATCACAAGAACAGTTATGTTATGGACCCCTGAAGGAAAACGAAAGAGAGGCCGACCAAAAACAAAAATTATTATTTAATTATACTCGATAAAATCACAATGCAAATTGTTGCATATGAATATGAATATTTTAATCATAAGATATCAATAACAATATAAAATATAATACCTATTCATTCTCATAAATGGGAGATGAATGGTTATCTACAATTATAAATATCTGTGGTACTTAAAATTGCGCATACATCTTAACCTTTGCGTGAAAATTACTATATGTGCGTATTTTTTCTGTGTGGGCATTTGTCCGTGTGCGTATTTGTCCGTGTGGGCATTATTCGGTGCGAGCAATTTTCCATGTGCGCATTTTTAAGTGTGAGGAATTTTCCGTGTGCGCAGTTTTCTTGTGCGCATTTATGACAGTGGGGTTCTTTCTGTGCGCAATTTTCATGTGGGTTTTTTCATGTGTGCTTTTTTCATACATTCATTCGAAACATGTAGCAATGTCAAATATACCATCTTCTACAAAATTCTGCAGGTTTTATTCCAAGTCTGTTGGCTCTGGTGCATGTGATGATGACTGCCAGACCTCACTTCTGTGTAATGCCCGTAGTGCCCGGTCACATGACCCCAGTCTATGCAAGGACTTTTTTAAGAGAGAGCAAGATTTTGAAGATATGTTACGTAGGGAGCGCAGGCTCTGTTAGTCTTTTGTTTTTTCCAACAATTTTACTATTGTTTGACAGCTTTATTGTTGTTTTCTTATTTAAACAGAAGCCTTAACAAGATTCCTTAACACTTCAGTCAAGTTAACTGTTACGAAGTTATTCATATCACATGTTTATCCCCAAAAACTACTCATATCACATGTTTATCCCCAAAAATTACTCATATCACGTGTTTATCCCCAAAAATTACAATTTGCTTGAAATGTTACCGTTCTTTGTTTTATCAAAAGCTTGATATTATTTCAGTCGTGCATTTATTCCAGATCAGGGTTTATAAACCTGTTTTGGGGGACCATGGTCCCCTTTGATTGCCCGATGAAGGCTGTGGACCCCATTGATTGTCCCATTAAGGCCATGGACCTCTTCTTGAGAAAAAAAAAAGGAATGTAAAAGCATAATAAAAATAAAATAAATTACATTTTAAAATGTAGGTTATGTACAGGGACCCCCAAGAATGCATTCAT
This sequence comes from Oreohelix idahoensis, assembly GCA_024509875.1. Classification (NCBI taxonomy): domain Eukaryota; kingdom Metazoa; phylum Mollusca; class Gastropoda; order Stylommatophora; family Oreohelicidae; genus Oreohelix; species Oreohelix idahoensis. Next base: position 128,715 of record JAMPIV010004255.1, on the reverse strand, counting down.
GGACCCCATCGTCTAGATGTTCTCTGTGCTTATCCTTTCCATAAAATGGATATTCAAAGCTGTTAAATTTTCAGTTGGCTAGTTGTGTTATCGTGTCTGGTCTTTGGGGTAAATGTGTTAATGTGTTTGCTGAGTCTTGTAATTGGTTTCTGCTTTACTTCAAGTACATGAATATCTTTCTTCTTAATTCGAAGCTTCTTCAGTTATCTTTATAGCAGTTACCTTCCTAGCTGTTATGTCAATTGACTAGTTGTGTTATCATGTCCAGTCTTTGTGGTAAATGTGTTCTATCGAGTCTTTTAATTGGTTTCTGCTTTACTTCAAGTACATGAATATTGTTCTTCTTAATTCGAAGCTTCTTCAGTTATCTTCATAGCTGTTACCGTCACAGCTCTTCCTAGCTGTTATGTCAATTGGCTAGTTGTGTTATGGTGTCAAGTCTTTCTTTGTGGTAAATGCATGCAACATGTTCTGTTGAAGTCCTGTGAATCTTTTAATTGGTTTTAGCTTCACTTCCAGTACATGAAAATCATTATTTTTCAATCTAAATGTCTTTAGTTATTGAAAATGTTAACTGTCGGTTGACCAGCTGTGTTTAAAAAAAAAAAAAAAAAAAAATATGCATGTGTTCTGCTGCATTCCACCCCTCCCCAAAATTGTTACACACTACATTCTATGCATTCGTCTACATGTGTGCAGCCCCTCCTGTCCTTTGTGTCTCAGTAATTTGCATATCTGTTGGTGGCAATCAATTTATTTCAGTTCATTTTTGTGCCATCATGATTGGTAGCAGTAAGGAATTTAAAAATTCCTCTATGATTTTCTACATTCCTTTATGATTTACTCTTCTCAGTATTTAAGGTTCATTGTTGGGACCAAATATCTCCAACCCTCTCTGCTACCGATTTTCCATCACTATTTGTTTTTTTCTTCCAACATACTTTGCCGTCTGTCAGTCTTCATGGTCACCCATTAATCGGTATAAAGTTTCTATGTCACTCTTGTTATCTTCCAGTCCATAATGATGACCAGATCATGCAGAAATATATTTTTAAACTCTTTGCAATAAAACAGTGAGACATGGCATGCTGGGCTTTGACTTTATTTATGTTATGAAGACTGCAAGAATATGTATAATGAATTTAATTCAATGGTCAGTGATGCAACAAATATATATATATATATATATATAAATGTATGTATTAAAAAAACATTAAATTAAAAAAATAAAGCACTAAACACGTTCAGGCTTTATTAATAAAGCAGTGATTACAACCAGCTTCACATTTTGTATTAAATACTGCAAGGATGCAAGGCAACGGCATTGAAAAAAATTTTTTTTTTTTTTTTAAATTGTTTAATGTTTACAGGCAACTTTTCAGAGTGGTATGTATTTAAGTGAAATGGAAAGCAAGAAACAAGGCAAATGGGAGCTGATTAATTTCACAACACTAGAGAAATTACTGGCAACAGTGTCACAAATTATTATTGACACAAGGATGCAGCTGTGTCAAACTAACTTTTTTTTTTCTTTTGAAATAACGTAAAAATGGAACCACAATGCAAAATGTGGGCACCTAATAGGTATTTTGAGAAGTTCCAAGCTGCTATGTGGAGGATGTTTATTTTATTTGACCTGCAACAATAAGTCACCATCTACTTCCTGTCGTTATCTTGCCTACCTTGTTCAAGCCCAAGAGTGTCAGTAATAGTCTACACACAAAAAAAAAGAAAATAGCTGGGGAGTACTTGACACCACTCAGTAATAGACCAGAGGCTATCTTTAGCTACAAAACCTGTGATGATCACATGACAACAAAAAACATGCATAATGTAATGACATTCAAGAAGACATGGGAAGAAAATAAGCATATCACAGAGGCAGCCATGGTTTCAAGCTATTGAGATAATCACAAAACAGGTTGGTCGCTGTGAAAACAATAAGAGAATTGAGGCTTTATTCACTAACCTAAGGCTGACAGATAAAGATGAATACAGGCTGGTACTCGAGCAAATGTGTTAAGTTCAAGCATGAATATCAATGAACCCTGCCTGGGATCATTTCCGACATACAAATTCATAAGACCAAATAAAGATATATTCACGTCTTCAACAAAGAATATGATCCTCTTTTTTTAATGGCACATTTACTTATCAATATTGATCAATGGACAGAAATAACAATCTGGAATGGAAGATAATGAAAATACAAGACCTCATCTGCAGAAAAAAATTACACGGGCTCCAGTTATACAAATGCAATTCACAGATCAAGCATTCAGTCACATCAAAGCAAAATTATTTGTTTTCCCCTCAAAACTTATTCAGAAGTTCTTTCTTACAGAAATTATATTTAAAAGATTTCTCTTTCTAAACAATTACAATATTTCAGACCTGAATTTTTACCCATAAGAATAATGTACTTAACAGCCTTTTTTAAAAATAATGTTGTGTTGCTTAAGAAGTTCAATTGTTTTAGTTCTTTGAACAATTTCTGTAGTGTGATCCATGGTTTTCTAAAGAAGCTGTAGATTTTACTATAGTAAAGCGTATTACTCCCATTAATTCCTGGGGTCTCTGCACCCTCAGGTATGTCGTCGAAGGTGACCTCATCTTGTAAAACAAGTTGCTGCAGAAACCACTTCTGCTAAAGCTTGTGACTGCTTGTCATCAAGTTCATCTATTCAGTCTCTCCAACTTACATAAAGTTCAACAGTTCTGATCTTCCAATGTTTGTCACATTCAACTCTTGATCTCTCAAAATTTTCATGAAGTCAACTGCGGGATCTCTCACTTTTCAATATTCAACTAATGATCACAATTTTTACCAGATTCAGTTACTTTGATCTTTCATTTCAGTTAGCCGACAAGAAGTATCTGTGTTGTGACAGTTCTGTTGTGCCAAACCTGTGATCTTAACAATTCTAGCACTGCACCAAAATAACAAATGCAAAACTTTAAGCCATCATGGGCCATCTATACTCTAAAAGCAGCAATATATTTACTGATCACTCTTATCAGTTAAGATAAGAGCCGTGGTAGCACAGTGGTTAGTGCACTGGCTTCCTAGCTCGGTGGTCCATGGTTCGATCCCCAGTTGAGGTGGGATTTTTTTTTTAGACCGCAAACGGCTCCGGGGTCAACCCAGCCTCAAGAATTGGGTACCAGAGCAACTTCTGGGAAGGTTAAGGCGGCCGGCGTGATGCTGACCACATCACCCCTAGTGTGCCGATGGTCAAGAAAATATGGGCCTAAAACCATATTCCCAATATGCCTCAACGGGTGTGTAACGGGATCCTTTACCTTTCTTTACTCTTATCAAACACACAACAAACATACAGATCTTTCAAGAGCAGCTAGTCACGTAACATGAAAGACACAGAAATGCATCAATATTTCAGAGGAGGAGGAGGAAATGGCACAGAAAATATACTTGCAAATTTATGAATGATGAAACATAAGATATTAGCACAGATGTCAATATGCAAACATGACAACTTTCTTATCCAGTTTTTTTTTCAGAAAAGTGAACCTCTTTAAAAAAAATCCGACTTTATATTCAGTCAAGCATCTCAGTTAACTCATTATAACAGGTAACTGGCTGAATTTAACATGGTCGTCCATTTCACTATTTTTATATGCCAATAATAGAGAAAAATATACATGTCCTCTCTCGTATCATCTGTGGTAATTATCCGTCTCACATGTGTTGCTGCAAGTCAAATTAACTGAAAACTTTTAGCATAAGATCTGCCCTATCAAAATCCTGCCAGTTCCTTCCTTAACTGCCCTATTCATTTCTAAGCTGTTTTTAAATGTGAACTATTTCTTTGTGTAATTTCTGATTAAAGGCTTTTGATTAGAATAAAACTTATTTCATAAATTTAAATCCCACCCCCCCCCACCCCCCCCCCCCCCCCCCCCACAGCATTTTTGTACAGTTACAAACATAAAACTAGCAAACAAACACACTTTCTATTTATCTACACATTTGATGCATCACAACATTTAGGAAAAAAAAACTGTAAAGATCATTTATACATAGATTTAATCTATAGATTTGGCACACATCACTAACCGATACCACAAATTACAATGAAACCTTGCAAACAAAAAAATATATGTATATCAAAACAAATGTACCACACAACCTTAATTTAGTAAAATAAATATCTTCAGGCCGCCTAGAAACCTAACAGCTTAAATACAACCAACAAATTCACCGAGTAGTCACTCTGTCATGGTTCGTGAGAAAAAAAATTTGTTTAACTGATTTATGCCTCCATCCAGCACGCATGCACTGCAATGTGCATACATGCACATACACATACATTACATATGCACACATCAAATATAGCCTAAAAACAACCAAATTCTATCGTTTGATCACTGCCTTGACAGACTTCCACACTGCTGTATGAAGTACAACTGCGTCCACAGACACTGAAAGATGTTTGGTGGATGTGATCTCTGAAAAACTTTTAGCACCAGAATTGTACCTAAGAAACGAAATAATAATAAATTACACACTGTATCACCTCTCTGTTTAGCAAACATCACATGCATGCATATTCCAGCATTATGTGTTTTTTTCACTGCCCAAGCCATGCATATTCCTATGCTAGTTTACTTTCAATTATTAACATTTATTAGAATGTGCATTGCTAAAACTGTAGGTGTTTTGTTTTTTTTAAATTAACAAGAATAAATATTCATACACTGTTTTTTTTTGGGCGTTAAAAACATTTAAAAAAAAAATTAAGAGTATTGTATCGTTTCGATAGAAACCTGGTAGCATCACACTCCAGTCTACCCTGCTGTGAATGGGTATATGACTCTGCTTTTGAGTTAGTGACTTAGGGAAGGCAAAGACAGAGAGGAAGGGAACTGGCCACTCCACCTTATAAAGGTGGACCTATTATGGTGTAGTCTCTAACACTTCACTCCTCTACTTCAGTATCTGCTATGGGACTACCTTTACTGCACTTTAAACAGGCGTGCTATGTTCAATCTAGACACAATGTCCGCCTGTTAAATTAGGCCACATGTCTAAATATAAAAGACCTTGTGGTCTTGTGTACAATAAAGTCATATCCCTACATCAGTTTACCGACAGTTTGTAACTTTATTAAGAATGAATACTCCTGTAATAGTTTAGCTTTAGTCTGTCAAGACAGAATCTATGACGACCAGCAGCTCACCAGGCCCACTTAAAAATACATGTCAACAGCATCAAGCTCAAACAGGTTCCAGAATTCAAGTGCCTATGAAGTATTGTCACAGAAAAAAGGAAGACTTGACCCAGAAAACTAAACAAAATGTCAAAAAGCAAGTGCAGTTACCAACTATCACCACTACTCAAGCATTCAAACATCAGGATAGAAACTAACAGACAAATAGATCAACAGTATATTCTTACATACTCCTTGCTATCAGCGTCAAACATGTTCCCGGTCAAAGGAAAAGTGGAGGAAAATCACATAATGCAAGAATAAATTTTTGTGAAGAGCCATTAACACATTAACTACCGCAAGCCGCTGTCAGCGGCTCACAAAATAATCACATTTGGACCGCAAGCCGCTCAGAGCGCCAATCTAATTTTAGTAATAAAACGAATGAAAAATGTACTGAAACACTTTCTGATCTGGTTCGAGATTTTAAGTTGCCACTGGAAAACAAATTTCCAAAGCATGGTTGTTGTAGAACACTGGAAAATTGATATTATGTTCATATTTTTCAGCGTTTTGGGTTAGTTACCAAATCGTGTAAAACTGTTTACCGTGGCAACTGGTGATAGGACTACAAAAAATGCGTGTACATCTCGTCTAACGGCTGAATAGGATAGAAACGTGTTTCAACAATTGACTGATAGATCTAGCGACGAGGACAAGAGTGAAAACGGTGTGCACATTGATTGAAATTGTGATTTTGATAGAGATGGGGTGTAAGCAGTTATAATTGTGAAAATATTGCAAGTCCTCGGCCATCGGAGGGCCTTGAGATAGCAACAACCTCTATTAGAGTTACAACCACTGTTTATTGTAATAGTACATTCATTTATCTTTAAAATGACGTGTAATTCATAAAAATCTGTAAACAATTACGAAAACTACAGCTTACTTTGTGCAAACACCTACAGGATGAAAATGGGAACAAAATTTAATGCGGCCACAGTGTGTTTTTCAATTCGGTAGTTAGTGTTAATGTCACCAACAGAGACAGAATGAGAAATGATGAGCTGACGGCACAGGACAGGAAAACGTAGCATAAGCTTGTTGAAGGCCTGTGCTTCTTGTAAAGTTGAAGTGTGATTATAATGACGATGATGCTGATGATGATACGCCAAGGGACAAAATATAGACTTACTTGTAGAACTTTTCACACATTGCATTGATGATGTGCTTAGGCCCAACACCGTAAATTTTGAAAGCTTCCTCTGTCTCTGGATAGAGTATGAACAAACCTCGATACTGACAACCTGCATCTCTGAACAGGATCAAGAAATGGTTTGCATCACATTTTGACAACTCCTGCAACAAAACAGAAATGTTTTCAGTTAAACAAATTAATACACTTGTTTTCTTTATCGAAACGTGCGGAGTCCACACATCAGTAGAAGCCTTCATAAGTCATCATCATCATCATCATCAAAGGTCAGCTACAATGGATCTCCAACATCTTGTCCATCTCTTGATGTTATCTTCAAACTTATAGCGCTGTTTTCCTCTTGCATATTTGCCTTTAACTCTTCTTTCTATTATGGTCTTCAATAAGACGTTATGTCTTTTTACATGGCCAAAATTTTTAGCTGTCTAATTTTGATCTCCTTTATTACTTCTCTTTTCATTCCTAGGTTTTCTAGGACCTCTTTATTTGTTTTCTTCTCTTTCCATGAGACATGCCCCACTCTTTTACATATCCACATCTCAAGGGCTTGATTCTTCTAATTGCTTGTTCACTGTCCATGTTTCTATGCCATACAGTAATGTAAAATACATATAAGGGAGGGATCCCATTACACGCCCATGGAGACATATTGGGAATATGGTGTTAGGCCAATATTTTCTTGACCATCGGCACACTAGGGGTGATGTGGTCAGCATCATGTCGGCCACCTTAACCTTCCCAGAGTTGCTCTGATATTCAATTATGAGGCTGGGTCAACCCCGGAGCCATTTGCAGTTTAAATATCCCATCTCAACTGGGGATCGAACCATCGACCACCGAGCTAGGAAGCCAGTGCACTAACCACTACGCTACCACAGCTCCGTAGAATACATATAGCATTTGATTATTCTCAGTTTTAATTTCATAAGTAAGACCTTGCAAACTTTAGTACTTAAATTATGTCAATGACCTCTGACCTACATAAATTCCTTCATAATGAAGCACATGGGTATTCATTGCTGTGGTGAGAAATTTCAAAAATTTTTAAAGCAAAACTTTTTTCTATTTAATTAAGACAGTGATCAGTGTCAATCAATAACATACCATGAAAAGCTAATGAGGATATCCTGAAAGAAGCCAGTATGCATAGGAAACTTATTATTACCATTAGAAAGAAGCAACTCACATTCTCTGGGCATTTTATAAGAACAGGAAAGCTGGAATATAATGTGACAACAGGAAGCATTGAATGAAAAACAGAGACGAAGACAAAGTGAGAATATTTAAGACAGTTTCACATGGAAATAAGTCAGCAACAGATCTGATAAACAGTACTGGAGACAGGAAGATGTGAAGAGTCATGATCTCCTAAACCTCCCAGACAGAGTATTTGACAAAGAAAGTAACAGAAAAACACATGGAGTAGGGACTTTGAGAAACATGAAAGGGATAAAGACAAGGAAAGACCTTGAACAAACTGCAAGGCATGAACAGTTGTAAGCCTATTTTCTACATTGCTGAAGCATAATAAATGGATGAACGATCTGTTTTCATTAAAAAGTTTTTTTTTAATTTCAATCTCCTGCATTTTCTATCATTTATGAACTCATCATCAGCTGCTATTTCCACATCAAAGGTCAGCTGCAGTAGATCTCTGTCTGCTGTCTCTTGTCTTGATGGTACACTCTGATAGAATCTTTCCTGTCCATCTCTTGATGTTATCTTCCCACTTATAGCACTGTCTTCCTCTTGCACGTTTACCTTCAACTCTGCCTTCTATTACGGTCTTCAGTAAGGTTTTTTTACATGGCCAAAACACTTGAGCTGTCTAATTGTGATCTTCATTAATTCTTTTCATTCCTAGGTTTTCCAGGACCACTTTATTTGTTTTCTTCTCTTTCCATAAGATGTCTCCCATTCTTCTACATATCCACATGTCAACGGCCTCAGTTATTTCCTCTATGAACTAAACTTGTAGAAAACATTCTAGAAAACAATAAGGCCATCTAGGAAGAAAAGACAACCAATCGGCAATGCTTAAACATTTCCTCATTGCTCCTTACAGAACATAGAACCACCACAGCAGCTGAACCTCTTATAAGAAGTCTGAACCAAAGCATTCATGTACACTTGCTACATTGGTTTCTATGGCAAATAGTTTTACATGATGAGATTGCCAGCTCCATGCACAAACTCCTATCGCTGACCTCTTATGGCATGATGGATGCAGCACAGTCCTATTCTTTCTTTGTCTCCTTAAAGTCCCCAGGGAACTACACGGGTTGGCTTACGCCACACGATGTATTAGTATATGTCCAAACATGGGTCATCAATATTATGGCTAACATGCTGACCTTGAACCTTCCCTTTAGTCAATGTCAATTCACCACTGCACAATATATTAGCCCCTGTGGCAGCTATACAGGATTACTATTCTTTATGACGACATTAGTTACCCACTAGCAGGGAAAAATTCAAATATGATGTGGGTTGTCAATCTGCACTCATGAATAACAAAATCATGATGACACATACTTACATGAAGTTAAAGATGTTCACATACCAGTGTATATAGGTCTGATCTGTCAAGAATACTTTTATTAAGCAAAAGTAAAAAGTGTTTTTAAAAAAAACAAACGAACAAATGAAATAACCTTACATAATATTTTACAGTTTAAAAAAGAATGCTTTTAGAATAGAAGAAACAAGTCTCTTCAAAAAGAAAAATAAGTCTCTTTCGTGAAAAAAACAAAAAAAAAGACTAAACCTCAAGAGAGAGAATATAATCCATTCCAATAAATACAAACACATCTGTTTTATTAGGCATAAGCTGATAAAAAAGTATCCTTCCAGAAAACAGAAGCAAGTATCCAACAAAAGGAAACGTAAAAAAATAAAGACAGAAAAACATCAGAAAAAGAAAAGAAAGAAAGAAAATGTAAGCACTGACCTCCAGAACTTTATTTTTTATATCTGTATTGACAGACCCAGCCAGGCAACAATGGGAAATTGCATTGACAACGATATGACGATTGGATTTGCCACTTGGTTTCACAAACAGCTTTGGTCCTGAACAAAGAAAAACACTGAATTTAAAAAAAAACAACAAAAAAACTTTCAAGTGATTCTGTTCCAATGCTTAATAATTATGCTTCATATCTCATAAACAAACAAATAACGTTTGCATCCTCGTTTAACATAACAGGTATGCAAAGATTCTGTTGTCACATTAATTTTAAAATTTGGATAACAACTGACAGACGTTGACATAATGTTGGAATAGTCCTATCAGCAGGAGCTTCCTTCAGTCATAACTGAATATGGGGATGATGTGCCCTTGAGGTGATAACCCTCAGCATTTTTTTTTTTTTTTGGCTTGCTGTTCCTTTTGATGTATTCTTTTCTCTTCTGCTTGTATAAGCCTCTTTTCACTCAGTCTGAGGCGATGCCATAGGCAGCACCTCATCTTGGTTTGATCGCAGCTTATGTTGTTTGCTCATCTCATTGAGTTGTCTTTGCAACTTTAATCATATGGACATAACATGCATCTTGAGCACATATTTAGTTCTTAATTGCTTATATGTTTGTAGGAGAAGTCAGACTGATCCTCCCAGGATGCTGGTTTTATGTCCCGTGCCTCCAAGTCTCTCTTGCACTCATCTCTTAACCTCAGCTGAGGTCACCCGACTGTTCTTTTGCCAACAATCCTCTCTGTTGAGGATTGTTGCATGGTCAGCGAGCATTTTGGTTTGAACTTGATTTATTGGTTGCACCATGCAACACCTCACTAGACCGAAATGAAATGGTTTGCGTGTTGCGATGCATGACGCGTTAGACTTAGTTACGCCAGTCTTATGTGTGGCCTTCGAGCCTTACAGCAGAGTTTAAAATGTGTGGCATGGCCACTAAAGTATGATAGTGTGATGGTGTATAACTATAAATTATATTGCGGTATTGTAGAGCTGGTAAAGCATAAATAAATAATGTATAAGGACCATTGAGTCCGAAGATATAAGTCAGTAATATAAGTCGGTAATATAAACCGCAATCATTTATTATTAACATAAGTCGTGAAATACGAAATGCAGTTAGGATATATAAGGATGATAGAGCCGGGCTATGAATGCCAAAGTAAATTAATATATTAGGCGGTGTACCTAATAGACCTATTAGCAGAATGATTAATTCTGTATCAATATAATAAGTATACCAAACAGTTGGTGAAAGACATGAATGATATTTAATATGGTAAATAACAGACGTGTGATGTCTGAGAAAACTGAACTCTAGTACTGTGCGATATTAGGTGTTCTTTAACGTGAACTATATTTTATTGTTCTGCCATCAATGGTACCTATACCTTGTAGTGGTATGGCAGCTTGTGTACCCTGACAATCCCCAGAGCTATGCCAGTGGGAGATTTACTCCTGGTAGGTTCAACTAAGCTGGACTGGTCTGCGTGGGTAGGGATCAGACAAAAGCTGGTACTCTGGTCCTCCAGGTTGGGGGTTTTAGCACAGGGCCGACACCCCTGTCTATGTAAAAAATCGCACGTTACGGAAACAACAACAAATGAAAAAACTTTGATGCGGGACGGACATCCGGAGTCTCAGGCTTGTATGACTGACAGTGGTGAAAGCCGAAAGGAAGCCATTGGCATGAAAACGGATGCCCTGACCGCAAAACATGAAACCAGAATTGGTTTTTAGAACGTCAGAACTATGAATGAGGCAGGAAAGCTGAGACAAATCACAGCAGAGATGAGGAACTACAAAATACATATTCTGGGAATAAGCGAGAGCAGATGGACAGGGAAGGGGAGAATAAAAACAGCTACAGGGGAAACAGTACTTTATTCTGGCAGAGAGGATGGTCAGCACAACGAAGGGGTAGCCATTATCCTGAAGAAAGGAATGGAAAGGTCTTTACTGGAATGGAAACCCATCAACTACAGACTGATAAGAGCAAGACTGAGAGGGAGATTCACCAACACCACAATTATACAATGCTACACACCAACAAACGACAGCGATGAAGATATCAAGGATGAGTTCTATCAACAGGTACAAAAGGAAATGGAAACTGTACCCAGGTACGATCTTATTATAGTAATGGGAGACCTTAATGCGAAAGTTGGAACACACAATAATTATAACGAAAGAGTAATGGGGAAATGCGGCTGTGGAACAGTAAATGAGAATAGGGACAAACTAATAAGCCTCTGCAGTATTAACAACCTGGTCATTGGAGGAACACTTTTTCCACACAAAGAAGTGCACAAGTTAACATGGGAATCACCAAACGGACAAGACAGAAACCAGATAGATCACATAATGATCAATAGCAGATGGAGACATGCACTACAAGACGTGAAAGTAAGAAGAGGCGCAGATGTGGGAAGTGATCATCACCTAGTAGTAGCAAGACTGAAAGTGAAACTCAGAGCTGCTGGACCAGTTGCAGTCAAACAGAAAAGATATAACATTACAAAACTTAAGGATCCCCTCACCAGAAAAGCTTTCGTGGTCGACGTAAAGAGACAATATCAGATTACCAAAAGCCAGGAAAGAACAGAGACTGATGATGTTGACCAGAGATTCAACACCATCTCAACAATATACAAGGAAAGCAGCAAGTCATGCTTAGGATTCCAGGAAAGAAAGAGCCAAGACTGGATAACACCAGATACGCTAAACACCATAGTGAAGAGAAAGGACATAAAAAGAAAGAAAACAGAAGCTAAGTCTCCCAGGTTAAAGGCAATATATAGTGAACACTACAGACAGCTGGCACCCGTGTGTTACCGGGGCCCGAAAGGGGAGCAAAGAATAGTAACACTGCACCCTACCACGCATGTCGTAAAAAGCGACTAAGGAGGGTATGGGCATGGGGCTGTTTACCCCATCCCGTAAAAACTTCGCACAGTGGGCTGATCACCTGCTTGCCAACCAATCTGATTACGGAAACAATGATAGATTGTTTGGTCTGTTTTTGTTCCACAAAGACACCACTAGGCGTGGTGGAAACAGCGATAGATTGATCAATTTGTTGTTGCCCTAAGACGCCACTAGGCGTACTGGCCACAAACTGCTTTGCCGGTTGATGGCTAAGGACGGAAGAAGAAGAAGACAGACAGCTGGAAAGGAAGTTAAACGTCAAACCCATGCTAACAAAAGGACATTTCTGGATGACCTTGCAAGACAGGCAGAAGAGGCAGCACTGAGAAACGAACAAAGCACAGTATACAAAATAACTAAATTCATCAGCGGAAAACAAGGTGCAAACAATATTACATTAGTAAGAGATAAGCAAGGAAATCTCATCACCACAGCAAAGGGACAGGAAACAAAATGGGCAGAGCATTTCAGAGAAACTCTGAATAAGGAACCACCAGAGACACAATTGAATGTTCCTGAGGCTGAAAACGATCTAGATGTTAATACAGACATCCCACGAAAAGAAGAAATCATCACAGCAATCAAAGGGTTAAAGAATGGAAAAGCTCCTGGTCATGATAACTTAAATGCAGAGCTATTTAAGACAGACCCAGAGCTAGCAGCAGAACTATTAGAACCACTATTTGCACAAGTCTGGAAAACAGGGACAACACCAACAGAGTGGAGCAAAGGAATAATTGTCAAATTGCCCAAGAAGGGCGACCTTGCAGACTGCAACAACTGGAGAGGAATTACCCTCCTCTCAGTTCCCAGCAAAATACTAGGCAGGATAATCATCCAGAGAATTTCAAAAGCAGTTGACCATAAACTGAGGAAAGAACAAGCGAGCTTCAGAAAGAACAGAAGATGTGCAGATCATATATTTGCCCTCAGGAACATTATAGAGCAGTGCTCAGAATGGCAGAGACAGCTGTACATTAACTTTGTTGATTTTGAAAAGGCTTTCGACAGCATACACAGGGACAGCCTATGGAAAATTCTGAGGGCTTATGGAATTCCCAGCCGCATTGTTTCCATTATAAAAAGCCTCTATTCTAACTTTACGTGCAGTGTTGGATCGAGTAATGTAACTTTCGAAGTGAAAACAGGAGTACGACAGGGATGCCCCTTATCAACAACATTATTTTTGACAGTCATAGATTGGGTGATGCGCCAGACAACAGAGGGCAGTCCAAGAGGAATTAGATGGACAACATTTTCTACACTGGAAGATTTGGAATATGCAGATGACATTGCACTGCTCGCGCATTCACACCAACACATTCAAGACAAAACTGATAGACTGAATAAGTATGGCCAGCAGGTTGGCCTGAACATCAATCTGAAGAAGACAGAGGTCATGACACTAAATGTGGGCAATCCTGAGCCAATAACAGTAAGGAACCAGAAGTTAGAACAGACAGACACATTTACTTACCTAGGAAGCATAGTAACACCTGACGGCGGAACAAGCAAGGACATTAACAACAGAATGAATAAAGCGAGAACAGCCTTTGCTATTCTCAACAACATTTGGAAGTCTTCCCAGTACAGCACAAACACCAAATTAAGACTGTATGAGAGCTGCGTACTTTCTGTGCTTCTCTATGGTGCGGAATGTTGGAGAGTAACAGAGAAGGAAATGTCGAAACTGTCCTCCTTCCACACAATCTGCCTAAGGAAAATTCTCCGAATCTTTTGGCCAAACACCATCAGCAACCAAGAACTACTTATTCGGAGTAACCAGGAGGACATGTACACCATCATAGCTGGCAGACGCTGGAGTTGGGTTGGCCATGTCCTCAGAAGGGACCCTGATACCATCGCAAGAACAGCTATGCTATGGACCCCCGAGGGAAAGCGAAAGAGAGGCCGACCAAAAACAACTTGGCGGAGAACTGTGGAAGCTGAGATGCAAAGAATGAACCACAGTTGGGGCACTGTACGAAGGATGGCCGCCGACCGAGCAAAGTGGAATCAATTGTTGCTGCCCTACAAGACGCCACCAGGCGTGATGGCCGCTGACTGCTTTGACGGTTGGCGGTTATGGATCAAAGAAGAAGAAGAACTCTTCTCTCAGTTCCCAGCAAAATACTAGGCAGGATAATTATACAGAGAATCTCAAAAGCAGTAGACCACAAACTGAGGAAAGAACAAGCAGAATTTAGAAAGAACAGAAGATGTGTAGATCATATATTTACTCTCAGGAACATTATAGAGCAGTGCTCAGAATGGCAAAGACAGCTGTACATTAATTTTGTTGATTTTGAAAAGGCTTTTGACAGCATACATAGGGACAGTTTATGGAAAATACTGAGGGCTTATGGAATTCCAAGCTGCATAGTGTCAATCATAAAAAGCCTTTATGCCAACTTTACGTGTAGCATTGGGCAGAGCAACATAACCTTTGAAGTGAAGACAGGAGTACGACAGTGATGCCCCTTATCAACCACTCTATTTTTAACAGTCATAGACTGGGTGATGCGCCTGACAACAGAGGGCAGTCCAAGAGGAATAAGATGGACTACATTTTCTATATTGGAAGATCTGGAATATGCAGATGACATTGCACTGCTAGCACATTCACATCAACACATCCAGGAAAAAACGGATAGACTTAATAAGTATAGCCAGCAGGTGGGCTTGAACATCAACCTAAAGAAGACAGAGGTCATGACGCTCAATGTGAGCAACCCTGAGCCCATATCAGTAGGGAATCAGCAACTGGAACAGACAGACGCCTTTACATACCTAGGATGCATTGTAACACCAGACGGAGGAGCAAGCAAAGACATCAACAACAGAATGAACAAAGCAAGAACAGCCTTTTTTAGTCTAAACAACATCTGGAAGTCCTCTCAGTACAGCACAAGCACAAAATTAGGATTATATCCGAGCTGTGTGCTTTATGTGCTTCTCTATAGCGCGGAGAGCTGGAGAGTTACAAAGAAGGAAATGTCGAAATTGTCCTCTTTTCACACAACATGCCTAAGAAAAATTCACCGAATCTTTTGGCCGAATACCATCACCAACCAAGATCTGCTTACTCGGGGCAAGCAAGAGGACATGCACACCATCATAGCTGGCAGACGCTGGAGCTGGGTTGGCCATGTCCTCAGAAGAGACCCCGATGCCATCACAAGAACAGCTATGTTATGGACCCTTGAAGGAAAACGAAAGAGAGGCCGACCAAAAACAACTTGGCGGAGGACAGTGGAGGCTGAGATGCAAAGAATGAACCAGAGTTGGGGCACTGTACGAAGGATGGCCGCCGACCGAGCAAAGTGGAATCAGTTTGTTGTTGCCCTACAAGACGCCACCAGGCGTGATGGCCATTGACTGCTTTGACGGTCGGCGGCTAATGATCAAAGAAGAAGAAGATATTTTATTGTTGATAAATCATGATGAAACGATGAATGAGTATTAAAATATTGTAGTCGTCTAAGCAAGACTTCTTCACTGAAACCGTTTGAAAAGTTCCAGTTTTGTTTTATGAATAATGACCGTTGACCTTCACGGTACGGTTCAGAAAATACAAACTCTGTCAAGCTAATAAGGAATGAAATGAAATAATATAACACTATCAGATAAAATACATGCAAAGTTTGTTGTATGAACATTGATATTCAAACACCCAAAGAAATTTATAAAACGAATCCAGTGTGGTAGCAGAAATCGATACTCATGCAAGACAGATGCGATAAATAAACATGGCCTGAAAAAAACTACAATATCAGCTCGCTCAAACAAAGAAAGCCCGCAACACTCTCACACGTGCCTTTTTTTCCCCCCACTGAATTTGAAACATATAGATAAAGTTCATAAAGTTTATTTATCTATAGAGAGGCTTATAGCTATGTTATCTTGAATTTTCTAATTGTATCTATGCAATATTGCATTTTTTTTTTGTGTGTGCCCAAGAACATAGAACAGATTGTAATGTACCAGAGTGGGTGAACTTATGACAGGTTTGCACTGCTCTTCTTATATCACTCCCAGAGTGCTGCAAATTAACTGGCCTAGTATCCATACCTGGTCATGGCACACAATCTTTTTTCACTGATTCTTTAAAATACAGATATAACACATGTACACATACATATAAGCATACACACAAGCACCCACTCAATATAACTTAAAGAAAAAGGTTATAATAATATTAAGGCACAACAAAGGCAAAACAACATCTGATGACCCTATACACTTGGAAGTTTGCTAAATCCAGCATAAAGGTCAAAGACAACTAAGGCGTGTCATCAAGCTCTACAGATACACAAGAACTGACTGTGCCATACATCCATGTGCATCTTCCCACCATATTCAGCCATGGTCAAGTTTCTGAAGATCCTGCAATGAACAGCTCGTGACTTTTCTTCACATAGTTGACTGGTTTGGTATTATCTGCCTTAACCTGTTGTTGTTATTGTTGATTAGAATCGACATTACTGCACTCCAGGCAAACCCATAGGTGCTCAGTCTCCCTCAGCAACGGTCGAAGGGTATGAATGCTAACTGTTCCTGTTGTGGATTGGCTGCATACACGCCGGATGCATCCTCTCATTCGACCATCCCTGCTGGTCTTACATTTTATGCCAAATTCTAGCAATCTTAACCTTGATGGTTCATCAATTGCAATGTCATTCTCTAACAGGTGATCATTAACTGCCATTAGTATCTCTCCCTTGTCCATATTTAATGCACCTTCTATGGGTGCTCTTGAAGCTTGTCTATCAGCTCGTTCATTACTGTTCAAGTTTAAACAGGTAAAAGTAGTCCCATACCAGATACTGTCATATGGAGTGAAATGTCCTTCACCTACACTACGTCTCAGTATCATAAGGTGGAGTGACCAGTTTCCATCATTGCTGCCTTTGCCTTCCCCAACTCAAAAGCAGAGCCAGATATCCATTTAAAGCTAGGTAGACTAGAGTTGTAACACAACCTGGTTTAGTATCAGGTAACTCTGCCTCAAGCTGCAAGTGCTCTGACCACTCAATTGCTCAACACTCATGAACACACCTAAAAATATCCAGAGTTTCATCTTAAGTGTAATCTTCACCTGCATAATCAGGCACGGCAACTGAACCTGTTTCAATACCACTTTCTTGGCTGCTGCCTCTCTGTCGCTGTTGCTTCACCCGGCTCATGTCAGGAGAGGGAGGACGGCGGTATGTGTTCGGCCCCTGGGCCCCGTTTGATGCTCCCTGCAAAGTGTTGCAGGACACTGAAAGAAGCAAAGAAGAAGAGATGAATCTCGCTTCTTCTTTTTTTTTAAAATTTCCAATGCAACTTACATCAGATAACAAGATAACAGGCATATTTTTCTTCACATATGTTTACAGAAAATAACACTTTATAATACGGGAAAGGGGGGGGGGGTGGTTCTAAAGCTTCCTTAACAAAAACGATGAGTACTCTCCAAAACAGAAAACCTGATAACATGACTACCTAAACTCACTATACGGAGAAAATCTATGACGTTGGAAGAAGCCAGGGACGGGCTGTCCATTTTATGATAGATGTGGCTGCATAAGAACAAAAGAAAAATTTACCATGGCATAAATGTAAATCACAAGATGGTGCATATCTCAGTTTCAAACATGCACAAGAACATACTATGATGGATGTTTCAGTGAGTAAACTTCATCAGTGTAAACAACAATCACACACTTCACTGAAACTGCTAACTGTCTATTCTTGTGTTTCTTCTAACAATCATCATTTTCCTCTGCACCCCTTACAGAGCACGGAACCAGCACTGCTGCGGGTCCCACTTGTAGCAAGCCTGAACCAAGCAGTCACATGCTCCTGCAGCAGTGGTTTCTGTGGCAATTTGTTTGACATAATGAGGTTGTCAAAAACTTCTGTTAATGTTGATACTGTAACCTCCATTACGTCCACTTTTTTCTCATGTAACCCCAATAACCAAACAACTTGTTTAAAAATCTATTAACCGATGCACATAAAAAAAAAATTAAAAAAAATTATGTAATGAGAATGTAATAATTTAAAAAAAATTAGTATTCTATCAACAGGAAACAAAATTGTTCTTACATGGATAACAGGGAGAGATTGTAATGAAAATACCTCTCTCTTTTTCTTAAGAGCATTTAAAATCTAAAAACCAAGAACAAATGCAAATTAAGGAATTATTAATGAACAAGGAAGACCAATATGATGTATGTTAGTTGAGACCACAGTGCAAATATTAACGCAGGATGTTGACGAATGCACAATCAAGATGCTGTTAATTTGTAGTCTGACTTCTCCTACAAACATATAAGCAATTAACAACTAAATATGTGCTCAAGATGCATGTCATGTCCATATGATTAAAGTTGCAAAGACAACTCAATGAGATGAGCAAACAACATACGTGAAAGTCAAGTGACTCTGAAAAGTGATGTGGCAAAAGTTAACAGTGACAAGTGATGTATAATAAAACTGATGGCCATAAAGGTGTGCTTACAAGCACACAAATTATGAGAGGTAACAATCCCGATATAAAGTGGATTAGAGATAAGGCCATCTAGGTATGACAGAGCAGTTTTACAAGTTTTGCTTATATGTGCACATATAAAAAGACCTGACAGTCCTAATTTAGTGGATTGAGGACAGGGCCATATAAGTATGATTAGGCAGATGCTCCTAAAGTTTTGCTTACAGGCACACATATAAAGAGAGGTGCTAAGTTTTGAAATAAAGTAGATTAGGAGCAGACATGACAAGGCATAAGATGCTCTTAAAAGTTTTGCTTACAGGCAACACACATACAGAGATGTAGCAGTTCTGATATAAAGCCGATTTAGGACAGAGACATCTAGGTATGACAAGGCCGATGTTCAACAAAGTTTCACCTGTAGGCACAATCATAAAGACAGGTGAGAATCCTAGTATAAAGTGGATTAGGGACAACTTTGGCAAGACAGATGCCCCGTGTAGTTCCCAGTGGTCTCTTGAGTGACATAGAAAGAATATGACTACTGCTCCCAGACACACCGTACAAGGTGACTAATAGCAGGTTGTGTATGGGGTAGGCAACCTCATCATGCAAAACAAACAGCCACAGAAACCACCACTACAAGAGCCTGTGACTGCTTGGTGAAGGCTTCCTGCAATGGGACAAGCTGTAGTGGTGGCCCCTTGCTCCGTAAGGAGCACTAAAGAAAATAATAATAATAATGATGACAAGGCAGATGATCAACAAAGTTTTACTTCCAGACACACACAAAGAGAGGTAACAATCGTGATAGCTATTGACAATCTCTGAAGGTCCAAGGACTGGACTTGAACCAGAACAAAAGGGAGACAGCCGATAGGATAGCAGGGTGCTCTCTCTGGCTAACCTCTACACCCCAAGGTGGAAGAGGAACAACTAAGTGAGTGAGTAAGTAACAATCTTAATATAAAGTGGTTTAGGTACGGCATCATCTAGTTATGACAAGGTAGAAGCTCAACCAAGTTTTATTTACCGGCATACACATAAAGAAAGGTGATAGCTCAGACACAAAGTGGATAAGGACACGCATAGCAAGACAGATGCTTACAAGTTTTGCTTGTACACACATAAACAGAGGTGACAGTTCTGACATTAAGTCAATTAGGAGTCTACACAGAAATGGCCAGCAATTATGCTAGGTTCCAGGGAAAGTAATTTTTATAGTAATCTTAACTCATCACTTATTCCATTTCTCACTTATCTGGGCATAGGCGCTACACCACCTGCCTTCCCCCCTCTCTCCTGGCCTGACTGGGAATAGTAAGTCAAGAAGTAGAGTTGCTCAGATTTTATACTTAGGCGTGAACTGTGTGTATATGACCATAACAAGTGAAAATAATATACTGATGCTAATGAATTAATATCTTTCTGTATCTTCAACCAAATTTTCCCTTTTCATTATTCAACTTATTTTCTCATATTTCTCTCATTTTTATCTGGAAATATCAACACTCAGAAATAGTTAAACAACTAAATAGATATAATGTACAAAAGAACATGGCTAAAAGACTTAATTTCTTTGTCTCATTGGCAAGCTATTTCTAATCAGAATTTTACATTTTGCACTTACAAATATTTAGCAACATTTTTTTTCCTGACATAAATCAAAGTATAGAAAGATATGCGATTTTTTTTTTTAAACTGGGTAAATTTACTTGGCAACTGGTTGCCAAAAAAAAAAATAACAACACTGATGTGAATGAAAACAAAAATCAGCTAGAAGTAATACATCAAGAAAAGTAATAGAAAACTTTTAAGTGTATTTTTTTTTTTTTAATGTAAAAAGGGCAGAAACCAAAATAAAAAAAAATCCAGGAAAACATTGTAAACAAGAAACAATAAGGTGCTATAAGCTTTTCCCTTGTGTAGTTCTGTGACGTGAAACATGCTAGAGGATTATAGATACTTTTCATGGTCTAAGAAATCCTAGATTTTGTTAGCAAAGGTTATATTGTAAAATGCACAGACCTTTTTTTTTCTACTGTATCAAAATTCATTCCATGCCATGACATTAAAAAAAAAAAAGACACACTGTCACTACTTTTCTTTTCCCCAATTGAAATTAATGTTTTCTGTCTGGACATTCTTCTCTCTATAACAGCTGCTTCTCCTCTCTACACACACACACACCCCCCCCCCCCCCCCCCCACTTACTATGAGGGAGCCCATGTAGTGTCCCTTGCTGAAGAGCTTTTTGTGAAGGACTTTCGAAGTAAGCAATGTATACTTATATTACTAAGTAAAAAATTGAGTACATCTTCCCACTTAAAAAAAAAAAAAAAAAAAAAGTGGGAACAATGATTTTGTTTTTCAAATTAGACCCGTCTTGTATGAGCTAGGTCAGTTCATTTCAAGCATTTCCTGTTTGCATATATTCTCTCTCTCTTTTTTTTTTCCAAGCGCAAAAGTGTGTAAGAAAGTAAGTTTTCAGAAGTTTGATATCTTTTACTTTGCTGATGTGTGTGAAAAATGAAAGTTATTTACGGTGTGGCCACATGTGTGAATATTAGGATACATTATGAAAGTTGAAACACAGGGCATAATGTCAGACCAACCTGCATGCACACTTCTCAACCCTTTTAAAATAAAGATATGTTGATTGGTTTTATACACACAACCACGTTTAGTTCCCAGAGGTCTCTGAAGAGACAATAAACAAACACAACTAGTGCTCCCTCAGGCATGCCATAGTAGGCGACCATATCAGGCATGCCATAGTAGGCGACCATATCAGGCATGCCATAGTAGGCGACCATATCAGGCATGCCATAGTAGGCAACTATAGGGAACTGTCCATGAGAGTTGCTACCCCATCATACGAAAGAAAAATTACTGCAGAAAACGCTGTATGAGCATACAAATGCTTTGGTGCAGGTTTCCTGTAAGAGGTAAGCTGCACTGGTCGCTCCGTGCTCCACAGGGAGCAAACATAAATTAATGAATATATATGCACATATATGCATTTTTACTGTTTACTTTATGCCTAGTATTTCCATCATGTGTCATTACTAAACTAAATTTTAGTGAGCCATTTCTTTATTCTTCCCCTTTTCAAACTCTTCTAAATTAAATGTCCTAATACAGCCTTACTGCAACCCTGAACACATTATTTGTCGTAAATTCAACAACCAAGTTTACATAAGACTACTAGGCAGAAGTCTATGAATTAAAATTTAAGCTAACAAATTTCTCAATGGCATTTTACAAAATGTTTATAAAATAAATTCTTCTTCTTAACTCCATGGATATTTTAAAAGATAATCACTTTTTAACAGGTTACTTTATTGGTAAACTTTATGCCTAGGAAACTGATTGGTTTAAAAAAAAGGCATCTCATGTTTTAAAGCCAAGTCAACACAAAATCTGCAGTAGATGAGTAATGTTACTCTAGCATGCTTCATGACAGTCACAAAACTTGACATGGGGCAGATGTGTCAATGCAGATGTTTTAAAAAAAAACAAGTACACAAAGCAAGCAACTCAATAGGGCTGCAATAAAATAAAAGTGAACTTTAATAAAACATTAATTTAAACAAAGTACATTTGTCTCCTTTGTGACTGAACAAAAAGAGGCATGTATTGATAAGCCATCAGGCAAAAAAAACATGCATGGTTTTAAACACACACTGAAACTCGACACTTGATGCATATTTCTCATTCTTCCCATCATCCCAACCCAACTCAAAAAAACCTTATTAATTACATTTTTTTTTCTCCATAATGATCGTGTTTCATTAAATAACTTTCTCGAGACAGATTTCTTTTCCCCTCAAATATTTCATGGTGGTTAACATTTCAATTCGCCCCAGCACCTGTCGTAACTTAGGCTCACAGTGATTACTAATGGTGCACTTCTAATAACCAATCAAAGCTCCACATGATAAAAGGTAAAAGGTAATCCCATAGCAGATACTGCCGTAGGGAAGTGAAAGTGTTAGAGACTTCACTATACTAGGTCTCTGCTTTATGTGATTGGTTGACCTGTTACCTTCTTCATTGCCTCTGCCTGCCCTAACTAAAGAGCAGAAATCAGGTACCCATTTACAGCTGGGTAGACTGGAGGATGACCCTATCTGGTTTTGAACCCAGTAACTTTGCCCGAGAAGCAAGCACCCAAATCACTCAGCCTTTTGATGCTCACAACAAGATATATCATAATGTAAAAAAAAAGATGCTACTTGTTACTATGCTACAAATGTAGCATACAAACTTAAACAAAACTTTTAATTCAGTAATGGCTTTTACCTCACCCTAGCACAGTTTCTGTCCAAAAAGTACTCATAGACACCTACACCCCCACCCACCAACACTCATGCTACATTCCAGTAATACCTGGTGACGTCATGCCAACTACATGTACCTTAACAATAGTTCTCAAGGCCTATATTTTTACACTGTTTCAGTGAAGAGATAAGAAAATTAACCAAACAGTCTGACAACACATATTAAGCAACAAAAAAACACAGATACATCAAAGCTTGATTTCAGACCAACCCAAACCAAAAAAACAATCACCTGAAAAATGAAATCAGACATTTCACTTTACGATATATCCTGTATCTCCTTCCTTCTTCATTACAGGTGACTAGCTGTTTCATTCCAGCATATTCTAGCTTGGGTCCATTTCTCCATTTTATCATCTATCATATCATTTAGTGTTTAGTGGTTGTTTGATGATGTCATTCATTTTAGTGCACATACAATAGAATTGTGCATAATTGTATTCACTTCATCATTTTCTTAATTTCCTTTTCTGTTTCACGAATCTCCTAGAATTGATTATACTAGAACTAAATTCACTAAATATATAAGACCATCTCCCTCATGCGTTCAGCCAGTCACTGAGGTAATTCATTCATTGAATACAGTCGCAGTATAGCTACGTCATCATTCTATGAACACCATTTGCTGCAAGCCGTTATCATTATATGTGATTAATAAATTCACAATATGATAATATAAATGCGAGTTGTGTGCAATCAAGGTTTCCAGTTCCAGTTTAATTTGGTTCCCATTTTACAAGTTATTTATTGACGTACCAGACTATATGCACAACAAACTTGTTACTGGCAATGAGAACTTCTTAATCATCTCTCACAAAGTGATTCTCATATTCATTGTATCAGCTTCCCAGTTTTTTCACCATATGTTATGTATTAGCCTCCATTTTCCACTGAGTTCCGTGTTAAAAACAGTGAAGTTAAGGAGATATCTTTTCAGCTAATTAATCTACATTATCTTCTGGTTATGTAATTTTTCATCCAATCCTGGTTTGTCCTTTCCTAAATTTATGACTTGCTTATTTTTGTCCCAACAATAAAAACATAGCCCTGGGTAGATCATGGTGGTCTCTGAGGAGACAAAGAAAGAACAGTATTACTGCTCCTTCAGGTATGTCATAAAATGTGACTACTTTGAGACTGTGCATGGGCCTTGTCACCTCTTTGTGTAAAATAAACTGCTACATGAACCACTGCTATATTAGAATTTACTTTGTTGCAGGCTTCATGCAAAGTCACAAGTTGCAGTAGAGGCTCCATGCTCCGTAAGGTGATGACAAAAAAAATTTTTTTAAACATGATAACACATAGCGGCGACGCCAAAATTACTAGGCTAGGATTTAAACCTAGCATCTTGTCTCCCTTGATCATCACTAGGCCACTGGAAAAATGTAGTTTGTAAGGTTCATGAAGTTATAGTTAACTATCAATCAACAGAGTTTCAGAAGCCTTATTTTATTCCACCATGTTAGGTGTAAAGAACAGGACTACCACATCCTCACAGGCATGTCATACAAGGCAACTAACATGTAGCAGTGCATGAGGCTGGTAAACTCATTATGTAAACAAACCTGTCCCAGAAACCACTGCTGCACAAGCATGTGAATGCTTGTTGAAGGCTTCCTACAAAGGGGAACCAACTGCAGGAGAGCTCCATGCTCCAGATGGAACACAAAATAAAATGAAATGTTAGATGTAGAGTGTAGCTTCAAAGAGTCTCTGAGGAGACGAGGAAAGAACTGTACTACTGCTTACTCAGGCATGGTGTAAGAATCAACTAACATGACACTGTACATGAGGCTGGCAAACTCATCACATAAAACACACTGCTATAGACACCCCCACTGCAAAAGCATATGAATGTTGTGATGTAGGCTGCCTGCAGGGAGATCAACAGCTGTGGTTGCTCCATGCTCCATACAGCAAAAATTGAAACACAAAAAATAGAAGGCATAGTGGTGTCCTCAAACATCCATTAGCAAATTTATACTGTCTTTTTCATCACATTAATTTTTGTTTGTCGGCATATTTGATTGACTTTAGAATTATTAATACTAAATTGTGCATAAAGATTAAAAGCACAACAAAATATTCTCATTCTCATATACCGAAACAAACATCGAATGTGCAACCAGCAGATGCAGGTACATGATTTCTATCTGAACATCCCATGCACAACTCGACATAAACCTCCCTTAGTTTTATATTTTACAATTCTTTGATTCTTGGGAGCCGCGGTAGTGCAGTGTTTGGCGCACTGGCTTCCTACCTCAGTGGTCCATGGTTCAATCCCCAGTTGAGGTGGAATTTTTTAGACCACAAATGGCTTCGGGGTCAACCCAGCCTCATGAATTGGGTACCACAGCAACTCTGGGACGGTTAAGGCGGCCGGCGTGATGCCGACCACATCACCCCTAATGTGCCGATGGTCAAGAAAATATGGGCCTAACACACACAAAAGTGGCCTCTAGCTTTCGTTTCAATCCAACATTTTGCACTCTCTAAGAATTTTTATCATTCTGTTATTGATAGATCCAAAATCGAAAGCATGATGACATAAGTGCGAACCAAAACAACAAAACTACAAGAAAACGTGCCAGAAACTAAGGTGGGAGGGCAGGTGAATCAATTTGGTCTAGTAAGACACATATTTTAAAAAAAAACATATAGCAGCATGCACATTGAATAAACATACTGATTCCATAATGCACGGACAAGCCAATGAGACTGCAACCTCTTATCTTCTCATGTCCTTTGCATATGCTATTCGTAATGAGAATTGGGAATATTTTCATTTTAAAATGTAGCAGTAGTATTGTGTTACCAGAAAGTTAACGATTTTTATAAATGAATGCTTGTGCACACAAGGATTAAAATGGTATGACAAGATCACTAATGTGGAACTGATGGAAAGAACTAGACAAACACTAGAGGAACTTGAGGTGAGGAAAAGACACGGGTTGGAAACGACACAAACTGAAAAAAAACTAGCTGGCAGCATTATAAAGCAGTTCTTGTTCAGGAACCCACAGGGTAAAAGAAAGCGATGGAGAATGAAATATATGGAGAAGAGAAGTAGAGACAAGACTTAAAAGAGGATAAGGAAGCTACTGAAAGACCTTGGATGACACAGGACTGAACAAAGGTTTGGACTGAACTTGCTGAAGGGTGTTCAAGTGTTAATGAATGGAATAAGTGAATAAGTCTTTGCTAATGGTTAATCATTTTTTTATAACATGGCAAAACAAACAATGAGTTGATCTATTTAGAATTCATTATCACAGAGAGAAATACAGGCAAAAGGAGTATTCTAACGTAAATCATCAGGCACTAACATGAAAGTCACAAGACAAGAGGAAAATTGTAAAATGCACAGAAAAGGGACATCAAGACAGAAGTCAAATATGTGAGAACTGCTGAGAGAAATGAAAAAAAGTGGCAGAAGAAGAAGTGTGTGGTACACTGGCCTATGCGCCACATGGACTTGAGGGTATTGACCTATTTACAAAACGATTGAAAAAAAACACAAACAAACAAAGGAGGCAATTTTCCAGTTGGGCATTAATTCATAGACACCCAAAAATGATAATCAATTCGTTAAAAGTAAATATTCATGCAACATTCAAGTACGCTGTAGGACAAAAATCTAGATTTGAATTTTGAATCTAGAATCGGAGACCTGATACAGAAAGTGGATAACATGATCTGGGACACAACTTTTGAAAATTTGATTCAATGAATGACATTTCATATATAAAAATGTTTTAAACCTCCGAGTTGAGTATAGCCACAACCATATATTTCAAAAATAAAAATGAGGAAAAATTATGTGTGCCTGGCAAACTAGGGTCTGAAAATAGTTTCACTTCACATATTAGAAAATGAAATTAAAATGAAAATTGAATGGAAATTTTTTTGTTGTCTTTGAATGTAGGTCTAGGGCTTAGGACTGGTTGCAGGTCTCATTGGTAAAGACTGGAAGTAATAGAAATCAAACTAGTGCTGTGACAGGTAGATAAAAATTAAATACGAAACAATGCACCAGTGCAACATTCTTCAAACAGCTGGAATTTCTATCTTTTTTCTTTTTTTTTAATAATCCATAACTTACCCGACATAACACCTGGCGTAGATCTGCCACTCATATTTGTCCGACCAGTCAGATCTTCCTGTGAGCTACTTCCGGAGTCTGGCGCTAAAGCCCCTGATTAAAAACAAATCAAAATCCTGATGATTTTGATAAAGTGTTGCCTACAATCTATAATAGTTACAGCAACTTTAACAGTATCATATGCTGTGGAAACCGCACTATCTCCCTTGGGTGTATGAACAGCATACAGAGATAACTACATATTTGTTTTTCTCGACCCAAAAAAAAAAACTATTGAAAACTCATAAAATTTGGTACACAAACTGTTACAAACTTCATTAACTAGCCAAACTTTTCCATGCACCAATGTTTTTTCTTCCTAAAGTTTTTCACCACTTAAAACAGGAGTATGTATCCTTTATCAGTTACGTTCTTTTGGGGTCAGTCAGATCCATGTCTTCAGCTCGACCACTCCCATCCAGAGTCCAGTTACTTGTGTCACCATCAAGATTTCTGTAAACTTAGATCGCACTTTTTTATTTTTTCATTTTCCCATTCTCTTCAGACACTGGGAACTTTTTACATTTTCTTATTCTCCCTTCAGCTACTGGACATTTGAAGACAGTTCTCTGCTTGTAACTCCTCGTGAGCATATGACTAAACTAATACCCATGAATGACACACTGAAATACCGTAATCTGTATTATCAAAGTATATTCAATCATTTCCTTTTTGTTTGCATGGAGCCAACACTGCAGCTACCACCCTCCCCCCCCCCCCCCCCCTCCCCCCCCCCCCCCCCCCCCCCCCCCCCCCCCCCCCCCCCTCCCCCCCCCCCCTCCCCCCCCCCCCCCCCCCCCCCCCCCCCCCCCCCCCCCCCCCCCCCCCCCCCCCCCCCCCCCCCCCCCCCCCCCCCCCCCCCCCCCCCCCACAGGAATCATGCATCAAAGCCCCTGTACTCTTGTAGCTGTGGTTCCTGCAGCAGTTTGTTTGACATAATGAGATTACTGGACCCCCAAGTACAACCTCATATCAATCACTTGCTATGACATGCCCCTGAGGTAGCTGTAAGTCTATTCTTCCCTTGTCTGCTCAGAGACCCCCAACCCCCCAGAACTACACAGGGCTTCTCAAAGCATGTGGTGATCATAAAGGCAAATCACATCTGACATGATTTGTTACATTTCTGACACAGGAAAATAAATTACGGAGCAAATCTCACTGAGTTATCCTCAGACATAAACACTACAACATTCCCAATTACCAGGCTCTGGGGTCATAGCCTTAGCTTTCACAAACATGGACTTGGGCCGCTGTTTACTGGCACTTGCATCACGCCTTTTGGGGTGAGACTTCACTGGTGATTCTTCATCTTCTTGTTTCTTCTGGAGGTACTGTTGGAAAATGGTCTCCCTTCTTGCTTTCTCGTCAGCCTTCTTTCTCTCTTGCTCTTCCTCTTTTAACCTAACAAAATAAAATAAAAAAGTGTGACTGAAACAGATTGTAACCATGTCAAAACTTTAAATTTTATTTACCCCTGAAATTCACCCAAGGAGATGTGAAATTCATCCAAGGAGATGTGAAATTCACCCAAGGAGATGTGAAATCCATGAAGAACACAAATTTGTCCCATTCTTATAGAAATCCATGAAGAACACAAATTTGTCCCACTCTTATAAAAATCCATGAAGAACACAAATTTGTCCCATTCTTATAGAAGTCCATGAAGAACACAAATTTGTCCCATTCTTATAGAAATCCATGAAGAACACAAATTTGTCCCATTCTTATAGAAATCCATGAAGAACACAAATTTGTCCCATTCTTATAGAAATCCATGAAGAACACAAATTTGTCCCACTCTTATAGAAATCCAATGACTCAGAAAGGACAACACTTCACCCACCAGATTCATCAATATTTTCTTTTTTGCTCCTTATGGAGAATGGAAACATCACTGCACCTGGCCCCTTTGTAGGAAGCAGGCACCAAAGCATTCATATGCTCCTGTAGCGCTGGTTCCTGCAGCAATTTCTGTTACAGGATGAGATTGCCAGTCCCATACAAAACATCACATTAACTGGTTCCGTACGTAACATCTTTTTAAAGACTCTCAGTTCTGTTCCTCTGGGCGTAACGTCTATTTAAAGACGCTAACTAATTTTCATTCTTTTTCCGATCCAGTATTTTAAAATGACCGGAATTTAATCCAAGACGTAAATAAACACATTTTTAAGCATTTCTGAACAGTCTCTGTTCACTTTTGGTGGGAATTTCAGTGTGTTAGCTTAATTTTTATTTGTGTTTCGTAGTTATAAACAACGGCCGAAAATACACAGAATGGAAGCGGTTTACAATAGAAACGTCCTGCTTGTTTAATAACTATTCACTTTTGTTACTTTTTCTGTATTACCAAATGGATTACCTACACAATGAAAGCAATTAGAATGTATTGTGACAAAAATTTATGATGAAGGCCTTAGGTAAGCGGGAAAAAAATTTCATGATAGATAATTTTTTTTTTGGGGTATGTACTGTTTAATCTAACAAAACTACTAAATTATAAATTTAGTAAAAACGATTAATATGTTCATAATGCCCATTCATTTTCCTTTAATTTCATATATAATAAGTTATACTTTACTTATAATTAGATATTTTATCTCAGTAAACGTAACTTATGTATATGCAAACTTTTGGGGTCTAAAAATAATTCCATCCACAATCAGTTAATCACTTCTTACAACATTCCATGTGAGGGTAGTAACTCTATTCTTCTTTGGTCTCCTCGGAGAACTACATGAATCCACTAGTTTGCCAAATTGCTATTTTATTTAGTTTCAATTTAATCTTTACTTTCACTTCTGCAAATTAACGACATGAGGAGACGCAGCTTCATTTTTTAGGTAAGGTGTAATATCATCATTTTTAATTTTCCTTTCTGATCCTTATGGAGCATGGAGCCACCACAGCAGCTTGTCCCCTTGCAGGAAGCCTGCATCAAACATTCACATGGTCTGGTAGTGGTGGTTTCTGTGGCAATCAGTTTTACATGATGAGGTTGCCAGCCTCACGCACAACCTTATAGTAGCCACCCTGTTCCAGCCTCACGCACAACCTTATAGTAGCCACCCTGTTCCAGCCTCACGCACAACCTTATAGTAGCCACCCTGTTAGACATGCCTGAGGCCACAGTAGTCTCATTCTTACTTAGTCGTTCCCCTTCTACCGTGAGGTGTAGAGGTTTGGAAGAGAGAGCACCAGACTATCCTATCAGAGTTATTCTTTGTCTGCCTATTCAGAAACCCTGGGGAATTAGGTGGGGCATCTACTAACACCAGCTAGCATCAATACATGCTTCTTCAGGAGTTTATTACTACTGTCACTTCCATCATCTTCTAGGGTACCTTTGAAGTACTAAAAATACTTATCACTTTCTTGCATTTACTCTCAAAGCATTATGTAATTTGTCTTCTGAGGTGACATGCAAAACAGCATTTTTATTTTTGACCTCAAAATGGGTAGATGTGCATATAAAAGCAAGAATGGACAAGACGAAATATAAAACATACTAAACTCAGAAGAATGGTTAAGAAAACTGCTACACTCAGATTTTAAAAACAAATTTAAGCTGAAAATGCTGAGACCAATATAAAAAGGTAGTCCCATGACAGATACTACCACTTCACTTCACTTAGTCGTTCCCCTTCTACCGTGAGGTGTAGAAGATACTACCACATGGGAGTGAAATGGTAGAGACCACCATACTAGGTCCAGAATCCAGGTGGGGTGACTAGTTCCCTTCCTCGTTGCTTTTTCCTTCCCTAACTCAAACAGAGGTCAAGTACCCATTTACAGCTGGGTAGACTGGAGTGTGTCAATACTATGATTCAAACCTAGCACCTTTGTCACGGAGAGACCAGCGCTCTAACTACACTTTGTCTATCAGACGCTCAATATAGATTACAGAAAATAAAAATAGATTACATACATCCATAATAGATTCTTCAGAATGCTACTAAAATTTGGGTGGTTGAAGAGAGTCAGAAATAATGCATCTGTCATAGAAACACAACAGGATTCTGCTGCAAAGCGGCTAAGAAGACGGACATGGAAATAAATTATATGTCAAGGAAACAGAACTACGACATTAAACTGTCTGTCACATGAGCCCACCACAGCAGCTGACTGCCTTGAGTGGCCAAAGCACTTTATGTGCTCTTCCAGTGATTGTTCTGTTGCAATTTGTTTGACATGATGAGTCTGAAAGCTTGGCACCACCCTACTTTAGTTCTCTAGCACATGTTCCAGGGACCAGTATTCCTATTCTTTCTGTATCTTCTCAAAGACTCCTAGTAAACATTTAGGGTTATCAAATTTCAGCTTCACTGTACTCCATCTCTTCCCCTGTTACATCTACAGGTCTATAACCTGTTAACCAAACACCTGAAAACTGCAATATTCTGGAAATCAAAAGTTTCTTTGGGCTCCAGTTCAATCATAATTTGGATAATTTCTGACTATTCTGGGTGATTTTGGACTCATATAAAAACTGAAAAAAATCCAGTTTCTGAAACAAAGCTCTCCCCAAGGATTTAGGATAAAAGGTTATAGGTCAGTATCATCTCTCTGTCATCTACTATTTCCTTTTTATACTTCTTTTGTTTACTATTCTCTATCAATTGTTCCACTGTCTTTATTTATTAAGACCAGGAGTACTGGGAACAAAATGATATGTCTCAAGCCTAATGTAATAGTAAATGACTTGGAACTTGAATGTTACGTTAGAGCTAAATTTTGCTCCCATTTTCTTCTGAATGCTGAAATAACATTCCATAGTCCAGTCTTATTCTAAAGTGTTTCATTAAAATCTTGCATTCCAGATTTATTCTAAACTTCATTCAAAAAGTAAGCTTTTTAAACTCATATAGCAGAATAAACAAATGGAATGTAGAACATCCAGGGCACACACAGAATATGCTTACTACCAGCTCCACAGAAGAGAACAAGTGGTAATCTTCAGACTCCGCACTTGCCACAACAGATTGAGCCAGAAGATAATGTAGATTAATTAGCTGAAAAGATATCTCAACTTCACTGTTTTTAACACGGAACTCACTGGAAAGTGGAAAATGGAGGCTAATACATAACATGGTGAAAAAACTGGGAAGCTGATGCAGTGAATATGAGAATCCTATTCAACAAGCTAAAGATAGGAACTACCGATCAGTGTAACTGTGGCACTGATAAAATGACTGCTGAACATCTGCTTCAAAGTTGCCCCTTATATGCTGCACAAAGAAAGTGCATATGGCAGACGCCAGCTCCTTTCATGGAAAAGCTTTACGGGGATTCAAATAGCCTCAAACTGACTACTGCTTTCTTTGAGAACATTCAAGAGGACGTCTGAGAGTGTACGAAGAAGAAGAAGAAAAAGATACAGCAAAATTCAGTCAATAATGGGGAAAATGTAAATCATCCATTCAAAAGGATGATCTAATATCTAGGTGGATCTTGTACTTACTGCTTCTCCTCCTGTTTTCTGGCAGCCTCTACTTCCTTCTCTATTCTCTTTTTCTCTTGCTCCTCTTTCCTCTTTCTCTGCATCTCTATTAGTTTGATTTTCTTCTTTTGCATCTCATCTTCAATTGCCTAGAAAGAAAAAAACATTGTCATTATCCTTGATAATAAACCAGGAATACTTATAATTCATACAGTAATTGGGGACCAAAAGATGCAGCAATAGAGAATGCAGTCAGCGACCCATAGCTTGACTGCTTGCATCAGGGTCAGCGAACCAGAGCTGACCAAGACCGTACTCCACCTCCACGTGGTGGTCCTGGAAACAGTCTGCAGCAGTGCAGTCTGGCTGAGCGAGTACGGATCGCAGAGGGAAGGCAAACCCGGTCCCAAAAAATGCCGTGCTGAAGTTGGATGTGTCGACCGAAAGGTGCAGATATCACAGCTACGGCGTAAACAGACACAATGCAACCACCGTCCTTTTCAGGGCGAACGAGGAAGAAGAAGAAGAATACAGTAATTATTATTAATGAAATCTCCGGGACAAATAACTCTACATGAATAAAGATTTCAGAACTGTTACCTTACTGACCGCCAGATTATAACTATTAAATAGGATTTAATCTGTTAATACAAGAACTTACTAGCTCTCAATTTTAAATTTACATACACGGACATTTACATAAATCTCCAGACAGCTTCACTTCATGATTCCACCAAATGTAGTTTTTGGGAAAATTTAAGGTCCAATACAGATATTTCTTGATGTGTGCTTACCAACATCTTATGACTTATCCTCAAATTCATGATTTTGCTTATATTTTTCTCCTTTACCGTGTCTCCACCTTGGCGAGGTAGAGGAGCTTGTGTGTCCCCATGACCCCAAGAGCTATGCCAGTGGTAGCATAGCTACAAGCAGGGTCTCCCAAGCCGGACAGGTCGAAGAGTAGGGACCAGACCAAGAGAGACACACACGTTGTCTTGCAGGCAGGCTGGGGACAGTCAATGGCTAAGGAAGGCAACCCTACAGAAATGCCTGTTGAAATCAGATGCACTGGGCCACAGGCTTAATGAAACAGTGCACCGCACTTCCCTTCATGATGATGTAATAATGATGACTATTTTTAGCTCTGTCTGAAAGGGAAATGACGACATCAGACAATCTCTGATGGCCCGAGCACTAGACTGGATCCAAGCCAAACATGAAAATGGCCGATAGGATAGCTCGACATTCTGTCTTGGCTAACCTCTACATCCCAGAGTAGAATTGGAGCAACGAAATAAGAAAACTGAATGGGAAACAATCGTTAGTTTGCTCTGCCATCTCTAAACAGAAGGTATATGCCTTGTATCTTTTTCATAAACATCTGGAAACTGAATAAAATAACAGCCAATAAAAAAATTTCATTTACTTCTCTGGGCGCAAATTTTGGTTGAGACATATAATGGTGGTGTGACTTCTTAAGTCTCCTGCATGTGTTTTTATCAGGAAAAAAAAAAGTTAGTTGCTTATCCTTTACAGGACGTGGCAATCAACCCCAGCTTTTATTGGCTGTTTGTGATTTTTCTAGGGAATTTTTACGTTCAGTAGTTTGCCATTGCTTTCTGAACGGGACGGCGCTTATACCATTGTTAAAAATCCACACAAAGCGATCTGCCACCAAACCGCCTGCAGCAGGTTTCGAACCTGGTATATCTGGATTATGAAACTGCGTTCATATCCATTAGGCCACAGACTTAAGTCTCCTGCATGTGTTTTTATCAGGAAATGCTGCTTAAATAAGGGGTTTTCAAATATAATAATAGATCTACATCCAACTCTCAGATAAAGTAACAAAAAATGTCATATTAAACAGAAATTAACAGCGAGTTACTGCTATTTTTTTTGGCTTGAATCAAGTCTATGGTCTGCATTTGTCACATTGTGCATAAAAGAAAAGCTCAGCATTCCCATTCCCTACTTTCCTCCACAAAAATGCAGAACTCAGCCTTGCTTGTCTACACTGATGGTACTAAACTCTTGTTGTTGTTCGTCCATCACTGGTGATGAAGACCACTCTGTTCATCCAATTATTAGGAATATGTTAGATTAGTCTATGGGTACGAAGGTGACTGATGAGCCCGATGCGGGCCTTGAAAGATCTCGGACAGTGTGGGCAGGGAATGTTTGCTTCATGTGAAGGTTTTATTACACGGTCTTTTCTAGCTTGTCTCTGCTGTTCCGATGCTGCTCTTCTGGATGATTCGCATGCCGCTGCACCTTTACGAAGAGATCTGTGCCAAGCAGTTCGGTCTTGCGCAGCAGCTTCCCATGTGTCTGGGTTTATGTCAAAGGTTTTCAATGACGTCTTTAACGTGTCTTTGAAGCGCTTCTTTTGGCCACCATGGGAGCGTTTACCCTTCTGCATCTCACCATAAAAGAGTATCTTTGGCAGTCGATGGTCTGGCATGCGGACAACATGACCTGCCCAGCGAATCTGTGACTGCATCAGAATAGTATGGATGCTAGGGATACCAGCTCTGTCAAGATCGGCGCTATCCGGGATCTTGTCTTGCCATTTGATGTTCATTACCTTCCTGAGACAGACTGTATGGAAGTGGTTTAGCTTCTTTACGTGGCGCCTGTATACAGTCCATGTTTCACATGCATAAAGCAGCACTGGAAGCACCGCAGCTCTGTACATCTTCAGCTTTGTCTGTAGACTAATGCCACTTCGATGCCAAACGTTGGTGTATAGTCTGCCAAATGTGCTGCTGGCTTTGGAGATCCTGGTGTTTACCTCATCATCAATGACGATGTTCTGGGAAAGTGTGCTACCAAGGTATGTGAATCTGTTCACAACATTCAGTTTCTCACCATTTACCTTGATGATTGGCTCAGTATAAACTGTGCCAGGAGCTGGTTGGTACATGATTTCTGTTTTCTCCGTGTTGATGGTAAGCCCAAAGTTGGCACAGGCTTCGGAGAATCTATCCACGCTGTGCTGCAGATCAGTCTCTGAGCCAGCATTGAGGGCACAATTGTCAGCAAACAGAAGATCTCTGATGGTGTGTGATTTGACCTTGGTTTTTGCTTGAAGTCTTCTAAGGTTAAACAATTTTCCATCAATACGATATCTGATGTCGATTCCTGTGTCCCCGTCTCTGAAAGCATCAGTCAGCATAGCAGAAAACATGATACTGAACAGAGTCGGTGCAAGTACACACCCTTGTTTAACTATATTTGAGACGAGGAAAGGCTCCGACAGCTCACCGTTTTCCTGAACTCTAGCCTGCATTCCATCATGCAGTTGCTGCACTATTAAGATAAATTTCTTTGGGCAGCCGTATTTTGCCATGATCTTCCATAGACCCTCTCTACTGACCGTGTCGAACGCCTTTGTCAAGTCGATGAAAGCTGTATACAGGTCACAGTGCTGTTCTTGGCATTTTTCTTGTAGCTGTCTTGCAGCGAACACCATATCGGTGGTTCCACGTTTTTTCCGGAATCCACACTGACTTTCAGGTAAAAGACCTTTGTCAAGATGAGCCGTAAGGCGATTCAGAAGGATTCTGGCGAATATCTTCCCTGCGATTGATAAAAGAGAGATGCCTCGATGATTGTTACAGTCTTGGTGATTACCTTTACGTTTATATAGATGTATAATTGACGCATCTTTGAGATCGTGTGGGATGGTTTCACTCTGCCATATTTGCTGGAAGATCATGTGAAGTTTCTCTATCAGAACTGTACCGCCATCTTTATAAACCTCAACAGGAATTGAATCGGAGCCAGGGGCCTTTCCACTAGAAAGTTGACGAATCGCTTTTTGAGTTTCCTCCAGAGTTGGTATATCATCTAGTGCTTCATTTATAGGAATTTGGGGCAGGCGGATGATGGCTTCGTCGTTAATAGATGATGGCTGGTTCAGAATATTATTAAAGTGTTCGACCCAGCGTTGGAGAATTTTTTCCTTGTCTGTAATTAGTGTTTTTCCATCTGCATTAAGGAGGGGAAATGATCCTGATGATGTTGGACCATAGACCGCTTTGAGTGCATGGTAAAAAATTTTCAAGTCATGGCTGTCAGCAAAGCCTTGGAGCTCATCTGCTTTATTACTCAGCCATGAATCCCGCATCTGGCATAGTTTATGTTGGACGATTCTACGCATGTTGTTGAAAGCGTCTTTCTTTGATGTAGATTTTGGATCATTTAAATATGCTTTATGGAGATGGTGTTTCTCATCCAACATCTTCTTTATATCATCTGAGTTCTCATCAAACCAGTCATTTTGTTTCTTGATGGCGGGACCCAGGACCTCTGTAGCAGTGTTGTAGATCTGCTCACTTAGGGCTGCCCAATTTGTTTCCACACTTTGGCCGTCTAACGAGATAGATTTGAGACGGTCTTCTAGGGTGTCAGTAAATGACTGATTTTTGTCTTCTTTAGTTTGGTGACATCCAGCCTTTTATGAGTTTTCTTCCCCTGAGGGTGCCTGGCTGGTTGGATACAAATTTTAAGTTTAGACACAATGAGGCGATGATCAGTCCAGCATTCGGCACCACACATAGACTTGGTCACCCGGACATCTTGCCTGTCCTTCTTCCTAACAATTACATAGTCAATTAAGTGCCAATGCTTTGAGCGAGGGTGCATCCAGGAGGTCCTGTTGCGGGTAGGAAGTCGAAAAATGGTGTTGGTGACAAGGAGGTCATGTTCTGCGCAAGTCTGGAGGAGAAGAAGTCCATTGCTGTTACAGTGACCCACGCCGTACTTTCCGATAGTGCCATTCCAGGAGATGTTATCTGAGCCTACTCTTGCATTAAAGTCACCAAGAATTATGAGCTTATCTGCTTTAGGAACTGATGCAATGACTGCATGTAGTTCTTCATAAAAGTTATCCTTGACGTCATCCTGGTTTGTCATAGTTGGTGCATACGCGCTAATGATGGTGGCATGTTTTCTTCCATAAAGCAGGGGGATCTTCACCGTCATGAGTCGGTCATTTATTCCCTTTGGGGGCCCCGCTAACTTGCTGACAATTGCTGTTTTGATTGCAAATCCAACCCCTATTTCTCGTCTTTCTTCAGTTCCTCTTCCGCTCCAACAGAATGTATAACCTGCACCCTTTTCGCAAAGTTGGCCCTCGCCTGCAAGTCGAGTTTCACTCAATGCTGCTATGTCAATGTTGTATCTGGCCAGTTCTCTCCCAATCAGGGCAGTTCGCCTCTCAGGTCTGTTTGCGTTAAAGTCTTTGTCAAGGAGAGTGCGCACATTCCATGCGCCTAGAATGAGGGGGAAAAATCTGTCCTTTTTTTTCTTATGTGTCGCCCGCCGAAGTAGGGTACCCACCAACCGCGGTAAGCTGGTTAGGTAATGGTGGAGCAGGCAATGTTTAGGGCACCTTTTCTAGCCCCTTCATCATGCCATGGAGGTGAGCAGTGCTTTCCTAAAGAGGGCTGCTCAGACACTCAGTGGGCTGCCTAATCCCACTGCTGCTCCGATCAGTGGAAGACGACCATATGGCCTGAGCCGCCTGTGTGTAGGTCTGCGACTACGACTGCCAGCGCACCCACGCCTGCCTCTTCGCCGCTCGCCCATCGCCACAGGACTTGTGAGTGGATGGATGAATGGATGAAAGAGTGACTTGCGCAGTGATTTGGATTAAAGTGAGGAAGAGTTGCGCAATTCGTCGACCTCACTCTCTCGCCTGGGTCCATCTGAATCCAGTGGCAAGACAAGTCAAGACGACTGGAGATGAAGTCAGGTGCAGTGGATGAACAGGGCTTTCTACGTGCCTCGCCGTGCTCCTTATGCTCCACAGCGCATTGCTGGTAATCGCCGTCATGCCCGTTGAACCAACAGGTGGTTTCTTCCGCACTGTCTATCGAATCCAGTCTTCGCATGCATGGGTAGGCAGACCCTAACTCACCGAAGGTTTATAACCAGTCGGCTACCCTCACCTAGTTTAGCCGGCCTGTCAAAGCCGTTGCCTGGGGGGGTGGCCGCTGTCGCATGCTGACAGCTACGAGGAGCCACAGGTGAGAGCTGGATGCCAGGTTTGGACCAAAGGTGGCCGAGCTGCCCTGAAAAGGGCATGACAGCTCCTTCATCAGAGGTACTACCAATACCTGACATCCCAAACCTAAACATACTATGTTGATAATGAATGCAGTTGGGAAGGACTACTGTGGTAACTGACTTAACACATTCTAACTGATGGTTTTTTTCCTCCCCAGATACACCTGTATGTATGTATTTAGAATCTCAAAGTTTCATTATTTTTTCCCAATATTTTCACGATTTAGGAAATTTCCCATCTGAATGGGCCCCAAAGTATATTCTGAGTGGGGTATGTGGACTGGCACATTTATGTGCATATTAGCATGCATAAAGCATAAGTGTAACTAGGTCTGAGTCTGATATCCAATGCCAGCTACAGAATGACAGCTAACTAGCTTATCACAGGCCCATCATTTTACATGCTGACCTTCACCCACAAACTGAGTTTGTCCCATACTGGACAAATCTGAACCCCCAGGCAGAGTTTGTCAACTTTTTATGTGTAGGCACTAAATTAACAACACAATTTTAAGGATAAAAAGTGACCAATTAAATTATAATAACCTCAAAATGCATCACAAAGGATATTCTTTTTGCCAGCACAAAAAAATGTGCAAGAAAGCCTATAACAGAAAGAAAAACGTGATGTGATTAACTGCTATGGTCATAACAAATTTTTATTAACGTCAAGTAAATTGAATCCAGTAATAATAACCCCTAAGAATGATGTACTGTAAATACTTCTGCAAGTGCTAAAGAGACAGCAGAAATAAAACATGTGCTAGAATATTGATCACATTGGCACAAAAACTAGACTGAGATTTCTGCAAATTCAAGGAAGTAAGAAGCGAAAAGGGGAATGATGATAACATTGGTGGATGAACAAAGCAGGATGTCTGTGCCAGGATTAACTGAGCCAGATTTACCTTCAAGCCCCACAGACCATCACAGAACTCTGCAGCTTGTTCCCTAGAAACATCTTTACTACTCTACAGTTCAGAAATCTGGCATGTTGGCAAGAATATCACTTCCAAACATCAGACCTTCACCAACAACTGCCTTCATTTGATCCTCAGTATCAGATAGTCAGAAGTAATAATG
Source organism: Oreohelix idahoensis (assembly GCA_024509875.1). Classification (NCBI taxonomy): domain Eukaryota; kingdom Metazoa; phylum Mollusca; class Gastropoda; order Stylommatophora; family Oreohelicidae; genus Oreohelix; species Oreohelix idahoensis. The sequence goes on along the minus strand of JAMPIV010004255.1, from coordinate 88,859 downwards.
AACACAGGCCTGTGGCAACTACCAATACAGTTGAAGATTAAAGAGAGCAAGTGGAAATCTGCAAAATGAGCCCGCAGCTGGAAGCCACAGGAGAGGGGATTGGAAGGCTAAAGAGAACCTGAAAACAAATAGCAGAAGATGAAGCAAAAGCAACTGGAACCATCTGATTGCTTAAGAATAAATTGGTGACACATAAACTTGTGCCTCAACGTTTTCAGAGAACTAAAAGGATGGTATAATTGCTTCTGTCAGGGTCATTCCCCAACTGAAGACTAAAGGTTTCACACGTTTTAAAAAAATATATATAGTACAATGCAAAGGTTGTAAACAATTGATATCAACCTGTGAATTGGCCCCACAACTTTCTAATGCTTTGATTACCAAAAACATATTTCCCAAATTCAAACTGCATTAAGGTCCATATTCAAAAGTGAGAGCTTTGATTTGTGGTATGTAAGATAATCCTTCTCAATTTCTAGAACCCAACTACAATGCCTTGTGGGCATTGCTGGAAGAGGAAAAGGCTGAAGGCAATCAGAAGCCTAGCTACTTATGACAATTAGATGCCTTTTATAACCCTTCTCTAAGGCAGACTGGAGAGCATGTGGAGATTAAATTTTGAGGCAGAAATCCAAAATTTGAACGAAAATTCAATTCAAGCAGATGAAAGACAGAAAGTGAGGCCGAAGACCAGGCTGGACGGAAGATTTTTGTGTCCTGTGTTACTTAGAAGTAATTATAGCTGATGACCTCTCAGGCAGATTTTCTAAACATGTCTGTTTAAAATATGTGCTCCCACTCCCATCAACTCCAGTGATCAGGCCAAACAGAAGATAATTGCCATCTGGATCTTACTTCACTCAGGCTCATACAATTTTACCAGAACCACAATAAGCACAGACTGAATGGGCTTTTAAAATCAAATAAATCTTGCTGATTGCCTTCTGAGACAATTGTCCTAAGTGTCTTCTGTGAAATAATGTCCCAGTATTTTTCCTAAGCAGAAATAATTTTCCTACTTAAACCTAATTTCTAAGCACAAATTCTATTACAATGTTCTGTAACAAACTAAACCTTATGATTTCTAGTTCAACTATGGTCTGTCTCTTATAAAATCTTAACACTGTTATGCAGTAGGCAACGGCCATTTTCATACTGAACATTACATATAATATAAATATGTCCCAACAGAAAAATTACTATTTGCTTTAAACAGTTTCATATATGGTGCTTAAAGAAAGAAACATGAGGTGATATGAATGGTACGACATGGCTAAAAGATAAAGATAGTCTCATAGAAGATACTACCATAGTGGAGTAAAGTGTTAGAGACCTCATTATACTAGGTCTCAGCTTTATGAGGTGGGGTAACCAGTTCCCTTCCTCACTGCCTAAGCCTTCCCTAACTCACGAGCAAGTCAGGTGCCTATTTACAGCTGGGTTGACCGCATAATGATGCTACCAGGTTTTAACCCAATAAATTTGTCTCTTATCACTCTGCCACTCAATGCAGGCTACTAATGTAGAAATTCAGAAAGACCAGAACTACTACAAGTGGAAAAACAATGCAAAAAAAAAAACTGTGGATACTCTGCAAAAACATTCAGCCAGTATAAAGTGGCAAACCCTGCAAACCTGGAAGAGACCCCAAACATACGGAAAAGATAACGGGAGCAAAAGAAATCATATAGTGCATACTGTCTTGAAAGGAATGACTTCAGGAGGCTTGTCTGAAGACTTCCATCCCGCACGGGGTTGAATAATAATAATAATAATAAATTCTTTAAGCACCAAACACGGCGCATAAGGCAGAAACCAGTGCTCTCCAGGTTGTTCGTTGTGACGCCACTCCTCTTAGCTCTTGCACATGGCCCAACGTTCATTATTGTTCTTCTGAGTGTTTCTTTTGGTCTTCCTTTTTTCCTCTTACCCTCAGGAACCCAAGTGAGCGCCTGTAGTGGTATTCTGTTGTTTTGCATTCGTAGGACATGACCGATATATGAATATTGAATAAGGGGAAGAAAAAAAAACTATATAGCCAACATAAGCTCATACTTGTTTAACAGCTCATCTGTTCATTCATTACCCTCCGCTCCCAAGGAGCATAGGCCTTCAACAAACACATGCCAAGTCCTCATGTCACGTGCCATCATCTCAAGTTCCTTCCACGTTCTCCTCATCATTTTCACCTGTTTCCAGCTCTCTTCTCCATGTGCTTCTTGGTTTACCTCTGCCTCTCTTGCCCTGGGGGTTCCAGAACAAGGACTGCCTTGTAATGCTACCAACAGGTTTCCTCAGCGTGTGTCCTATCCATCGCCATTGTCTTCTTCTCATCTCTTGTTCCACTGGCACTTGTCTGGTTCTTGTCATTAGTTCCCCATTGGTAACTTTGTCATACAATTTTAATCCTTCTATTCTATGCAAGCACCCATTTATGAAAGTCTGTAGCTTTTTGTTGTTCTCATCTGTTATTATAACTATAATATTTACAAACAAAAACAATTTTAAACTTACATTCTCCCTAACTGCAGCAGCCTCATCTTTGACAATAAATCCAATTTTGGGTGATGGCTCATCACTACACTCATTATTTTTCTGAGGGTTCGAGGTTGCTACAATGGTCTGGCCAGCTAAATTGGCCGCCACATCACTAACACCTACTGTATTACTAGTCACTGTCACTGCAAAAGGCGTGGTAGCCTGCTCAGCAGCGGGAGCTGGTGAGACTCCTCTTGCACGAATCTCTGAAAGTTTTGGTTTCATGCGCTTCGGTGTTGTATTACCCCCAAATGAAACAAAAAAGCCATCATTGGTAACATTCATAATATCCTCTGGTTCACTGAGATTGCGCCTGAGTTGGTCTGGTGTTAAGTCATTTTTATAAGCTGACATATTTTCAGGAGAAATATCTGATACTGCAGGCTGCAAAGAATCACTGTAAACAGCCAAGCCGGAGTCACCTACTAGGGAAGAATCATTCTGTTGTGCCGCAGAGATGGTGGGAAGCAACTGTTGCTGGCTTAAAGACAATGAAACACCCGGGTTTGTCATTACTCCCTGCATATATGGACCCTGCTGGGGTATGCCATGTATAGGTCGTGACTGAGCAGGAGGTATGCCTGTTACAGCTGACCCACCATTTATTCTAGGACTAAGCCCACTACCTGGTGACTGCGCGGCCCTGAGCTGTTCATGCTGTAGAGATAATCTCATTATCTCCCCTTGCAGCTCTGTCAGGCTGTAGTTGAGCTTGTCTAAAGAGGAGTCATACTCCTGATACTCCAAGTCAGAAACTGGTCGAGGTGGAGAGGCAGTTTCTCGGGTGGTATCTGCATAATGAGTAGGTATACCTTGTGAAATACCCTGCAGAGGGGACTGACTGTGAGACCTAGATGGAGTACGACTGTGTTCTTGGATGACCATGGCCCTGGCTCCAGCCAACAGGTCATCGTCATGCAGCTTGAAAGAAGTCCCATTAGCATCATCCTCCTCGCTACCCCCTCTTCCACCAGATACAAGGTCAGTATCATTTGCAAACCATTTATTCCTGACAGTATCAATGGTCTGTTGGATACCCTCTCTTGAAAATGCCTTGTTCACAGATGTTTCAGAGGAGGCAGAAGAATGGTCTGAGCTTGCATCACTGACTGTACGCATCAGTAAAAACTGCTGTGTTTGATCTTTATTCTTGCCCTTATTGTCTGTGGCAGTCATGGTTGACAAATTCCCACCTCCTCCTTTGGACAACTGGCTTTGAATTCGCCAATCTGTAAATCTCTGAGCTGATACATCTGCAGGAATTACTGAATTCTGACCTCCTTGACCTACGGTTGTTTGCTGTGGATGGGGATGGGTTGGTAGTGGACTTCTAGGGGAGCTACTCAAAGGCAGCTTCTGAGTTGGATGGCCAAGACGGGCTTGTAGCTGGGATTGTGATGAGTTGGGTATGTGTTCAGATCTTCCTGTATCTACCTGATCAGAAGATTCACCTTCAACTTCTCCATCTGTGTGCTTGGAAACAACTCGCATGAAAGCAGCTTTGCCTGAAAAATTAAAACAAATAAAAATAAAAGTAACTTTTATATTTCACATGAATCACCTGAGAACAAATAATGTTTTTTTTTTAAATGATATGTTTATTTTAAATCTAATAATTTACTCTTCTCTGAAGCTGGCTATCAAGTAATCTCAATTCTGCTCTAGTGTAGTTTTTCTATTCTACCGTATATGCTCGAGTATAAGCCGATTCGACTATAAGTCAACCCCTAGACCTTTGGACCTGAACAGCATCCAAAATGAATGATCCGATTATAAGTCGAAGTACAAACAAAATGATGCTTCAATAATGAATTGATGAAAAGCTAGAATTTTTTTTTTCCTCCAAAGCTGCTGGTAATTTATGTGCAATTTTTGTGCATTGGCAAAAAGACAGCTAAAAGGGGTTAATAGAACAGCTACACCAGCTTGCACATGCAAGAAATTTCTATATTTCTGGTATGCTGCGATATTTTTTACCCTATTTTTCAACTGAAGGGCACAAATACGTATTGATCCTCAAGTAATGATGCAACAATTTTGCCACTGAGTTAAAACCCATTCATTGTGTTCTTCTAGAAGAATGAGTAAACACAAAGGGTTCTCTCCCCTTGCTAGTTTGGTTTTTGACATATCTTGCAAGGGTTGAAATTGAAAAACCAACCGTAGGACGTGTCTTCCATTTTGCCCTAAGTCCTATCAATCCGGAGGCCAATTAAGTCGGCTGCAGTTACAGTTAGCATTAGAATTTATGTTAGGTTTAGCATTTCTAAATCTAAACCCAACTCTAATCCTAACCCATAATGACATGGGTGACTTAAATAGCCACCGAATCGATAACTGTCCGAGCTAGGTTTTTCACACGTTATGTAATCATCATTTGCCATTCAGTGTTACAGTAAGCAGAAGGCCATAAGCTACGGCGTTTTGCGCAAACGTAAATGCGCAAAGCATGCGCTCTCATCCACTTCTGCACATTTGGACTAAAGATGAAACACGTCCCACGGTGTTTAATTTCTCCCCTTGCAAAGATTCTTTTATTTTACACAAGTCACAACAAGTTTTTCATCGATTACGAATTCCTGCACTGCACTAGAATTGCCATGTCTTTCGCAAATTCTATCACTTTCAGCTTAAAGCCAGCCTTTTAAGAAGTATGCTTTCTTTTCAAACTCATTGTAATAGAAACCGGGGCAAATTTTAAAAAAATACTAATTGTGGGTGTGTTTATAAAAGCTGTGCATGGCAGTGTAAAATGGCAGGAAGTACCAAAAGCATGACAGACATTTTTTTTTTTTTTATTGATCGTTTGTATCGATTTCGAGTGTATGTTTTTATTTTAATAATAACCATGATTAACAGCATACATGCCACACCTCAGAGATGAAAAACCTGTACAAAAAATTAAAAAAAACCTGTACAAAGACCCGCAAAACCTGTACAAAGACCCGCAAAACCTGTACAAAGACTGAAAAACGTAACAAAAGAGTTTATTCATGTAAAAGTATATTCAATTAGATGGTTCTGCACCATCATAGTGACATGCGGCCTTTGCCTTTTTAAGCATGTCTTCACTTGCTTTAAAACCTAAACAACAAGAGTTAGAATTTATTTTGCATAGTAAATACAAATATTAATAATCAATTTGAAAAATATAATTATTTGTAATTTTAATATTATATAATGAAATAGAATCTTGGAAAAAAATTAATACAATTTATGGTTGAAATGAAGAACAGTTGCTGTGTTTTCTATAGTGCCTTATAAAAGTACAGGCCTAAAGAGACCAGTAATAAGCATTATGGGTTAGGAATCTTAAATTTAAAATCTAATAAATTTTTTGCTAAAGCTGGTAATGAAAATATAAACTAGCGCTGGCGTAATATTAGCCTGTATATTTTCTACCGAACTTCAAAAATTGGAATAGCCGTTAAAGCCCAACTGGTAGTTTTAAATAGACCTTTCCATACAAATTTTAGTGTCAATCAAACATTGATAGTAGGCTAATTAATTATTTAATAATTATAAATCATTGAATGACCGTAATGATGACCACCAAAGGCAAAATAACATTGTTTTTTTAAAGAAACGAAATTAAAACTAAGAAGAGAAGTAGGCTAACTCCAAATAAACTTTTCTCTGATCGAGTTAAGATGTAAATTTTCCACGCTATTGTGATTTTTTTTTCTTTTCAGTTTCATAATTTGGTAATATCGGAATGACGTTCGCCGAATGCTCCGCGTGTATTTTCGTACCATTTAGATTTAGGGTTAACCCTAGCTGTAACCCTAATTATAACTCTAAATGGTACGAAAATACATGCGGAGCATTCGGCGACCATCATTACGATATTAGGCTACCCATAATTTGTAGGCTATTGTATTATTTTTCAAATTTACATTTCTTACGCACTTTCTACAAGTTTTAGTGAAATCAAATAATATGTAGTGGTATCAGCCTTTTTTTTTTTACCAGCCGTAAATAATAAATTATGCTAAACCTTAGGGGAAAAGAAAGCATAGGCCTAAGTTATCTGACAGTTAAATCTAACTTCATCTAAACAATGTTATTGTAATATTTTTTTAAAAATGAATTACTTACCAATACTAAACTGGAAATTAATCCTAAACAATAGGCTCGACTCAAAAAAGATTTCAGTGCTGCGTAATCGTTCAAATAATCAGTAACCTCGCGCTAGCTTTAGCGAAAAATTGTGAATGAACACGCCACGCACATCCCGCGGCAATTGAAAAATAGGCAGCTTGATTTTCATTGGTTATTTTTTTTTTTTATCCACTTGGCTTAAAATCTCGCCGAATCTCATGACGCAAATTGTGTAGTGGCACAAGATTTATATGTATATTTAATAATTAGGCGAAAAAACCCGTACAGACCCGTGTACGGCCCGTACACATCTGAAAACGCAAACACCCCGTACAGATTATGGGTAAACCTTTAAGTGTGGCATGTATGTAACAGCCTAATAAAATTGGTTTAAACATTTTTGGGTGAACTGAAGAACAGTGGGCCATGTGTTCGATACAACCTTATATAAGAATTCAGAGACGCTGTAAAAAGGGCTAAGATATCGTTAGGTTTAGGAATCCTAAATCATTACCATAATTCTAACCCGAACGACGTTGGTGACTTACAAGAATGACATTGAAAAACACGTCCCAATGATTTTCATTTCAATCCATTTTTTAATATATTACATAAGTGTTGCGTACATTTTATGTCCTTAACAGGCATTAACAGATAATTGCAGTCCCAGGTCCTGCATCTGTTAAATATGTGTACACACCAACTCAGATGTTAGTGATATAGTTTGTTGCGCACGAGAACGCACATTTTTGATATTGGTAAATTAGCGCGGTTGTTACCAAAGGGGCAGATGACGTATCTCCGTAGTGGAGCAAGGCAGAGTTCCTTTCAGACTGGGAGTCTGATGTTTTTTCAGTCCTTCATTCGGACATATTGTAATTACTTGGTGACTGGCTCACTGCAATTTAAGTCATAGCCCTCAGGTCACCAGGTAATATTATAATTGATTGATAATGTTGTAAGAATAGTTTCGTCATTGACTTTCTTCAGTCAAGTCGACCTCTAGCTGGTACCCGTACATGTTGGGACCAGAATGGATAAAAGTCGTAACGTCAATGCACTGGAAGTTTTGAAGATGTTTATTATATGAACATTGTTTGTGGAATGAACGGGATCTGCATTATTGAATATTTAAAGTAGCCGTCATGCGAGTAACGGCTAATATGGAGAGGTGAAACAAAACGTCAGCAGTTAGAAGTTTGTATACACTTCACAAGTTATAATGCTTTATCAGAAGTCGGATTTTTATTGTCAAACTAACTAAGAAGGAGTATTCCGTAATGGGTTGTATACCCTTGATTGTAATATGATGGACTGCCCTTGAGAGGTCAACAGTCGTATAGAACATTCGTTAAGTCAAGTCATTTATAGCAAGATAAACATGTATGAATATATCGATGCCTATTGATGATGCTTCACTAAGTATATGATGGAAGCTGAATACCATATGTCACAAGTTAATCTACTATGTATATGCATGAACTGTCGTATGGTCCACATCTACATATTGTCTAATAAACCATTGATGGCATCATTACTCAACCACGAGTTCTAGTGTCCGTCCTTGACACTATTGAAGTTGAATTGACTCTTGGAGATTTTCTATTATTCATTCGCGTTTTAGACTCAACCAGATAACTGTCACCCATCACTATTCTAATACCTATCAATGGGGATCCAAAGTGACCAGTTACAAATGGTGGATGAACAGTTACAATAAGATATTTTGTTCTAAACATTTAATGATACAGCAAGTTTATACCAATAAGCGGTGGGGATGGCAGGGGGGCAACACTGACCAGTTTCATGAATCTTTAATTTTTTTGGACTCGACTTTAAGTCAGGGTTCCGTATTTTATTTTAAGGTAAAAAATGGGAATAAATTTCTCGACTTATACTCGAGTATGTATGTGTGTGTGTATGTATATATATATAGAGGCTTCCTCAAGGAGTGCCATCCGTAAGGAGCAAAAAGAAGATGATGATTGTTTTTCTAACACATTTATCATAAAGTCAGAATATGGTTCAGCATTATCTTTTACAATTTCAAATCATGTCTTTTCTCCTTTCCTCTTCTTCCTTTCAATCTTTGCTTCTAACAAAAATTTCTCTAAATCTGACCATTTTATTACAAGACCATAATACATTTTTTTTTAAATTTCATTCACTATTTTGAGTAGTTTTTTTTTTTCTTCCCACAGGACACACATTCATTTTTTTTTTAGAATTCTTTGTGGCTTAATCTTTGAGACCATGAGTTGAGCATTTTCCTCAAACCCATTGGGATCTCTTCTTCTGTGCTTCTCTCATTAAAGACAGTCTATCTCAACTACGGTTCTTCTAGTGTTCCTGTTCCATTCTTTTATGATTTATGTATAGTGATGCCTCTTCTTGTCCAGGAGACTTCTGAAACTCAAAACTTGTCAATCAAGCCTTATCAGAAAGGTCAGCTGTAAAAATTGTCCACTGGAACATTCATTTCTCAATTTTTCTATGCCTTCTATATTCAGTACTCTTCTTCCTCTTTTTTTCATTTCTGCCTCTCCTTGCAGAAAGTGAGAGAGCACTGCATTTCACGTCTCATAATATGTTCGCAAGATTCTGTTTTTCTTAAAGCCACAGGGAATCCTAGTAACTTACAAAATATTTTCTATGCAGGATAATCCTTTATATGAAAGTTAAATCTTTTAAAATAAAAATCTGAGAGTTTGTACTAATACAAGGGTACGGTAACGGTGGTCTCATAGCAGATTCTCTTGTAGGGGATTAGAGTTAGAGACTTCACCATACTAGGTCTCAGCTTTATGAGGTGAGATGATCAGGTCTTTCCTCGCTGCATTTCCCTTCCCTAGCACAAGAGCAGGGTCAGGTACTCAATTATGACTGGGTGGACTTGAGATTTTGAAATGTGTCACTATCAGATTTTGAACCCAAAACTCTGTAACTTTGTCACAAGATGCAAGCACTTTAACCACTCTGCCAATTGGATGCTCTAAAGCAACAAACAATAATAAAATTTCATGTCTTTCATAAATAGAATACTTTTGGGGAGCCGCGCTGGTGTAATGGTTACCACACTGCGCTGGCGATCGGGTGATCCAGGTTCAAGCCCGGGCGAGGTCATTTGAATGAGTGTTGTCGACCCGGACTTGAACTGGATTAATTCAAGCCCTAGTGAAGACATTTGAAGCAGTGTCGTCGACTAGGGACTGGCGGCTCCTGATCCGACCCAGCTCTAATGGGTACCCTCCAAAGACGGCGAGTATCTGCCTAAATGGCGAGTGGACGGACACCTGTCAGTGTACAGGGAAAAAATGGATACTCACGTAAAAATCAGTCTCAGGTTAGATATACTAACCAGAGATTCTCGGCTCGAGTAATAGCGGGCGTATGTTTAAAAAAAAATAAATAAATAAAATTTTAAAAAAAGAATACTTTTTATGTCATTATTAGGCGCACTTCTATCTCATATTTATTGCCAGTTTTACATAAGGCAAGTGAAAAGAAAACAATCACAACTCTGCACAGCAAAGATGTTTCTTGCTCTATAACATATTTACACTTGAGCAAGAATCTGTTTGACATCATGTATATGCATGGAGGCATATCTAGAGGCATATCTGGAGTCATCCTTATATGACCACCAGATAAGCACAATGCTACAATATACAGATGTGGAAGTGAATATCTGTCTGTGAGGCTAATTACATCCTTGCTGACTCTTGAAATCATCCACACACTTCCAGTGATTCCCCCTGTGGTGAAACTTGTTGAGAACACAGCATTGCACACTAAGCTTGGAGGAGTCACTTGAGCCCCAGACGTAACTCTGGCTTTTACCTGGTTGGCTGCATGTGGGGGATCTCACTGTGGGCTCATGATAGGCAGGGGGAGCTGAAATGTGGCTCTGTGTAGAACATGACAATTCCTTGGGAGAGCCCAGAACCACAGCACAGTATTTTAGCTCTGCCTATTTGGACAGCCCCCTTGAATGGCGGGGAATGCACAGTATGCCATGTACTTCTTCCTCCTAGCTTGAGACCAGATGTGATTATCCTTTGCATGCAAGCCAAGCTGGAAAAACTGGAGCCCATAACTTCAGCTCAACACATTTTGGAAAAGGCAGAAAAGCCACAAGGAAAAGCCTAGATCTACAGCGTAGATAATACGAAGTCTTCAACTTGGTATTGGTTGCTAAAGAGTGAGAAGCTCAGCAGCCCTAGTTAAACAACAACAACCTCATCATGTAAAACACATTGCTACAGAAACCACTGCCGTTAAATGTGAATGCTTTGTGCAGGCTTCCTGCAGGGGGGCCCAGCTGCAGTGGTGGCTCATGCTCCAGAGAGAACAAAAAGGAAAATGATGATGATGATGAAGAATATGTTTTGGACTTCTTTTTTTTATACCCATACTGAAGCTATAGATAAATTGTTACTTCATTGTTTTACACATCTTCCTCAACAGCAAGAATTAGGAACAATTTAAACTCAAAAAGTTAATTCCCTTGTCACTGTTGCATTTTCACACATTACTGATAAAGCTTCCATGCAATTCTGAACTCATTCTATAATATGGCATATCCACAACTTCACAAATGAGAAGACGACACTGGAGATGGATAGGACACACATTAAAGATAGCATTACCAGGCAGTCCCTGATCTGGCATCACAGGGTAAGAAATGTAAAGGGAGACCAAGCAGCGCATGGAGAAGAGAACTGGATACAAGACATGAAGAAGATATGGAAAGACCTTGAGCTGATGGCACAGGGCAGGAAAGCATGGCATAAGTTTGCTGAAGGCCTATGCTCCTTGGGGAGCTGAAGGGTGGTGATGGTGACTACTTCACACTCTTACAAACACGCATTGCTCTAACAAGAATGACTCACCTAACTGTTGTCTCATTTTACTTTGCTGTGCCTCCTGCCTATATTTCTTCCTCTCAATATCTTTTCTCTTTTGTTCCAATTTTAGCTTCAGTTGCTGCATTTCTAATGAGCCTGGATTCGCCTCACTGACTTCCAATGTTGCATTATCTTGTATCAACGCAGGACTTGACCTCTCTGGATGCTGACCCATAGTACCAGGCTTATCTGAATAGCATGAAAGTGAGAAAAATTATGCATATACCTACAGAAATATCTCCAGAGCTGGCCCAAAGGTCGTTTATTTTTACATGGCCACAGTACTCTGAAGTAGAAGGGTAGTCTTTACTGCCAAAAACAAAAAAGCCAAAGACCTGTTTGTTTTATTTCATTTATTGGTAGTTTCCAAAAGAACGTTGCCAATCGTTGTGCACAGAATATTCACTTGGAATTATTTCAATTTAGCAGTGGTTTCGTCTTTTAGCAGTATTTTGTGGACATGTATCATAGTGTACATGTATCAATTGTAATTAGGAGCAAAACACAGACAATTTAAAAAAAAAAATTTTTTTGTTAAAGATCGACGCTTTTAGTTTGTTTTTTAACTGACTTTTATTTGTCACAATTAATTTATTATAAGAACCCCCACTGACGGACTGACTCAGAGTCTGACAAAGTATTAAATATCTAACTTACTAACAGACTGATTCATGTATTGACTGACAGACCGAGTGACTGACTGATGTACTCCTTATGATTGGCTGATGGACTGACTGACAGACAATGGATAGACTGCTAATTAGACAGACTGGCTTTTGCACATCAGTTTGTAAGTCGGTCTGTCAAATTAGCAGTCTATCCCTTTTTTCGAAATTTATTTTGTCTCTGCATTTTGCACTTGAAATAGTGTGACAGTTCCTAATTTTTATTGATACTTGCACACTACGATACGTCTATGAAACAATGCAAAAGCATGAAACACTGCCAAAGGGAAATAACTCCAAGTGAATATTCTGAGCGGAACAATTGGTAACGTTCCTTTATGGAGATTACCCATTTATTTGTTGATTGATTTTTTTTTTTAAAATTAAATAACTTCTGACAACTGCTCCAGAGCGTTTGGAAAGAAAACTTTGGAATGACAAAGAAGTTACAAACACTCAAAGTGTAAGTAAGTGTGTGTGTGTGCGTGCGTGCGTGCGTACGTACATGTGCAGAAAAGAACTAAAATCATATAACAAGACAGCTGATGTAGAACTGAAGAAAAGAACTAGACAAATACCACTTAGAACAAGAAATGAGGAAAAGATAATGCAGTCAGACAAGACATGCGCTGAGACAGCCGCTACTCTGAAACACTGGGGATGGACTAAACAGAGGAAGTCCCGAAAACATTTAGAAGACAACAAACAGGAACAAACAAATGAAGACCTTTATTTAGTTAGGAAGAAGAAAGGTATTTTAGCCATTTTTACATTTCTGCCCCAGACAACAAAACTACTGGCAAATTACAAGCAATCAGAAATGACATTTTCATGATGGTCTATGTTCTACTGCAGGGGTCAGCAACTGGTCGATCTTGATCGATTGGTGGATCAAAGAAGATGAATTATTGGTAGATTTCTAGGAGATGGAGTGGAACAAGATCCAATTTTAACCTAGGTAAATGTCAGACTAGCCCTCTCCCACCAGCACTTAAAAGCGTGGCTGTCCCCAGGTTTAAAGATACTTTCACTGCATTTACAGTAAAAATCTGTAAAGCTAGATTACTAAAATTCGCTTTATTCGTGAACTGTATAAGATTTTTATTAAGGTAGATTTTCTGAGATACATATAGCTCCAGGGTTACCCACCAATGATCTACGGTGTACTGAGAGATGAAGACGAATTTTGCATAACAGGAAATTTTGCTAGGCCCGCTGCTGAAGAGACTGAATTCTTTCTACAGTGCTTTTGACGAGATTCTATAGAAATTTCAAGCTAAGTTTTCATTACAATTATTATTTCTGTTACTTTATTTTATTTCTTTATCAACACTCCTCCTGAACAATTTATTTCTTTGTTGTCCAAAAGACTAACTCTTTTACTGGTCCTAGAGACAGTAAGTAGAAGTGACTGAATACATAGATGACTAACATGATGTTAACACACATACCTGAAGCACCTTTACTTTGTTGCTGGCCTTGACCCTGTTTGCTGACAAATGCAGACTTGAAGTCAAGACCAGACATTTTGTCATAGGGTCCTCCATGACTGCCACTTTGCATGTAGATCAGGGCTGACCTATCCACCTTGGAACACAAAAATCACAGTTATACATCACCAAACAGAAAACTGCTTGTATCAAGAAACTAAATTTATGATAAATACATATTTTTGCCTTATGCACAGGTCACTTTAACTGAACAATATATAAAATTGTTAGACACTTACTGATTTTGTTGCATTATGTAGTGATTTTTTTTATTTTTTTTTTTTAATGTTCAGCCAAGATAACTCTGTAGTTATTGAGGTTAGATGTAATAATATTATGTTTGTCAACTATGTCAATGATTTGATTTACTAAACCCATCAGTGAATAAAGGCACTTCAATATATGTCTGGTTTCCTGTATATTATAAAGTCCAGTAGCTGTAGTTCTTCAATTTTTTAGTCTGCTTCCCATTGCAGAGAGACAGAAACTGCAATAGAAGGACTACCACGTGGAGGTGGAGTCCCTAAGGCATGTTGTGATCCTAAGGTGACACTGCATTCACTATTGAGGTTGTGCATGAGGTTGGCAACCTCATCATGTACAACACACATTGCCACAGAAACCACTACTACAGGAGCATGTGACTGCTTGCTGCAGGCTTCCTGCAAGATGATCAGCCACAATGGTGGTTTCAAACTCCAAAAAGGAGCGCAACGGAAAATGATGGTGATATATTACAAAATTGGCATGTGGAGACTCTACTGTACTATGTCACCGAAAGGGTACTACTGATACCATAGCATCATTCGTGCTAATAGTTATGTTAGATTAGGAAGAATAGTTACGAGGTTTTATTGAAATAAAGACGCGAGTTACACTAGTATCAGATTGAAACTGAAACTAGTCGAAACTAGGTTAAATAGTGACTCAACGCTATCTTTTGGCGGGAGTTGCTTAGCAACCGATGACGTAAATCGGAATAGCCGAGACCCTCCATCGGCAAGCATATGACACCCAATAAAATAATTAAAGAAGTATTAGATTAACCAACCAAAAGGTGGTAAAAGCGTGCACCATGCTGCGATGGCAGATTTCGCATATCCGAAATCAGTTGATCTACAGAAGTCAGTTTGTGTGGACGTAGCCCTAGTCCATCTAACTGCTGGTCTTGAAGTTATCAAGATATCAACTCTGCATGAAGCAGATAACTTTTACAAAGTTGGGAATTCATATTACCCGTAAGTAAATGCTTCATGTGACTTTTTCATTTTTCAGAATAAAACCTAGTTATGCCAGAAATGCCTAAATGTCGGGAGAACGAGCTGAACTTATAAGAAATGAAACGGAGCTCTTAAATGTCAAATTAGCTCAAATCATAAAAGAGGTAGAGGCTCAACTGTCATTTACCCATGAGTCGGATAAATCTAAGAAGCAAACACAAAGGAACTAACCAAAAATACTTACCCCAACTTGGATATAAATACAGGGAGAAATAATAAATAACCACAAAGATGCATTTTTATGAGGATTTGTGATTGCAAGCAAGAGACTTTGTTTTGACTGTATATACAAGATAATAAACTGTTTTACTGGATCCCTGAAGACTTTGTTAACTACCTCCTGTTGAAGGTTTTACAGTAAATAGTGAACATAGAGTATGCTAATAAAAGTCACAAAACATTAAACACCACAGAGGAATTCTGGAACGAACTTGGGTACAAACATCATCAAGAATAACTATCTCTGGCAGTATACCAGTATCTTGACTTTGAGTGATACAATAAACAAACACAGAAGAAACTTGAACATATATGCCTTATAATTGAATCAACATATACACCCCACGGTAACAACATCAGTTCAGCACCGTATGTCTAAAAAGCTGCTGGCACCGTACGTCTAAAAGGCTGCTGACCCCTGCTTTAAAATATACTTAAGAAAAGCTTTCACTGCATTGGAAAATCTAAGTAAGTCAAAATACATCAAGACCTGCATAAACATTAGAATCTTCAAGTCAAATTTCAAGTCAGTCCTGGTGCCCAGCTGTCAAACATAAAGAACAACAAAACCAACAACCAAGAAGTTACAGACTTCCATAAATGGGTGTGTAGCGAGAGGTTTTATTTGGCTCTTGGATCAGTATAGTACTGACAATTACAGAAATAGAATTCCTGCAGAAAATGGTGAAGTCCCAGTGTCTGAGAGAACTACTGGTATCACAAATTAGTTACGGCTGTGAATGTTCTGATCTCGAAACAATAGTAGAGAGGAGACCGACATAAAGTGCCACCTCCGCTGTGTAACTAACTGTGATATTAATAAACAAGGAAACAGATTTTTACTTAACAATGATAAAATTGACAAGTCGTTCAAAATACAATTTCCTTATATTTTATTTAGTATATATATACACTATCTACTCTGGTGCAGAAAGGTGAATGTTGCAAAAAATGGAATGAAATGAATTGGTAAGTTTACATATGATTTACAAATATTTATATTTATAAATATTACAACACGTTTTCCAATTATAGGAACAAAAATTATATCAGCTGTGCTGTTAATTAAGGATATAACGTTTATCAGCTATGCTGTTATTTACGTATAATTTATCCACTATGATCTTATTATTGTCTCTTGCTACGCTAATTCACGTTTTCTTCATTGACAGTTCTATGCTCACAATGCCGACAGAAATGGTACTAATGTGTACTCATCTCTCTTAAGTCTGTTCTTCTTTGTTTGGTTCACACCACCGGCAGAGTATCGTTCCTTTAGCCCACCCAAGACTGAGGGGGACCAAAGATGTAGAGTCTGGTCAACCTCTATGCTCCTGCGGAGTTCCAGGCAGCGGGATTGACTCGAACATATGACCTCAGGTTTTTAGGACACAATTAAACCTGTAACAAAGCAAAAATAGGGGCTAATTTCTGTCCTCAAGCCCACCTATTTCTAGTGTGAGTGAAATGAGCGTGTCTCCGATGTATGCATGTGGGATGAATGACAACATGGCTCAGTATGATTTAGCAATAGCGAGACAAGACAGGTGTCTACTTGCAAAACATTCTTTCTGATAAACTAATACATGGATACATTCAATAATATAGATTCAATACATGAATACATTTTATACATGAATACATCCCATAATATAAATCAATACATGAATAAATCCAATAATATGTACACCTAGGTGTGATACAACAATGTCCTTCCCCCTATACTATATCACGCCCCTCTCTGACAATAGCTGGTAACATATATCCTAACAATATTGTTATGTTCTTATGATAGGAGTATATGAGACGAGGACTGGTTGGTGATATATCAGGTTGGAGTTATAGGAGACAATAGATTGGAGTTAGATGCGACAATAGAATGAGTCCTGACAAGGACTGTTTTGGTTATATTGGAGTTGGTCTTATCTGAGACAATAGATTGAGTCCTAACAAGGACTGTTTTGGTTATATTGCAGGTTATTTTGGTTATATTGCAGGTTATAGGAGACAATAGATTGAGTCCTAACAAGGACTGTTTTGGTTATATTTACAGTTTGGAATTATCAGAGACAATAGACTGAAGTTATAGACTGACAATAGATTGAAGTATAGGAGACAATAGGTTGAAGTATGAGTCCTATTAGTCTTCGTCTATTCAATCATAATAGGAAATACAATCATTATACTTAATTCCCCCCCCAAGATACAATCAGTAACCTGATAGGTAGTATAAATGACACACAACAAATACCAACGGTTATCGTAAAAATATTTACCCTCCTAAGATTTTAAACTGGCCAGGTTTTGACGCGACTTAGTGAAGTAGGTTGCAGGTCGATGCCCTCAGGTAAGTTACCATAAATCAAGGTGACAGCTTCTCCCTCTTCAGTCTGTATCTCTGGCGTCAAGTTCGGGGTTGCGTGGTTAGCATAAAATCCGCCCGATTATATAGTCAAGTAACTACTTGAGGAAAGCTTTCGGTTGGTTCCTGGCGGAGCAAGTTGATTGGTTTCCTCCGGTTTTGTACCTGGTCTCATACAGCCTAATTTTATTCAGTTTTCATCGGCCATCTTGCGTGAACAAGATGGCCGTTAATTTATTCTGTCTCAGAGACTGGTGAACGTTGATCGTTGATTGGTTGAAGCAAATCTGTATCTCGACATAGTGATTAACAAAGTAGTGGGTTACACTTCGTTTCACGACATAGCCCCCTCCTTTCCTAGCTGTGACTTGTCATAGCTGACGTGTAAACCCCTGCTGTGGTTAATCCTTTTGCGTCTGTCCTTCCAGAGTACTAGGGTGTCGACTTAAAAAATCAGCTCCTACATTGTCTCTTCCCGGAATGTAATTCACGGTAAAGGAATAAGGCGCCAGAAGCAGACTCCACCTTAACAATCTCGAATTTAGCTTTTTAGATGCAGCCAAGAATGTTAAAGGTTGGTGATCGCTTTGGACAATGAAGTGTGTCCCATACAGATAAGGTGAAAATTTGTTGATGGACCAAATTAGAGCTAAACATTCTTTCTCTATGGTCGAGTAATTCAACTCAGCTGCATTCAGCTTCCTACTGGCGTAGGCGACTGGTAAAAGTTCCTCCGGCTGGGCTTTTGATTTCTGCAAGAGAGTTGCACCAATACCTATACTGCTAGCGTCCGTTCTTAATACAAATTCCTGTGTGATATCGGGTAGTGTAAGGATGGGTTTGCTGGTGAGTTTTGCTTTTAGCTCTGTGTAAGCTTTTTCACAATCAGCATTCCATTGGATTTTGTCAGGCTGTCCTTTCTTCGTTAAGTTGGTTAATGGTGCACACAGAGAGTTAAAGTGGGGTATGTACTTCTGATAGAACCCACATAAAGACACGAATGATCTCACATCTTTCTTCGTTTGAGGTCTGGGTGCCTTCTTTAGCTTCTCTATATTCTTTGGGTCAGGAGACATATGACCTGTAGAAATAGTGTGACCTAAGAATTCCAACTCCTTACAACCGATATAGCACTTGGTTGGACGTGCAGTCAATCCAGTTTCTCTCAGTCTGTCAAACAACCTGGAGAGCGCTACTATATGCTCTTCAAATGTGTTTGTAGCAACAAGAATGTCATCCATAAAGTTAGTGATATGGGGATTTTGTAGAGGTTCCAATAATTTCCTCATCATTCTTGAAAAGATACTTGGAGCATTTTTCAGCCCAAAGGGTAGTACATTAAACTCGTAGTGTCCGTCCGATGTACTAAATGCCAGCATTTTCCTAACTTCTGGTTTCACTGGTATTTGGTAGTATCCCTTGCTTAGATCTACCTTCGATAAATACCTAGCCTTACTCAGTGTAGAGAACAGCTGGTTGGTGTCAGGTAATGGGTCCACCTGAGATTCTGTGATCGCATTAAGCTTCCGGTAGTCAATACATAACCTGTGTTCACCACTCGGTTTTCTCAATAGCACCACACTTGAGCTATAGGGAGAGTCTGACTTCGAGATAATTTTCTCTCCTTCAACAGATAATCAACTTCCTCCCTTAGTGCTTGGGCTTTCGCATAGGGTATAGGGTATGTTCTCATGCATACTGGGGTAGGGTCGGTAACCTTCATGTCGTACTCTAACAGATTCGTACGACCTGGTTTATCTGTGAGCACATCAGCATGGGTTTCCAACACTTTCTGAACCCTCTTCTTCTGCTCTGGAGTTAAATGTTCACTAATATTTACTTGAACATAATCCTCTGTAGTTGTGAGTGGATACTCCATAGAGTGAAGTGGTTCACCGTGCATTTCTGTTGCAATGGCTAGGGTCATAATATGTGCAACTTCTGATGATTCCTTGTCATAGTATTTTTTAAGAAGATTGACAAGATATACCTTCTCCTTTCCTTTCTTGTCAATCTTATAATTGGTCCTGGAAAGTTTCTCCAGTATGACATAGGGTCCCTGCCATCCAATCTGCAATTTATTATTGCTGCTTGGCAACAGTAATAACACCTTTTCACCCACCTCCAGTTCCCTATCCTTTGCTTTTTTGTTGTAGTACGCAGCATGCTTCCTCCTGGCCTGTCTTAAGTTATCATTGGCCAGTTTCCAACCGGCTTTCAATCGAGATGTCAACTCGTTGACGTACTGGTATGAGGAAGTCACTGTTTCCTCTGCCTTTTCATCAGTCCATGTCCGCAGCAATGCTTCCAGTGGACCTTTTATTGGTCTTCCAAACAACAAGGTAGCTGGAGCCAATCCAGTTGAATTGTGGGGTACTTCCCTATATGCAAATAGTGCAGCGGGTAAGTAGGTATCCCAAGTATCAGGTTTTTCACTCGCCAGCTTTCTAAGGATTGAAATTAGCGTACCATTGAACCGCTCTACTTGACCGTTCCCTTGGGCATGGTAGGGACTACAATGATAGTGCCTGGCTTGAAATATCCTGAATACTTCTTGTGTTAGCTTTCCCTTAAACTGAGACCCATTGTCAGTCAATATCTGATGCGGGAAACCTAATCGGGTAAATATTGTCAACAGGGCCTCTGCCACGTGCTTTGAATCTATAGCTGACAAGGCCACTGCTTCTCCCCACATAGAGCAAGTATCAACCAAGGTTAAGATGTAAGCATTTCTCTTCTTGGTCCTAGTGAGGGGTCCAACAATATCTACTGCAACACGTTCAAAAGGGGTTCCCATAATAGGCATTTCTCCCAGTGTTGCTGGTGCAGTCCTATGCTTAGGAGCTACTCTTTGGCATTCTGGACAGGATCTTACATATCTTTTTATGTCCTCTGTAATTCCTGGCCAGAAGTAGTGACAGGCTATCCTTTGTCCAGTGGCCCCTATTCCCATATGTCCACTGAAGGGTATAGCATGTCCTAGCGTCATAACCTTCTCCCTGTAAGATTTTGGCACTACAAGCTGTCCATGCCCTTTAGGTCCTGTTCCAGCTTTTCTGTATAGTAGGCCATTTTTCATATACAAGTCTCCTTTCTCTGGAGGGTTATGTGCTTTAGGCAATTTGCCAAAACAAGGCTTCAACGTGCTGTCTGCTGCTTGAGCCTTTTTCATCTCTTCTGGATGAGTATTGATAGGATTCTCCTCCATTTTCCTGGAGCTTTCCCTGGTTTGGACTGTTGCCATAACTACAGGTTTTATAGGTTCTCCAAGGAAAACATACCTACACCCCAAAATCAAAGGGTAAATAGGGTCGTCCATCACTGCTGCTTTGATTTCTCCTTCCACATAGCGAGAACTTATTTTGATTCGAGCTATGGGTAGTGTCATGGTTCTTGCTCCCTTGATCGGTCCTCTGATTTCCACTGTTTCTGTGGTTATCTGGTCAGGACTCACTAAAGAAGAGCACACAACTGAATCAAAGTCCAATCCTGTGTCATATAAACACAGTACTTGAGTGCCATTCACGGTCATTTCCTCACAGACAGGGGGATGATGGAAGTCTTTCTGACTTACTGCCATTTCCTTCCTTCCCTGATTCCCTGTTGTAAGACATGCAGCATGATGAGGAGGATTCTTCCTTCTGCAGTCCGCAGTATTGTGGTTACTCATTAGACAAGTTTTACACCACTTTCCTTCCTTCCAGTAAGGTGTCTTATCCGATCTTAGAGGGTTTTTGTCCTTTTGGTCAAATCTTTGTTTGTTCCTTGTGGTATGGTCCTTTTGTTCATATTTGGTATAGTTTTGTGATGATTTGAAGTTTTCACCCTGCTTCTTCTTATTTCCTAATAATTCTGCCTGAGCTGCTTGATATCTCTCAGCAACAGTTACAATATCTTCCAATCTCTCTGCTCCTTGTTCCATGATAAACTTCCTCATTTCTTGAGGCATGGACTCTTTCACTTGCTCCATCATTATCATTTCTTTCAGATTTTGACACTTTCCTAAACTACTCCATTTTTCCAAATAGGTTTCCAGTCTAGCAGAGAATTGGTGATAGTTTTCTCCTGGAAGAAGTTTAGCTGTTCGGAATTTCTTTCTATATGATTCTGAGTTCTTTTCATATCTCACAAGCAGTGCCTGCTTCAGGATTTCATAATCTTCCTGGTCATCTCTTGAGAGCTTCAAATACACATCGTAGGCCACACCTCTCAATCCCTGAGATAGTTTAAGACTCCATTTTTCTTTCACTAAGCCATAGGTAGTGGCTAATCTTTCGTATCTATCCAGGTACGACTCGATGGCGTCTTCTTTCTCAACAAATGGGTCCAGATGAAAATTCATGGCCCCACTTGAGGTGCTCTGGCTGGAGCTACTCTCAGAGTGAGGTGAGCTACCACCATTATTGCCAGTATTTGCCTGAATTTCAAGCTCTTTTAATCTCAACTGATGGTCTCTCTCTGCTTGTAATTTCCTTTCCTCAGCTTCAGCCTCCCATTTCTTGGCCTCAATTTCTAATCTTTTGGTTTCTCTCTCTCAGCTTCCAGTCTTTTGTCTTCTCTCTCAGCTTCCAGTCTTTTGGCTTCTCTTTCAGCTTCCAGCCTTTTGGCTTCTCTCTCAGCTTCCGCTTGCAACCGCCTTTCTTCAGCCTCTAATTTCTTTGCTTCTCTATCAGCCTCTAATTTCCTTGCTTCAGTCTCTAATTGCAACTTTCTTTCTTCCCTATCCATATGTTTGTCCACTTCTGTTGTGACATACTGAGTGAGAGCATCACCTGTAATATTTAATTCCTTACCCATCTGCATGATTGCAGTCCTGAACTTCACCAGATCAGCCATGGCGTTACTTAGATAGGGTATGTATATTTACTATAACCCAATTATTGTAATTAAACTTAATTAATTTAAATGAACAAAAAAATTTCCGTGCAACTTTGTGAGCATCAACTATTTACTGAGTACTAAATGGTACTCCTCCTAAGAAAATAATTTTGTAAAAATCCTATAATGATTTTTTTCAAAAAAAAAAAAAAAAAAAAAAATTTATTTTCTTATGTTACCTATGGTTGGCACAAGTTAGAGTGTAGATAGATGAATAGACTAAGTATGGCTCAAGATATACAGAAATATCCCAGGAACGAGCCCCCAGTGTAGCGAGAGGTTTTATTTGGCTCTTGGATCAGTATAGTACTGACAATTACAGAAATAGAATTCCTGCAGAAAATGGTGAAGTCCCAGTGTCTGAGAGAACTACTGGTATCACAAATTAGTTACGGCTGTGAATGTTCTGATCTCGAAACAATAGTAGAGAGGAGACCGACATAAAGTGCCACCTCCGCTGTGTAACTAACTGTGATATTAATAAACAAGGAAACAGATTTTTACTTAACAATGATAAAATTGACAAGTCGTTCAAAATACAATTTCCTTATATTTTATTTAGTATATATATACACTATCTACTCTGGTGCAGAAAGGTGAATGTTGCAAAAAAATGGAATGAAATGAATTGGTAAGTTTACATATGATTTACAAATATTTATATTTATAAATATTACAACACGTTTTCCAATTATAGGAACAAAAAATTATATCAGCTGTGCTGTTAATTAAGGATATAACGTTTATCAGCTATGCTGTTATTTACGTATAATTTATCCACTATGATCTTATTATTGTCTCTTGCTACGCTAATTCACGTTTTCTTCATTGACAGTTCTATGCTCACAATGCCGACAGAAATGGTACTAATGTGTACTCATCTCTCTTAAGTCTGTTCTTCTTTGTTTGGTTCACACCACCGGCAGAGTATCGTTCCTTTAGCCCACCCAAGACTGAGGGGGACCAAAGATGTAGAGTCTGGTCAACCTCTATGCTCCTGCGGAGTTCCAGGCAGCGGATTGACTCGAACATACGACCTCAGGTTTTTAGGACACAATTAAACCTGTAACAAAGCAAAAATAGGGGCTAATTTCTGTCCTCAAGCCCACCTATTTCTAGTGTGAGTGAAATGAGCGTGTCTCCGATGTATGCATGTGGGATGAATGACAACATGGCTCAGTATGATTTAGCAATAGCGAGACAAGACAGGTGTCTACTTGCAAAACATTCTTTCTGATAAACTAATACATGGATACATTCAATAATATAGATTCAATACATGAATACATTTTATACATGAATACATCCCATAATATAAATCAATACATGAATAAATCCAATAATATGTACACCTAGGTGTGATACAACAATGTCCTTCCCCCTATACTATATCACGCCCTCTCTGACAATAGCTGGTAACATATATCCTAACAATATTGTTATGTTCTTATGATAGGAGTATATGAGACGAGGACTGGTTGGTGATATATCAGGTTGGAGTTATAGGATACAATAGATTGGAGTTAGATGCGACAATAGAATGAGTCCTGACAAGGACTGTTTTGGTTATATTGGAGTTGGTCTTATCTGAGACAATAGATTGAGTCCAATAATTGAGATGCGACAATAGGACTGTGTTTTGGTTATATTGGTTATAGAGACAATAGATTGAGTTATAGAAGACAGGTTATAGGAGACAATAGATTGAGTCCTAACAAGGACTGTTTTGGTTATATTTACAGTTTGGAATTATCAGAGACAATAGACTGAAGTTATAGACTGACAATAGATTGAAGTATAGGAGACAATAGGTTGAAGTATGAGTCCTATTAGTCTTCGTCTATTCAATCATAATAGGAAATACAATCATTATACTTAATTCCCCCCCAAGATACAATCAGTAACCTGATAGGTAGTATAAATGACACACAACAAATACCAACGGTTATCGTAAAAATATTTACCCTCCTAAGATTTTAAACTGGCCAGGTTTTGACGCGACTTAGTGAAGTAGGTTGCAGGTCGATGCCCTCAGGTAAGTTACCATAAATCAAGGTGACAGCTTCTCCCTCTTCAGTCTGTATTTCTGGCGTCAAGTTCGGGGTTGCGTGGTTAGCATAAAATCCGCCCGATTATATAGTCAAGTAACTACTTGAGGAAAGCTTTCGGTTGGTTCCTGGCGGAGCAAGTTGATTGGTTTCCTCCGGTTTTGTACCTGGTCTCATACAGCCTAATTTTATTCAGTTTTCATCGGCCATCTTGCGTGAACAAGATGGCCGTTAATTTATTCTGTCTCAGAGACTGGTGAACGTTGATCGTTGATTGGTTGAAGCAAATCTGTATCTCGACATAGTGATTAACAAAGTAGTGGGTTACACTTCGTTTCACGACAGGGTGCTTGCATAGAACAGAAGGATTAAGATGGCATGACAAGGTCACTGTTACGGGAGGGGCCGCCAAACTCAGGCTGTGATTATGATAAATTAACAACTGTATAATGATCGATCAATCTGGCTCGTAAAAAGGCTAACTCCAGTAACATTTAAGTTTGTGACACAAGTGCATTAACTGCCGATCGGAAGTATTTATTTACGTGACAATAACACAATTTCCAGTACAATGAAGTGGACTTCTTCACAAACACTGCAATACTTTTTGACTTCATCCCATCTACAAACATAGAGCGTCCATTATTTATATATATATATATATATATGTATATATATATATATATTATATATATATATATATATATATATATATTATATATATATATATTATAATATATATATATATATATATATATATATATATATATATATAATGTCACAGTATAGATGTTCTACAAAATATTAAGTTGGTCACGCTGTGAGTGGTGACATTGAGATAATTTAAAAACCCGTTTTGGTCATGTGACCTGAAAGGAAGTACACCCGAATTCTGGCGTGGAAAGTGAGTTGAGTTTCTGGATACCGACCGGAGAGGTCGCTGTGTTGTTCCCTGTCAGCATTTTCGCTGGGATATTTGGATGCCATTATTGTCCATGGATAGTGCTTGTCATTTATTCATGTGGTCAAGTTTAGTTTGCATATGTCTAGAACAGTGGTGTAGTTTCTAGCAGCATTCTTTCGTAATTCATTGATGAGAAGTCATTTGTAGTTAAGTATGGCTTTATTAGATTGCAGAACTTAGCCGGTGAGCGAAAGTCATTGTTCACTCGGTGTGACATACCCGCAGTTGTGATAATGGTAAATTGTGTTGTTGATTATCGCAAGTTATTTTGGCATCCATGTTGCATTGTGTTGCATATGTATTTCTAGCCATGTGTTGGCTACGTTGTGTGCATGATTATTTATTAAAGGGAACTTAGCCTGGTACAGGTGTTATGGTGAGTTTATGTCAGCTAGTCTCTGTTGTGGTCATACTCTTAGATAACGAGTCTTGATATTGCTAGTATTATGATCCATATGCTGATGGTGATAAATCCACAATATTACTAGTTTTGACAATATATATATATATATTATCTTCACACATGTACAAAATGCTTCATACATGACTTATAAGTGGCTTATATATGAAAGCCTTATACTTGCTCTACATGCATCCATGTCAGTTCCCTTGGGATCGTACTTTAAATCAACCTAACACTGCAAAAAAACTCCATACACAGTTAGATCCACCAACAACAATGATCTTTTATCTCCAGTGTATACAACACACGTCACCACATAACAAGGCAAAATTCACACTCTGATGCATTTTTGCACAACAAATATCTTCAAATATAACTTCCCATCTGACATGTGAAAATGCATCGTCACAGTCACCAATGTGGAAATGACGACGACAACAACCAAACAGGTGCCTGTGAAACAGAAGATGAGATGAAGAAGATGCTGGTGACTGATATGACACACAGTGAAAAAAAAAACCCTGCTGATAGCATTTTAAGGCAATCCCAAAGTAAGAGAGATATAAGGAGACTAAACAACACAAGGGGATGATTTTGAGCAGAACAATTACCACGAACAAACCAAAGTTAAAGCATCATTCACCTTATCCAGATTGTATCCAAGTTTATCCTTCAAACGTTTCAGTTCTGCAAAATTTGTGGTGTTCGAGGACAACTTGCTGAAGATGCCACCATCATCACCACCACTGGAAGTAACACTGCTCAGATGGTCTGATATAAGCATCACTGGCTTGCTGTTGTTGTTGATGTTGGCATCGGCTACCTTACTGCCAGGTGTGGTGACAATGCCTGATTCTCTCACCTGAGTATAATGTTTAAAATGAAAAATAGTTAGAGAGAAATATTAGAGCAATGCCCCATGTAGTTCCTGGGGTTCTCTGAGGAGATAATGGGAAATATAAAAAATAAAAATAAAATATTTTAAACACACGCTTAAGCGCTTATCATATATTTTATCCATAAGTGTCTAATGAAGTATAAAGCAGAAGTTAATTACATGCAGAATCAGCGCCCCATGCTTTTTGTCAATTTGATGTTACATTTTTTGACTGCAAGCTATAAACTCTTTGAAAAATTATTTTTGGGTTTTTAGTGCCTTAACTCTTTAAGTCCCAATCGACTTTATAAAGGCTCAGGGGTTAGACGCGCTTGGCCCAATCGACTTTAAAAAGCCTTTAGTATATGTGCCTCTGTTTGAGACTGTTTCTAATTATAACTACCCACAAAGTCATTTCCGACTGCAAGTACATTCTTTTAAATACCGCATGTGTTTAAGAGTGAACGTGTTTCTGTTTTGAGATATTTATTTTAGATTTTTTTAAGCGCATATCCTCCATTTTACCTTGAATAAATAATCATTTTTTTTAAGCGCATATCCTCCATTTTACCTTGAATAACTAATCATTTTTCAATGAAAGCTTTTATACTTGTAGCACAAGAGTAAAGTACATCCAATTACCTTCAGTTTCATATACAACAACAAAGTTATTTATGCATATGAACATTTTTAAAAATTATTTCCAAACAACAACAATAAAAACGCACTGGGGTGGCCATTTTTGCTTGGGCCAAACCCACTTTTTTGCTTGGGACTGAAAGAGTTAAAATGTGTGTTTAAAATATATATATATATTTTTTTCTTCTTTTTAGTGTTAGAAAAATTATGACATACTAAAACATAAACAATATTTTTAGTTATTGTAAATCTGGTCTAACATTTCTTAAGCGATCCATTTATTTTAGAGTGTCAATATTACCTGTTAATTTGGTGCAATCAATTTCTTCAATTTGAAGGCCATCTAGAGATCAAACTCAACTTTCCCTTGATTCATAATTTTATAATTTGGATTGTTTCCCTTGATTTAGCTAGACACTTGTTTGAGTACTGCCCTGTTTTATGCATAGAAAAAAATAAAGCACACCACGTAGATGAATTTTTAATTAACTTGATTATGGCCCCTGATTTGTTTACATTTCTCTACGAAAAACTTTAATTACTCATAATGTTATAATTACAATATTAAATTATTAAATAATTGACTGATTATTGTATTGTCATCTGGAATACACAACTATGCCAAGTTTCAGAGCTATTGCTCATCTGGAAGTGATTGAAAAATCAATTGCAAGATTTGAAAGTGACATGAAAGTGACATACAAGTGAAGTTAAATAAAAGCGTGTAAAAAAAGGACTGATTTGTTACACATTTTTCTGAAAGTATTGATCCTATATACCAAAAAGTGACAAGCTTGATTTGTTGGATGCTATAAAAGAGGCTCTTGAAATGTGGATATACAGAAGAATGGGGCGTATCTCATGGAAAGAGATGAAAACAAATAAGGAGGTCCTAGAAAATCTAGGTATGAAAAGAGAACTAATGAGGGAGGTCAAAGTTCGGCAGCTAAAATACTTTGGCCACATAAAAGGCATAACACCTTGCAGAAGACCATAACAGAAGGGAGAGTTGAAGGCAAACGTGCAAGGGGAAGACAGCGCTATAAGTGGGAAGATAACATCAAAAGATGGACAGGAAAGAGTCTATCAGAGTGCACCACCAAGACAAGAGACAGAAGACGTTGGAGATCCATTACAGCCAACCTTCGTTGTGGAGATGGCAACTGATGATGATGATGATAAAAGAAACTTTAATGACAAGAACCAGACAAACGCCAGTGGAACAAGAGATAAGAAGAAGTCGCTAGCGATGTATAGGACACACATTGAGGAAACATGCTGATAGCAATACAAGGCGGTCCTTGTTCTGGAATCCCCAGGTAAAGAGAGGCAGAGGTAGACCAAAAAACACATGGAGAAGAGAACTAGATACAGAAATGAAAATGATGAGGAAGTCACAGAAAGAACTTGAGCTGATGGCACATGACAGGAGGACTTGGCATGTTTGTTGAAGGCCTATGCTCCTTAGGGAGCTAAAGGGTATTGATTGATTGATTTATGAAATTTCTGAAAAAATATACTCATGGAACAAAGTAAGTGTGCAACACTTTATAGGGCACTGTGCGTGATTTCATGGAAGAAATTAAATAAAAGTTGGCACACAATGTGGTTGAATATTGAATAAAAGACCAAGTGATCACTTTGATTTTAGTGAAAGTGTCTTGAAAGAAAGATAAAAACTAAAGTCAGTGTGGCATCCCCACGAAAAAATGAAATCTTGATTTCAGTACCGTGTATGTCCACCTTGAGCTGTTATCACTGCTTGACAGCGCCTTCTCATCGAGCCAATGACACATTGGATCTGTTGTTGGGGGATGTTATTCCATTCTTCTTGCAACGCTTGTGCTAACTGGTGGTGGTTTTCAGGAGGATTTTGTCTTCTTCGCAGCCTACGCTCCAGTTCGTCCCACAGGTGCTCGATGGGAGAAAGGTCCGGGGAAACAGGTCTTAAACCTGGAATGTTCCTGGCAGTCCATGTTGCCTGAATAAACCTGTTACGCAAGTGCATAAGGCGTATGTAACGGTCTTGTGCAGGGGTGGTAACTCGTGGTCGGCCACTTCTATGGCGATCAGCAGTGGATCCAGTTTGGTGGAAACGAGCTTGAATGCGTGATATAGTGTTCCTGTGAACATTGAAATGTTGTGATACAGCTAATATAGTCGCTCCAGCAGCTAACATCCCTATAGCTATTGCTCGCTGTTGTTGGTTCAATCTTGGCATTGTCAAAAAAGATGTTTCTGTTGGACTCTTGGTACTCTCTATTTCAACGATTACGTTTTCACATGCTTGTGATTAGAGCTACACACTTACCTTCCTTGTATCTGTGATAAATTCTCCCCTACGGCACTTTTCACGTGATTTATCTTGTACCGTGATTATCTCCCCATGAATAGTGCGATCCAATTGTAATTGCACGGGTAAGTGAACAACACTCACACAGAAATGTGTGCCAACTTGCATTTGAGTTCACCCAAGAACACACGCACAGTGCCCTGTTGAGTGCTGCACACTTACTTTTTTCCATGAGTATATATTAAAAAGTTGAGCAAATGATTCTCTGCTTACCTTATACTCCTGGTGAATTTTCTGAGACTCATGATCAGAATACTCCCCAGAACTAGCAATGCTTCCCTCCCTGGACCTATCAGTGGTCAATGTCGTGTCTTCGCTGTCAGAAACCACTGGGATCCCTGCAGCTCTGGCAGCCTGCACGCTTATGGGACGGTCTTTGACTGTGTAACTGCCTGCAGTACTAATGTCTGTGGGTAAATAATCATAAAGATAATTTTTATATACATGATAAGTGTTTACTCAAGTGTTACATAGCTAAATGGTTTTCGGTGCTTTTTAATGATAACATTTCTTAACCCTCAAAAGACAAAATATAATGAAATCAACAGCCCACTGTTTGGTTTGGTTTGGTTTGGTTTAAGGACCATTTTCACTGTATATGGACAACTCCTTAAGTGCTTCAATCTCCTCCCTTAGATCACACATAAGGAGGATCTTAGCACAGTTCACGAACTCTTTGGCACCAGCGAGGATCCCAATGTGTGCATATAGGCATCACACATTCTATATACATATTTTTTTGTGATGGGTAAGTTTCCTAATTTTTAATTATGCCAGGGCAGCGGCCATATGGCCTACTCTAGATTTCAAACTGCCGAGGAATTTTTAACATGCGCAACTTGCATACAGGACCACTTATTGTTTCACCCTTATCCGAGAAAGCAAGGCATCCAATCTCACTGCCCAGGAGATCTGGGAGGAGTATAACATCATTAGGAACCACTGGTTCTGAAAAAAATTTCCATCAATTATATTCCCTGTGCTGGGAGTGAACCTGGTACCTTTAGAATTAGCGGTGGACACTATACTACTAAGCCACTGTGACCCCCCAGCCCACTGTTACTTTGAATGAATGAAGATGGAAAATATTTTCTGGGACAATATAAAAAACATTACGATGTAAATGCTGCAAACAAATAAACAGATAAACTGTGCAATGACCGTTCTGGCGGAAATAACAGCTACAAATTTTGTGATGAGCATCACGATAAAATGACCACAACTATTCAATTTGTATTTATCATGAGCTGCCAAGTGATAGCATGTTGCCTTTTCTGGTCCCTTCCACCCCCAACACCAATGTTGCTAAGATTACAAGACAGTATATGTTCTGGAATCCTCATGTTAAGAGAAACAGAGCGAGACAAAAAACACATGGTAAAATGTCATTGGAGACAGACATTAAGGAATTAAAAAAAGATTTTGATCACAGGGCAAAGGACCCAAACAAAGACTTGGGGATCTAGAAGGGGAAAACCGTGGCTCAGAGGTATGGTATCCGCCTCTAATTCTAAAGATACCGGGTTCACTCCCAGCACAGGGAATGTAATTGATGGAATTTTTTTCAGAACCAGTGGTTCCTAATGATGTCATACTCCTCCCTGATCTCCTGGGTAGTGAGATTGGATGCCTTGCCTTCTCAGATAAGGGTGAAACAATAAGTGGGTCCTATTTGCAGTTGCGCTCGAAGAAAACAACTCAGAAGTCAATGATGATGGGCTTGGTAGAAACTAAAGGGAAAGCCAAGACAAGGAATGGACTGGACTTGACAGGGGCATCGACAGAAAGACTGACTCAGTGGTGTTTGAAGATCAACATTTGAGGCTAAATTCCAAAATGAAAGGCACAATGAGAGATAGAAAGAAGAAAGATGTAGAATCAGTCTCATATGGAAGTTCTGTTCTGTCTTACAAACCTCCAGGAGTGATGATGACTATCACAAACAGCATCAATGGCTTAGAAATACTGAGAAAACAGAAGGAGGATTCATACTAAACAATGAAGTGACAGCCAAAAAAGATCTTATTGTTTTCTCTACTGTGTGAAATGTGTAGCTCTGAATAGCAAAAAATATAATCATATTAATGCTTTGTACTGTAAAAAAAGTAATCCTATAGCAGATATTACTGTAGGGGAGTGAAGTGTTGGAGAGTTCACCATACTAGGTCCAGCATTGAGGTCGGGGTGACCAGTTTTCTTCCTCACTGCCTTTTCCTTCCCTAACTAAAAGTCAGATACCCATTTACAGCTGTGTAAACTGGAGCATGTCTGCACCATGATTAGAACTCTGCACCTTTGCCATGAGAGGCCAGCGCTCTAACCTGTGTCAATCTGACTCTCAATTTGTACAGTACAAACACTAAATTTAAAATATACGAGAGCTGCATAATTTCTGTACGGTGCAGAATGCTGGAAAGTAACAGAAAAGGAAATGTCCAAATTGTCCTCTTTCCAAGGATAATTCTTCAAATTTTCTGGCCGAACATCATCACCAACCATAAAAATGCTAACTCAGAGCCACCACGAAGACATGCGCACCATCATAGTGGGTAGATGCTGGAATTGGGTATGCCACTTCCTCAGAAGAGACCCTGACACCATTCCCAGAACTGCCATGCTATGGACTTCAGAAAGAAAGCAAAAGCAAGGATGGCCAAAAGCCACCTGGTGCAGAACTGTGGGGGCAGAGATGCTAAGCATGAACCAGAGCTGGCGCACCACACGAAGGATGGCTGTCGAACTAGCAAATTGAGACAGTTTGTTGCTGCCCTACAAGACACCACCAGGCATGTTGGCCACTGATTGCTTTGTGAGTCAGTGGTCAAGGACCAAAGAAGAAAGTAATGTAATCTTAATTTGATGAGTAAGTAATATAATCTTATTACCTCTGCCCAGGTCTGACTGTGAAACACTTCCCGATTTTCCTTGCCTGGACATGGTTTCCAATGAAATGTCTAATGAAATGTCTGTCTTTAAATCTGGCCCAACCACGAAGGCCTCATAAGTTCTACCCCGAGGACTCTGTGACTGAGGCTTAATGTAAGGTGACTGGCTTCTTCCACCTGCAACATCAAGAATATATCATGCATGGAATGACTTTTTCGGCCTTCTACTTCTCTTAACCTGGTAACCCAGAACAAGTACTGCACAGTAACTTATCAGGCTTCCTCAATATATGTCAAATCTATCGCCAGCATCTTCTACCAAGACAGACCAAATTATAACTTGCAGACTGCAAACTGGCCACTTTAGACTCAAATATGATCTATCCAAAATAAAATGATATATTGGACAGAGTTTCAAGAATACTGAGAAACAAAACACACAACAGCACCTATCACAGTGTTCCAATGAAGTTCACTTTTAATGGACATTGTAGTTTTCCCATGTTTGATGCAAGGAATTTTCTGTAGCTTAGAGTTATCACATACTATTAAAGTTTACAGGTATGATCTTTTCAAGTTTTTTTTTTTTTTTAAATACGGTAAGGTTATACATAGTTGTAAAGGAAATTGAATGAGTGTGACAGAGTTATGTAAATACATATTACATGTATCCGCACGTCTCACGGCTGTTTGTGCCCTATACCAGTGTGATACTATACTGTAATTTATTTTTTCAGAAGGCCCCATGTCTTTCTCTTTGCATTATTTATACACTATTTCTAGGAGGGATTACAGGTAATCCTTCTCCATGTTTCTTCTCCTTCTATTAATTACGTTTTTTTCAAGATGAGATCACGATGGAGTTTGATCTATGTGTTTAGAATGGGGGTGTAGGGAATTAGAAAGTATTATTCTAGATTAAGATTATAGAGGCTAGATCAGGATTTGCACCAGTGTCCTTTTTTTAAAGATATTGCGTGGCCATATACGCATTTTTCGGGAGTTAAATTATTTGCGGCCATTTTTGCTTCATTTCCGCAGTATAGGGCT
Organism: Oreohelix idahoensis; assembly: GCA_024509875.1. NCBI lineage: Eukaryota > Metazoa > Mollusca > Gastropoda > Stylommatophora > Oreohelicidae > Oreohelix > Oreohelix idahoensis. The sequence goes on along the minus strand of JAMPIV010004255.1, from coordinate 55,200 downwards.
AGGACCAATTCCCGGTTTTTTGTCTAGCAGAAACTGGTTGCATCAGAAAGATCTAAGGTTCTGATTGGCTGAGAGCTAACTGCAGTTGAAATGCAGAGCGCCCATTGGCTTTAGAACCACGCCGCGCATATGACGTCATGAAGTCGGCGCGTGGGGGTCTTGATTATAAAAGGCCTATATTTCATAGCCTCTTTCTCTTTTAATGAAAAATTGCCAAAGCCTGGTGCCAGAAGCATATTGTCGATTGCCTTCAGTTGGACATTCGAGATTTGGTAAGCATGAATTTTTGCGTGAGGACTTTATTTAATTTTTCTAGTCCTAGCCGATCATTTAAGTTTCTTTGGGCAGTTTAGTTTAATTTAATTCTTAACTCCAGAGCCATCAATTCGATCTGAGTGATAGACATGAGAAACTAGGTCCATTTAATTCCTTGTTGAAAGAATAGCGGCATGGTTTAAAAGTTGAGATATCACCATGCTTGGTATTATTGCAAAAACAGGTCTGCAGAGAAACCCGCATCTGCGAATCATTTGTATTTACAGAATAGTCGGGAGCGTGTGTAATGTGTATTTTTATTTGTGATTTTAGTGAGAGTATTGATGCTCGCTATTTATATAGTTACGCATATATCTGTGGACGGAAGTGATAGAGGTATTAATTGGAGCACATGTGTGCTATCAGTAATGAATGTATGCAGGAGCGCGTGGTTGAAAAACTGCGGCACCACGTGGCTGAACTACGGGGTTTTCAATTTGATAATCGGGGGTTATGTATAACTTTTGACGGCAGGTAGATGCTAGCGTAAACAGGATTATATGTTATTGATTGTGCATTATTGTTCTGTGAATTCAGAAGATGGGAGAAGTAATTTTAAAGGGAATTATTTTGTATTACATTTTGAATGTGATTACTATTATTGACGGGAATTTTAGGAATTCCTAGAGAAGGCTAGTTTTAGTTGTGTTAAACATTACGGCATTAGTGTCAGCGTAAGAAGTAGGCCACAGTACGTCTGCCCAGACGGGCCATTGAAAATATTGTTGTTGCTCGGAGTTAGTCAGGCAGAACAAGCGATCTGGGTTAGCCAATGTTTACTTTGTAGGCTCAGGTAGAGAGGGGAGTTACGTGGTGAAGAGTAAGGAAGTTAATTGTTATTTGAAATGTATTATTATGGTTTGTTTAGCTGTTGTTTTGTTTTGTCTAAAACAGCAGGTACCGGCTTTGTGGGAATGAGAGCGGAATTTTGAGACCACAAAATTTCTCCCACGGCAAAGTTGGGGCATTCGCAGAACCGCAAGGGTTTTACGTTAGTTGCCAGTAGTGGAAGGAGAGGAAGAAAATACGTTTTCCCAGCCAGGGGAAGACATTTTCCAGCGAATAGGATTTTTGTGGATAAATCCTGAGCTCTGACGCTCGTTACACACGCAGATTTGGCAGGCTGCCAGCGTTGTGGTAATTTTTATGTTCGTTTCTTCACGGCCATAATAAAGCCGACGGCCCAGTTATAGGTACTCGGGCAGGTAATTTCAGAGTGGTAGAAGTCAGCTACAGTTCCAGTCCAGAATCCAGTGGGGTTCTGTTAAACCTCAGTCATCAATTCCAGAGTTAGTGGAGAGAGAGAGGGTAAACATTCTCTCTACTGAAGTCAGCACAGATAGGCAGAACTGTTAGTTTTGGTGAATCATAGCAGAGGACAGCTGCTGAAGTTTAGAGGTGCAGTTAGTTGTGTTCAGGAGATTCCAGGATAGGCTGTGTAGAACCGAAGTCTGTGCAGAGATTGTGTAGTCACTTCGCCGTCGTTCCAGCTATCAGTGGACTTAGAGTTAGAGTTAGAATTTAGAACAGCTAGTTTGGAGTGTAGGCGACATCAAGTGCAGTGTAGTTCATTTCAGTTAACCTTACCTTCTTTCTCCATACAGGTTGCAATTGTGGGAGAAGGGTTGGGGTTGATGCATTTTTAACTGTGCTTGATTTTGTTTCAGGTGTGCATCCTCGCACTTCATGTATTTTGACATGTATATGAGTTTGTGTATAGGTGTATAATAAACTTGTATAAATTGTAGCTGGCATCAGTCATTTCCTTTAGTACAGTAGCTATATGTTGTCTGTACCTTGGTGTTTGTGAATCTTAATTGAACCTTATCCCCATAGGGTAGTTAGAGGTGGTTCGAGGCCATAGCAATTTAAACGTCCGAAGTGGCGAGGAAAGAATCAACCTCGGTTCTCAACCTCGGAGCCAATGGTCTCAACTTTCACATTTTTGCACTATATTTCTATCTGAATCTATCATTTCAGTCTTTCTTCTTACTATTGTCTTGTCACTATATGTAGACAGTCTCTAGTCCTAAATCCATTTCGTGACAAAGTGGGTGCTATCGTCCGGTGAATCATCTTTGTTACGTTCAATTCTGTGATCTTGACAAAGTGGGTGGCGTCGTCCTTGGGATCATCTTTGTTGGGATCACTTCTAGATTCATAGATTGTCTTTGTAGAAAGTTCTGGAAATAGATTTTCTTTATAATATCCCCTAGACTTGAGCTATATTAAGACTGATCCAGCTATAAGTTTTTTCCACAGGTTACAGTTAGTTAGATGATAGTGGTTGTAAGGTTGTTTATGACTTAGAAGTAATTGATGGCTAATCGAATTTTCTTCTTGACAGGAAAGTAAATTCGGGTTTTGGGTAGCTGGATAACTTGAATTTTTTTCAGGTAGTTATTAGTCAGACTTGGTGTTAGTCTGAGTTCGGGTTTTTGCGACAGCATTTTTCCTAGTAGGTAACGGGAAGTTATGGGGCCTTCACGTCTCTATATTTGTGAGCTTACGGCAGAATTTGCAGGTAACATGGCTGATCTCGATAAAGTACATAAGATTGCACTTGAGGTAGCTAAGTTCATGGAGTATGGTGACAGCGAAATTCCACCCCTTCTGGAATATGCAGAAAGCCTGCAGGGGCAATATGAGGTAGACAACTTATTTGGCAATCGTCTAGCGTTGGCATGGACCTGTGCAAAAGCTGGGGACAGCGAAGCATTCATCCGAGAATTCATAGAACAAGGAATAGAAATGGTCCAGAAATCGGAAAGAAGAAAACAAGAACGGGAAATAGAAAGACAACAATGGGAAAAGGAGCGACTAGAAAGGGACAACCCCTCTGAAAAACTTGCGCCCATAGCAAACGTGTCGGCTCAAACCGCGCCCCAACTCCAGGAAAAGGACTTTCCGTTGGAAATGGACCCGAAGCCCAAACAAGGGAGGGAGTTAAGTAAGGAAAGCAGACCTTGCAACGCTGGGAAGATTACGAAGCGATCCCAGGCGTGGAAACTGCATAACAGGGGGAATAATGCGAGCAAGCATTATAATTCGGATGGCTACCGATTCTCCCATGCTCGTGAGAGAGCACAACATACTCGACACGGAAAGTCGAGGTCAGGGTTCGAATCCCTAATAAGGCATGTTTCGCCAGCTCCCCAGCGGGACAGCGAAAAACAACAGGCAGAGGCGCATTTGCCTGACATCCCTGTGCAGCCTAATGGCAAAACAGTGGTGATTGTGGAAGTACATTCTTTGTCGTCGGGAATTAGGCCCCCGATGGTATTAGCTCCTTCAGGAGAGGGACATACTGACAAGAACTGTATTCAAGGAACAGTAGAACAAGTCACTGAGAGCTTTATCTCAGATTCTCCGCGATCTAACGGGATCTTAAACCGTCAAGTGTCATTGCAGGACACATTCCAACTGACGCCAGTAACTCTCACAGGGGAGGGCAAGGTTGAAGGTAGAACCAGGGTGTTAGACGGAGAGCTCCCGTGGTCTACAGGTTCATCTCACCAACTTTTCAGGCCAGAAAAGAGTGAGAAAAGCGACCTTACGCATTTGCAAGGAGCTATTTTGGAGAGCTCTGTCCCGCTTCATATTGGTAGGGGAAGAGCGATCACAGAACCACTGCCAGGGGCAGATATTACCTATCTTTTCCCCAAGATAGAAGCTACTGGGATCAGTGAGAATTCAGTAGAAACCAAGCAAGAGATCGGAAACTCGACACCAGAGGAACCCGAGATGGGGCATCTTCATTTTAAGGTACCAGCGGTTTCAAACCCGCTGATGAGCAGCAAGGTAGTCGCCATCGCCAGGCCTCTACATAGCAATTCAGTCATGTCAGTTGACCAAGCCAGCATTGCGCCAGACAAGGCAAGGGAAGTTCCAGACCCGCCATTGGAGGGCACAGGTCTGAAGAGAGATCGACTTTCCCACCGGAGCATGGGAGTAGTTATGGAGAGGAAGAAGAAGAAACAGGTGCGCGTTTCTTTGGCCAACAAACTTTTCCAATTTTGGAACAGTGATTCTCGCTCGAGGGACATTACGGTCGGCCGCAGGTATCTCAGGTCAACCAGGTACAGGCCATACAAACGTAAACACCCAGCGGATAGCCTTTATCGGACAGCACATAACCCGCTAATTACCTGTACAGTAGTCAGGGAGTTGTGCGGGAGCTGTACTCCACCAAGGACAAGGACACTTATCAGGAAGAAACCCTGGAGGAGAAAATTAGGTAAACATGGCCAGGTGCACACAGGAAGGAGGTATGTTATGGTTGATTGGCCCAGCCGCCTGCCAGTTGCAGAGCGATTCAAAGACAGAGGGAGAGAAAAGAGGAAGAGCGACCATTTGTGTTGCGGTCGCAAGGCGGTATTCACCAGTTGTGATCTTACAACTTTAGGGCATACCAACAGCTCTGGAGACCTAGATAGGGGCCAGTCTGAAAAGAATACAAGTTCCAGTAATCTAGCACGGAATCCCGTACTTCAAAAGGGGGGAGTAATGTGATACTATACTGTAATTTATTTTTTCAGAAGGCCCCATGTCTTTCTCTTTGCATTATTTATACACTATTTCTAGGAGGGATTACAGGTAATCCTTCTCCATGTTTCTTCTCCTTCTATTATTTACGTTTTTTTCAAGATGAGATCACGATGGAGTTTGATCTATGTGTTTAGAATGGGGGTGTAGGGAATTAGAAAGTATTATTCTAGATTAAGATTATAGAGGCTAGATCAGGATTTGCACCAGTGTCCTTTTTTTAAAGATATTGCGTGGCCATATACGCATTTTTCGGGAGTTAAATTATTTGCGGCCATTTTTGCTTCATTTCCGCAGTATAGGGCTAGGACCAATTCCCGGTTCTTTGTCTAGCAGAAACTGGTTGCATCAGAAAGATCTAAGGTTCTGATTGGCTGAGAGATAACTGCAGTTGAAATGCAGAGCTCCCATTGGCTTTAGAACCACGCCGCGCATATGACGGCATGAAGTCGGCGCGTGGGGGTATTGTTTATAAAAAGGCGTATATTTCATAGCTTCTTTCTCTTTTAATGAAAAAATTGCCAAAGCCGGGTGCCAGAAGCATATTGTCGATTGCCTTCAGTTGGACATTCGAGATTTGGTAAGCATGAATTTTTGCGTGAGGACTTTATTTAATTTTTCTAGTCCTAGCCGATCATTTAAGTTTCTTTGGGCAGTTTAGTTTAATTTAATTCTTAACTCCAGAGCCATCAATTCGATCTGAGTGATAGACATGAGAAACTAGGTCCATTTAATTCCTTGTTGAAAGAATAGCGGCATGGTTTAAAAGTTGAGATATCACCGCTTTGTATTATTGCAAAGTCGGTCGGGAGAGAAACCCGCATCTGCGAATCATATGTATTTACAGAATAGTCGGGAGCGTGTGTAATGTGTATTTTTATTTGTGATTTTAGTGAGAGTATTGATGCTCGCTATTTATATAGTTACGCATATATCTGTGGACGGAAGTGATAGAGGTATTAATTGGAGCACATGTGTGCTATCAGTAATGAATGTATGCAGGAGCGCGTGGTTGAAAAACTGCGGCACCACGTGGCTGAACTACGGGGTTTTCAATTTGATAATCGGGGGTTATGTATAACTTTTGACGGCAGGTAGATGCTAGCGTAAACAGGATTATATGTTATTGATTGTGCATTATTGTTCTGTGAATTCAGAAGATGGGAGAAGTAATTTTAAAGGGAATTATTTTGTATTACATTTTGAATGTGATTACTATTATTGACGGGAATTTTAGGAATTCCTAGAGAAGGCTAGTTTTAGTTGTGTTAAACATTACGGCATTAGTGTCAGCGTAAGAAGTAGGCCACAGTACGTCTGCCCAGACGGGCCATTGAAAATATTGTTGTTGCTCGGAGTTAGTCAGGCAGAACAAGCGATCTGGGTTAGCCAATGTTTACTTTGTAGGCTCAGGTAGAGAGGGGAGTTACGTGGTGAAGAGTAAGGAAGTTAATTGTTATTTGAAATGTATTATTATGGTTTGTTTAGCTGTTGTTTTGTTTTGTCTAAAACAGCAGGTACCGGCTTTGTGGGAATGAGAGCGGAATTTTGAGACCACAAAATTTCTCCCACGGCAAAGTTGGGGCATTCGCAGAACCGCAAGGGTTTTACGTTAGTTGCCAGTAGTGGAAGGAGAGGAAGAAAATACGTTTTCCCAGCCAGGGGAAGACATTTTCCAGCGAATAGGATTTTTGTGGATAAATCCTGAGCTCTGACGCTCGTTACACACGCAGATTTGGCAGGCTGCCAGCGTTGTGGTAATTTTTATGTTCGTTTCTTCACGGCCATAATAAAGCCGACGGCCCAGTTATAGGTACTCGGGCAGGTAATTTCAGAGTGGTAGAAGTCAGCTACAGTTCCAGTCCAGAATCCAGTGGGGTTCTGTTAAACCTCAGCCATCATCAATTCCAGAGTTAGTGGAGAGAGAGAGGGTAAACATTCTCTCTACTGAAGTCAGCACAGATAGGCAGAACTGTTAGTTTTGGTGAATCATAGCAGAGGACAGCTGCTGAAGTTTAGAGGTGCAGTTAGTTGTGTTCAGGAGATTCCAGGATAGGCTGTGTAGAACCGAAGTCTGTGCAGAGATTGTGTAGTCACTTCGCAGTCGTTCCAGCTATCAGTGGACTTAGAGTTAGAGTTAGAATTTAGAACAGCTAGTTTGGAGTGTAGGCGACATCAAGTGCAGTGTAGTTCATTTCAGTTAACCTTACCTTCTTTCTCCATACAGGTTGCAATTGTGGGAGAAGGGTTGGGGTTGATGCATTTTTAACTGTGCTTGATTTTGTTTCAGGTGTGCATCCTCGCACTTCATGTATTTTGACATGTATATGAGTTTGTGTATAGGTGTATAATAAACTTGTATAAATTGTAGCTGGCATCAGTCATTTCCTTTAGTACAGTAGCTATATGTTGTCTGTACCTTGGTGTTTGTGAATCTTAATTGAACCTTATCCCCATAGGGTAGTTAGAGGTGGTTCGAGGCCATAGCAATTTAAACGTCCGAAGTGGCGAGGAAAGAATCAACCTCGGTTCTCAACCTCGGAGCCAATGGTCTCAACTTTCACATTTTTGCACTATATTTCTATCTGAATCTATCATTTCAGTCTTTCTTCTTACTATTGTCTTGTCACTATATGTAGACAGTCTCTAGTCCTAAATCCATTTCGTGACAAAGTGGGTGCTATCGTCCGGTGAATCATCTTTGTTACGTTCAATTCTGTGATCTTGACAAAGTGGGTGGCGTCGTCCTTGGGATCATCTTTGTTGGGATCAATTCTAGATTCATAGATTGTCTCTGTAGAAAGTTCTGGAAATAGATTTTCTTTATAATATCCCCTAGACTTGAGCTATATTAAGACTGATCCAGCTATAAGTTTTTTCCACAGGTTACAGTTAGTAGATGATAGTGTTGTAAGGTTGTTTATGACTTAGAAGTAATTGATGGCTAATCGAATTTTCTTCTTGACAGGAAAGTAAATTCGGGTTTTGGGTAGCTGGATAATTTGAATTTTTTTCAGATAGTTATTAGTCAGACTTGGTGTTAGTCTGAGTTCGGGTTTTTGCGACAGCATTTTTCCTAGTAGGTAACGGGAAGTTATGGGGCCTTCACGTCTCTATATTTGTGAGCTTACGGCAGAATTTGCAGGTAACATGGCTGATCTCGATAAAGTACATAAGATTGCACTTGAGGTAGCTAAGTTCATGGAGTATGGTGACAGCGAAATTCCACCCCTTCTGGAATATGCAGAAAGCCTGCAGGGGCAATATGAGGTAGACAACTTATTTGGCAATCGTCTAGCGTTGGCATGGACCTGTGCAAAAGCTGGGGACAGCGAAGCATTCATCCGAGAATTCATAGAACAAGGAATAGAAATGGTCCAGAAATCGGAAAGAAGAAAACAAGAACGGGAAATAGAAAGACAACAATGGGAAAAGGAGCGACTAGAAAGGGACAACCCCTCTGAAAAACTTGCGCCCATAGCAAACGTGTCGGCTCAAACCGCGCCCCAACTCCAGGAAAAGGACTTTCCGTTGGAAATGGACCCGAAGCCCAAACAAGGGAGGGAGTTAAGTAAGGAAAGCAGACCTTGCAACGCTGGGAAGATTACGAAGCGATCCCAGGCGTGGAAACTGCATAACAGGGGGAATAATGCGAGCAAGCATTATAATTCGGATGGCTACCGATTCTCCCATGCTCGTGAGAGAGCACAACATACTCGACACGGAAAGTCGAGGTCAGGGTTCGAATCCCTAATAAGGCATGTTTCGCCAGCTCCCCAGCAGGACAGCGAAAAACAACAGGCAGAGGCGCATTTGGCTGACATCCCTGTGCAGCCTAATGGCAAAACAGTGGTGATTGTGGAAGTACATTCTTTGTCGTCGAGAATTAGGCCCCCGATGGTATTAGCTCCTTCAGGAGAGGGACATACTGACAAGAACTGTATTCAAGGAACAGTAGAACAAGTCACTGAGAGCTTTATCTCAGATTCTCCGCGATCTAACGGGATCTTAAACCGTCAAGTGTCATTGCAGGACACATTCCAACTGACGCCAGTAACTCTCACAGGGGAGGGCAAGGTTGAAGGTAGAACCAGGGTGTTAGACGGAGAGCTCCCGTGGTCTACAGGTTCATCTCACCAACTTTTCAGGCCAGAAAAGAGTGAGAAAAGCGACCTTACGCATTTGCAAGGAGCTATTTTGGAGAGCTCTGTCCCGCTTCATATTGGTAGGGGAAGAGCGATCACAGAACCACTGCCAGGGGCAGATATTACCTATCTTTTCCCCAAGATAGAAGCTACTGGGATCAGTGAGAATTCAGTAGAAACCAAGCAAGAGATCGGAAACTCGACACCAGAGGAACCCGAGATGGGGCATCTTCATTTTAAGGTACCAGCGGTTTCAAACCCGCTGATGAGCAGCAAGGTAGTCGCCATCGCCAGGCCTCTACATAGCAATTCAGTCATGTCAGTTGACCAAGCCAGCATTGCGCCAGACAAGGCAAGGGAAGTTCCAGACCCGCCATTGGAGGGCACAGGTCTGAAGAGAGATCGACTCTCCCACCGGAGCATGGGAGTAGTTATGGAGAGGAAGAAGAAGAAACAGGTGCGCGTTTCTTTGGCCAACAAACTTTTCCAATTTTGGAACAGTGATTCTCGCTCGAGGGACATTACGGTCGGCCGCAGGTATCTCAGGTCAACCAGGTACAGGCCATACAAACGTAAACACCCAGCGGATAGCCTTTATCGGACAGCACATAACCCGCTAATTACCTGTACAGTAGTCAGGGAGTTGTGCGGGAGCTGTACTCCACCAAGGACAAGGACACTTATCAGGAAGAAACCCTGGAGGAGAAAATTAGGTAAACATGGCCAGGTGCACACAGGAAGGAGGTATGTTATGGTTGATTGGCCCAGCCGCCTGCCAGTTGCAGAGCGATTCAAAGACAGAGGGAGAGAAAAGAGGAAGAGCGACCATTTGTGTTGCGGTCGCAAGGCGGTATTCACCAGTTGTGATCTTACAACTTTAGGGCATACCAACAGCTCTGGAGACCTAGATAGGGGCCAGTCTGAAAAGAATACAAGTTCCAGTAATCTAGCACGGAATCCCGTACTTCAAAAGGGGGGAGTAATGTGATACTATACTGTAATTTATTTTTTCAGAAGGCCCCATGTCTTTCTCTTTGCATTATTTATACACTATTTCTAGGAGGGATTACAGGTAATCCTTCTCCATGTTTCTTCTCCTTCTATTAATTACGTTTTTTTCAAAGATGAGATCACAATGGAGTTTGATCTATGTGTTTAGAATGGGGGTGTAGGGAATTAGAAAGTATTATTCTAGATTAAGATTATAGAGGCTAGATCAGGATTTGCACCAGTGTCCTTTTTTTAAAGATATTGCGTGGCCATATACGCATTTTTCGGGAGTTAAATTATTTGCGGCCATTTTTGCTTCATTTCCGCAGTATAGGGCTAGGACCAATTCCCGGGTCTTTGTCTAGCAGAAACTGGTTGCATCAGAAAGATCTAAGGTTCTGATTGGCGGAGAGCTAACTGCAGTTGAAATGCAGAGCGCCCATTGGCTTTAGAACCACGCCGCGCATATGACGTCATGAAGTCGGCGCGTGGGGGTCTTGATTATAAAAGGCCTATATTTCATAGCCTCTTTCTCTTTTAATGAAAAATTGCCAAAGCCGGGTGCCAGAAGCATATTGTCGATTGCCTTCAGTTGGACATTCGAGATTTGGTAAGCATGAATTTTTGCGTGAGGACTTTATTTAATTTTTCTAGTCCTAGCCGATCATTTAAGTTTCTTTGGGCAGTTTAGTTTAATTTAATTCTTAACTCCAGAGCCATCAATTCGATCTGAGTGATAGACATGAGAAACTAGGTCCATTTAATTCCTTGTTGAAAGAATAGCGGCATGGTTTAAAAGTTGCGAGGTTTCGGCCATGCTTGGATCTATTTCAAAAACAGGTCTGCAGAGAAACCCGCATCTGCGAATTTTATTTATTTACAGAATAGTCGGGAGCGTGTAATGTGTATTTTTATTTGTGATTTTAGTGAGAGTATTGATGCTCGCTATTTATATAGTTACGCATATATCTGTGGACGGAAGTGATAGAGGTATTAATTGGAGCACATGTGTGCTATCAGTAATGAATGTATGCAGGAGCGCGTGGTTGAAAAACTGCGGCACCACGTGGCTGAACTACGGGGTTTTCAATTTGATAATCGGGGGTTATGTATAACTTTTGACGGCAGGTAGATGCTAGCGTAAACAGGATTATATGTTATTGATTGTGCATTATTGTTCTGTGAATTCAGAAGATGGGAGAAGTAATTTTAAAGGGAATTATTTTGTATTACATTTTGAATGTGATTACTATTATTGACGGGAATTTTAGGAATTCCTAGAGAAGGCTAGTTTTAGTTGTGTTAAACATTACGGCATTAGTGTCAGCGTAAGAAGTAGGCCACAGTACGTCTGCCCAGACGGGCCATTGAAAATATTGTTGTTGCTCGGAGTTAGTCAGGCAGAACAAGCGATCTGGGTTAGCCAATGTTTACTTTGTAGGCTCAGGTAGAGAGGGGAGTTACATGGTGAAGAGTAAGGAAGTTAATTGTTATTTGAAATGTATTATTATGGTTTGTTTAGCTGTTGGTTTGTTTTGTCTAAAAACAGCAGGTACCGGCTTTGTGGGAATGAGAGCGGAATTTTGAGACCACAAAATTTCTCCCACGGCAAAGTTGGGGCATTCGCAGAACCGCAAGGGTTTTACGTTAGTTGCCAGTAGTGGAAGGAGAGGAAGAAAATATGTTTTCCCAGCCAGGGGAAGACATTTTCCAGCGAATAGGATTTTTGTGGATAAATCCTGAGCTCTGACGCTCGTTACACACGCAGATTTGGCAGGCTGCCAGCGTTGTGGTAATTTTTATGTTCGTTTCTTCACGGCCATAATAAAGCCGACGGCCCAGTTATAGGTACTCGGGCGGGTAATTTCAGAGCGGTAGAAGTCAGCTACAGTTCCAGTCCAGAATCCAGTGGGGTTCTGTTAAACCTCAGTCATCAATTCCAGAGTTAGTGGAGAGAGAGAGGGTAAACATTCTCTCTACTGAAGTCAGCACAGATAGGCAGAACTGTTAGTTTTGGTGAATCATAGCAGAGGACAGCTGCTGAAGTTTAGAGGTGCAGTTAGTTGTGTTCAGGAGATTCCAGGATAGGCTGTGTAGAACCGAAGTCTGTGCAGAGATTGTGTAGTCACTTCGCCGTCGTTCCAGCTATCAGTGGACTTAGAGTTAGAGTTAGAATTTAGTACAGCTAGTTTGGAGTGTAGGCGACATCAAGTGCAGTGTAGTTCATTTCAGTTAACCTTACCTTCTTTCTCCATACAGGTTGCAATTGTGGGAGAAGGGTTGGGGTTGATGCATTTTTAACTGTGCTTGATTTTGTTTCAGGTGTGCATCCTCGCACTTCATGTATTTTGACATGTATATGAGTTTGTGTATAGGTGTATAATAAACTTGTATAAATTGTAGCTGGCATCAGTCATTTCCTTTAGTACAGTAGCTATATGTTGTCTGTACCTTGGTGTTTGTGAATCTTAATTGAACCTTATCCCCATAGGGTAGTTAGAGGTGGTTCGAGGCCATAGCAATTTAAACGTCCGAAGTGGCGAGGAAAGAATCAACCTCGGTTCTCAACCTCGGAGCCAATGGTCTCAACTTTCACATTTTTGCACTATATTTCTATCTGAATCTATCATTTCAGTCTTTCTTCTTACTATTGTCTTGTCACTATATGTAGACAGTCTCTAGTCCTAAATCCATTTCGTGACAACCAGAGCGCTCTTTTAGTTTCGGTGACCGGAATTCTGACACCGGGTATAAAATTTTCGTGTACACCGTAAAAGACTATTTAAGTTTTTGGCGGGGAAAATCAGCTGATGTGTGTGTAAAACCAGTAAAATATAAATCATTACACACTCGTTCTGGATAAACACAGCGCTAAAATTCTTTTGTGTACTATAACTTTGTTCTCTGCTCTATTTTTGATTGCATTTTTATTTGTTTGAAATTAGTTTTGACGGAGTTACAGACTTTTGAAAACAGCGTCATCATTTGAGGAAATTCATAAAATAAGTAATCTTTTTATTAATTTAATATCTAAAAATCGGCCCATTCGTTTGAGTTTATAATTATAAAGACTTCTCGAAGGGAAGCTAAAGATTATTTCCACATACTTTTTTTTTTGGTTTCATATCTTGAGAATGTGTGGTAGTCAGTTTTGTGAGTTTGGCATTACAAGAACAAGCATATTGTCACCAGATTTTATAGCATTTAAATTACTGTAAACGCATTCCTGATACTCACAAATCTTAAATAAGGTTGTAACAAAATAACTTTGTAAAGCACCATCTGTTTTTGCATTTTCATTCATTTATAATGATATTTAGCTACGTATATAAGCGTCAGAAAACATGTAAATCTATAGATAGATTACTTCTACATACTTTCTTCTATCTTTCAAGTCTTGTTAATCTTGTATTTATAATATGAATTTTTTTTTTAATTGTGTGTGAGATAAGGACTGTTCCATTAGTGTTCTTTGGTAGACAATCCTGTGCACACGACGGCTGCCAAAGAATTCTTCTTCTTCTTCCTCGTTTGCCTTCAGACTTCCACATTTATGACTCTAATAAAGGCAGTAGTCAACCCAAGGCTTCCAACATCTCCAAACAGTTTTTCGTTGACAGAAGTGGGTTGATGCCATATGCTACTCCGTTCATTACTGTAGGTTGGGCAGTATTGCAGCAGGTGTTCGACTGTCATTGGGCTGGTACCGCAGGTGCAGAGATCTGTTGCACCAATTTTGTATTTGTGGTACAGATGGTATCTCAATCTGTTGTGACCAGTGCGTAGCCGAAAAATGATGACCTGTTCTTTTCTGGATAGTTGATGATATGCATCATTTTTCAAATGTCCCGGGTGCTCTCTTTCCCATTTGGACTTGAATGTAGCCTTTATAGTAGTCTTTGCCGTTGCGTAAGTTCATCTCATGGCGGTTTGCGTTGCACTATGTTTGTATATCTTCTTTCATTCACAGATAAAACATTCTACATCCTGGTGTTAGACTTGATAGTCCCAAATATTCCTCTATCTTTATACATACACAAGTAAACTATACTACATAACAACGAAATGGAACATACTGTTTTGCATCATATGAATTGTGCCAGTGCACTGTGCAGAGCCTGTGGCAAGAGAGCATTAACTTCCAAAACAACACGTTCAATTCAGAAAGCGCTGAACTGTTCTAATTACGTTAATGATCTGTTCTTTGTGTTTGTAATTAACGTATCAGATGATAAACCCACACAGCATTCGACTATATTTTGTAAGAAGTGTTACTTACGAATACAAAATTCAAAAAGGAGGCATAATGAGAAGTGTCTTGAAACAGCCAAGTTACTATCGGAAAACAGTCAGCACATCTGGAAAGACTAAAACCATAATTTAACTATAAGTGAATGTCAACTGTGCAATTGTGTTGCAAAGACATCTTTTGGTGTTTTAAAAACAAAAAGCTGCTCTATCCCCTGTAATGTTCTTTCTGACCCCTCCATGTCTAGTCAGTCATTTAGCTGTAGTCAGGATAGCTCTGTACAGTAGGAGGTTGATGTGCCTGCCCACATTAGTGATGATATTGTTTCAACTGGAGGTTGATGTGTCAGCTCACATTAAAGGCGATACCATTATTCATTTGGATGTGAATAGGGGTTCACAACCACTAACACAAAAGGAAGAACCCCTATTCACATCCATTGTTAGAAAAAAAACTAGAAACAGCAAAAAGTAATATCATAAAATGCAAAACCAGAGGACAGCCTATTGTACTACAAAAACTAATTAAACATAGAAGAGAAACATCAGTAACCAAAACGCCAACAAACGTAAGCGATCTCAATTGCTCCACACTGTTAGAATACATATTGCTGGAACATCAACTGATTCATTAGCCCTGCAGCGGGCACATGAACTACAACGCTGTTCAGAAACGTCACGTCAGGAAATTTGCAGGAAAGCAGGCATTGAAAGTAGTAGTTAGAATATCCAAAGAATTAGCAATAGCCATGAAGAAAGAAACAGTAGGTCTTACGTGGGCACAGCAGAAAAAAGAATTGAAAATTGAAAGACGCGCCAGAGGTATTAAAAATATAACTTCACAATTAAAATTTATAATGGAAACTCATTTGTTACAAATTTCTCCATCTGTGAATGTACAGATTCATCCTATAAAAAAAAAGGAAGTGTGAATGATAATTGAGCGAAATTTTGGGGCTAGAGCAAATTATGGCAGTTGTTGCTTGAGATTGACAGAAATTAACAGAGTGTGGAAATCATTTAATAGATGTGTTTTTTAAATGCACCTATTTATCTATTAAATTGAACATTTCGTTTTACTCATGACCATACTTATTTTTACATGACCATCGTGATGTATGATTGAGATAATTGTTAGCTGTCATGTTTTTGGGGACAATTGGGTGTGTTATTTTAAGGTAATAAATGTGGACTTGCAATTTAATGTTTCAATAATTAATGTTTGACGCATGAAACCAAAACAAAACTTTGATATCCATTTTCTGCAGGTTTTCTACTTTTGATTTCTGTAATTTGTTATGCATGTCGATTGTGACCGATTTAGTGAAAATTGCATTATAAACAAACCATAACAAAATATAAAAAAACGTAAATTTTACACTATTTCAGACTATTATATCTTCTGTTCTAATTGTGATAAAATGTTTGTTCTTGTTCTAAAATTTACTCTAACATTTCTAGTCTAGCGTTACGCAAAATTAAAGCCGGTATTTATAATAATAAAGTAGTCTAAAAACATTAATTAAGCCCTATCAAAAGTAAAATCCGCCACCTTTTTTTTCCAGTTAGGAAGTTACCACGTGACCTCTGACACGATAGCTATAAATAGCGCGGTCGGGGGAACAAGGGGAAATAACTAAAAGATCGCTGGCAAACAGCCGTGGTCTTTGCTCCCACCTTGCTTTCTTATTAATATGCACATTTTGTTAACGCAGAACCCCTACACTCCGATATCTGTCTAACTCATATTTTAGAAACGCCTATTTTGTTTGTTTCTTTCTGTCTTACAAGCACTAGGAATGTTTACATACAAGACTTATTAACTAGTCCACGATGGGACAGGTAAACAGCCAGCGAGTAGAGACGTTAACTGTATTATCACACGTACGATTGGGCAAATAGTGGAATAGTGACAGATTAGACAATTAACGCGCGTAGAGAGAATGAAACGTCTAATGGTAGAACCAAAGGGGCGATAAGTAAAAAATCGTACTTTCGGTGTACAGTTGTCAGAGGGAATTAAGCGAATGCAAGAAAGGGAAGATAATCACAGTTACCCCCCCCCACATACGGTCGTTCGTGATCCCCAGGGGCAGTAATCAGCTACAGTGGTGCGGACGAGATCAAAAGACAATTCTCGCTAGCGAAGATTCAGCGGTCGGCAAAAGCGTGAAAATAAGCTTTCATTCAAGAATCGACCACAGATTTTCCCAAAATACGAGCAGAGACATGAAATCTCGCACTGACTAGCAAATTTCAGACCGAAATATATATATATACCCCAGCATTTAAAATCATTTATCGAGTAGCCTCAGAATTTTTCCAAACATCTAGCTTCGAATTCTAGACCATTGTACTAGTGGAATTACTTAGTATTTCGATTGGAGATGTTTTAATTTCTGTGTTGCGGTAAATATTTATACTAGCATTTTGAGTGATTTAATTGTTAAGTCCGTCATTATATTTCACTAGGATTTTCTGTGTTTATTAAATAGCGTATTAAATAACTTATACCTAAATTTCCCAGCTGTAATGTAAAATTTAATTACTCGCTATCACCCAGAAAAAGAGATATTTTAATTGACTAGTAAATGCACGAGGCGATGTCGTACTGACGAAATATATATTTATCTCTAATCCATTATGTGTAATTTTGAAAATGACTAGGTTTATTTCACGGGGTTTTTTTTTTAATGATAAGATAATCTATACTCTTGTGGTTTCTATCAAATTTATAACCGAGTGGATTAATAATAAATTATACCGTTACGCGGGTTAGGATAGATACTGATATTGTGATTAAATATTTTGTATTTTTCTTCCTAAAATTCAGTACGGATCACAAACCAAAACCTACCAGCGGTCTTAATCTAAATCTGAGAAAACGGATCTGTCTAAATCCAATAGACGCAAAAAAAAAAAAACATTCTTATGCAAATAGCGGGTCTTCAAGGTTGACCTGTTCGGCCCTCTTGTTTCACACGGAGAGAGAGAGAGAGAGTACACCCATATAAGAATAATTGTAACTGGACCTATAGCCATCCAGATTCTTTTCCTATTTTTCATGTATGTTCAGCCCGTTGTGGCGAAACTATTAACATTAACATTTCCCGAATACTGACCACTGTGTTGTGGCGAGGAATTTTATCCCTAGAGATTTACATACCTGACATTCTCTTTAAGTATTGGAAGTACAAGCTAATGACACTGTGAACACTAGATATCTTAAGTATTTTCCTACCTGGACTAATTGATGTGACTTACACAGATCCAATTAACTGTAACAAAGTAAGCGTTCCCCAAATAACAGGATTAATCAAACTTGGAGGAGCTGGGGCTTAATTTGCCAAAACAAACCCAACACTGGATTTGCTGCGTGTACCATGGAGATATGTTCCAGATGATTAATCAACTTAGGTAAGGGAGACTGAAGTGTGGCCACAGTTTGTCTGAAGTGAGAGAAAGAAGGAGTGAATAATTCTTCTATTGTATATTCATTGTACTAACTTTGTTTTCTTCCTTTTCCTTATGTTTGCTAATAATGTTTATTCCAGGATAGATTAATTAGAAACTCTGTTCTTTACAGTATAGTCAAATTCTATACCATAGTGCTAATCTTTTGACCTTTTGGGGGTTAATAACTTCTTCTAACGGGATCTTGTCTCAACAGAGGGAATTGCACTTATGTGTCTATTTCTTTATTATTTCTGCAACCTATGATTTTTTTATATTTGATACTAGATGTTGTGAAGTTTTCTTTATGATAAATAAACTTAACATAAAACTTAATTACCTGTGTTGGTCAGCTCGGCTCAATATCCCTACACCATTTCTATAGTTTCACGTTTGTGCGTCAAGTTGTCGTCACTTATCTGTGTGTGTGTATGTGAGTGGTTATAGTGTATATGTTAATATATACAGAAAGGTAAACTGTCTGATAAACAAATTTCAGTCGTAAGATAGGCTGGACTAGAGTATCTTCTCAATCCAGGGACAGACTCTACTTTTTTTCACCATTTCACTCATGAAATCTATTTCTTTACCTTATCTCCCACTGAGTTACTACCTCTTTTCAGTTCTATTCAGGCGGGACCAGAATCTATCTTAATCACCTATCCAAAATCTACGACAATGAGGATTAATAAAATATAAAATTGGAACACCACAAAGCAAAAGCTTAGTTCAAATATATCAGCCCCAACAACAAACCTCCTTTCCTGAGCACATGGGAAAATTGGCCCAGAATTCTAGTCTCTCGCCCGTTAAGAGTTAATACTGGGTGTAACAGAAAAAAATGATTTTCTCAGTATATTTATTCAAGCTTATTTTTATGTTCTTTATTAAATGCTTAGTGGCATGGGGTATCTTGGAGGTTCAGTCAGAACTACTGTTAAATTTGCCAAGTAATTACACCAACCTGGAGGCAAGGCTGATACAGTAGTTTCATCAGATGGCACACTCAAACTACCATCATTCTCCAAAAGGTGTTGTCGCCTCTGCTGTGGTAACTGCACTGCTAACCGCTGTGTCTGTGATATCGATGGTGGTTGTGGCTCTAAGGGTGATGTTACTTTTTTCCTTCGTGGTGATCTAGTGAGAAATAACATATGATGGTAATCAAGTTATCAGGATTTGCGTCTGATATTTGACTAAAGTAAAATGAGTGTCGGTTTGGTTGTAAAAGTGATATCCTGTCACCTTGTCTTTTCATACTCCTCATGGACGATGTTATCAAGGCATGTAGGGAGAGAACAAGAGCGCTGATATCGGTTCTCAGAATATGTCTGATGGCTGAGATGGAAACGAAAGTAGAATGGCATTGCTAGCATGTATAATTTTAGGGGTTAGGACTAGGAATATCGGAAAGGTTTAGAATTACGGCCGAATGTCACTGCTGACGAGGTCGTTTGTTGCTTTGCTACTGATGATGGGTGTAACGAAAAGATCGTCATTTGATTTGTATTGGTCTGTTGGTCAAATGACTTTCATTGAGATGCAAGGGATATGGACTCTTCGTGTGTTGGTTATTTTTTTTTAATTTTAAAATTAAAAAAAAATTTTTTTTAATTATTTTAATTTTTTTCTCTCGTTTTTTTCATCTTTCCTTTCCTCTCGTCCTATCACATCTAACATGTACACAAACAAATTTTATATCATCAGATTCACCATTCATTTATTTATATAAATTCCAAAAATGATAGCAATTGACCAAGAAACACAAAAACTATAGACATTACAAGTCACCCACTATAAAAACAGGACGCTGTGAAAAAGAATGCAGCGGCAGGCGACTATTTTCGCCAAAAGAATGCCGCGTGCTAAAGGTTAAATATCTAGGAGCTATTAGACCGAAAGGGAGGCATCAAAGAAGAGTTGGCCACTCGAAAAGCAGCAGCTGGGAGACTTTTTCAGGCCATAAATCAAGGATTCCTCAGCAAGAGAGAGGTTGGTAGGAAAACGAAGATGGCTGTATGCCGCTCCACCTATGTCCCAGTCTTGACATATGGATGCGAGTCATGGGCGGTGACTGCAGCCCACAGGGGCCGGATCCAGGCCTCAGAAGTGAGGTATCTGAGGAAAGTGGTTGAGGTGGCGGGAGGAGACGTGGTCCGCGGCCAGACGATACGTCAAGGCCTAAAATCCCATCCCCTGCAGACCCAGGTAGAACAGTCCCAACTTCGATGGTTTGGCCATGTCTGCAGAGTGGGGGAGGATCGGCTGCCATGACGGGCATGGGAAACAAGGAGCCGGGGGTTCGGGCCCCCGGGGCGGACCGGGGTCCGCTGAGAGAACAACATTAGACAATCATTGAGGGATCGAGGACTGGAGTGGGGCCGGGCCAGGGGGAAGACAGCCGATGGGATAGTCTGGCGCTCTCTCTTCCAGACCTCTACACCTCACGGTAGAAGGGGAACGACTAAGTAAGTAAGTGTCCTATCCATCGCCAGCGTCTTCTTCTCAACTCTTGTTCCACTGGCACTTGTCTGGTTCTTGTCATCAATTCCACATTTGTGACTTTATCATACCATTTCAGTCCTTCTATTCTACGCAAGCACCCGTTTATAAAAGTCTGTAGCTTTTTGGTTGTTGTTTTTTTTGCTCTCCATGTCTCAGAGCCATACAATAGGACTGACTTCACATTTGAGTTGAAGATTCTTATTTTCGTGTTGGACTTGATTTCTCTTGTTCTCCATATGTTTTCCAATGCAATGAAAGCTCCTCTTGCTTTTTGTGTTCTTATTTTGATATCACTGTCTGTCCCTCCAACTTTGTCTATATTACTTCCAAGATATGTGTACGATTCTACATCTTTTAGTGGTGTTTCTTCAAGTTCAACCTTGTTATCATTTCTTGCATTTATTCTCATAATCTTTGTCTTTTCCCTGTGTATTTTCAGGCCCACTTGTTGTGACCTCTCATCGAGAATTTTCATTTTCTCTTGCATCTGATTATGGTTATGGGACAGAAGAGCCAAGTCATCTGCAAAATCCAGATCATCAAGCTGTTTAGTCAGATTCCACTGGATTCCATTTCTGTTGTGTGATGTCGATGTTTTCATAACCCAATCTATTGCTAGTAAGAAAAGAAATGGAGACAAGAGGCATCCCTGTCTCACTCCCGTTCTAATCCTAAACGGTTCTGTAAGTTGTCCTTCATGAAGAACTCTGCATGTCATGTCTTCATAAAGTCTTCCTTATTAAGTTAATGATCTTCATGGGAACTCCATAATGCCTCATAAATTTCCAAAGCGATTCTCTGTCTACACTGTCAAATGCCTTTTCATAGTCCACGAATCCGATGTATAATGGTGAATTCTATTCCAGACTTTGTTCAGCTATTATTCTCAATGTGGCTATCTGGTCTGTACAGGATCTATTTAGTCAAAAACCTGCTTGTTCATCTCTCAGTTGCTTGTCTATGGACTCTTTTAATCTCTGTTTAATACTTTTGCTGGCACTGATAGTAACATTATTCCTCTATAATTTGTGCACTCTTGTAAATTTCCCTTCTTAGGCAACTTGACCAGATAACCTTCCTTCCATTCTGCTGGTATTTCCTCTCTCTCCCAGACTTTGTCAAGTAGTTTGTATAATATCTCTGTAGAGGTATCAATATCTGCTGGAATGCAATATGGACTAGCTGCTTTTCCATCTTTCAGAAGCTTTATGGCTTTCTTTATTTCTTCTCTACTTGGTCGTTCACAGCTGATTTGTAGCTCCTCTTCTGCTGGCTAGATGTCTGGGGGATTAGTTGGAGATGGTCTATTGAGAAGTTCCTCAAAATGTTCTGTCCATCTCTTCATTTGTTCTTGTATATTACTAAGCAATTTTCCATTCTTATTAAATTATGAGGCCTTTTGCTTGCTTATATTTCCTTGTTAGCTTCTATGTGTTGTTGTACATATCCCTCATATTTCCTTTGGCTGCAGCTTCCTCTGCTTCCCTTGCCAAGTCATCAATATATTTCATCTTGTCTCTTTTGATGTTTCTTCTTACTTCTTTGTTTGCTTCTATGTACACTTCATGAGCCTTGGCTTTGGAGCTTCTGGTTTTGCTTCTGCTTAAAACTGCTTTCTTGTTTTTCCTGTCTTCTATCTTACTAATGGTTTCTGTTGTTATCCATGCTTTGTGTTGATGTTCTCTTTTTCTCAGTACTTCTTCACATGTCTCGTTCCATATATTTTTTACTTGTTGCCAGTGGTCTTCTGTATCTGTTTCATCTTCCAGCTGTTGGAGTACTTGGTATTTGTTGGATACTGTGATTGAAAATGTTTCTCTTATTTCCTGATTTCTTAGATATCCCACATTATACTTTCACCTTTCTTCTCCAACTCACTTTTCTTGTCTCATTCATTGCTCTAACAAAATTCTATTCTGGTTTATTGCTTTGTGATAAGGACATCGTGTTTCATGTCAGTGGCTTCCTTTTAGCTTTCACGACTAAAAGTCATATTTGCTTGTCATACTCTTGTCTATTTGCCGTAAAAGTTTATATTAATTATGGTTATTAAAACAATGATAAAAAAGGTAGTCATATTGCAGATACTGCAGCAGGGGAGTGTTAGAGACTTCACCATACTACGTCCAGCATCGAGAGGTGGGGTAACCAGTTCCCTTCCTCGCTGCCTTTTCCTTCCCTAACTCAAAGTCAGGTACCTATTTACAGCTGGGTAGACTGGAGCATTTCGGTACCGTGATTCGAATCCGGCACCTTTGCCACGAGAGACCAGCACTCTAACCACTCTGTCAAACGGATGTTCAAAAAAACAATGATATATCTTTAAATTGACCCTGAGATGCCTACCACTGGCTTAGATGCTGATCGACAACTTTCATTATGAATTCTAATACTGAGAAAGAACCATGTCAACTGATCTTTAATATTCATGATAATTTACAATGACTGAACAAGAATCTTGTTTATTACCACAATTTTCTCTATAGTGTGAAAACAATACCTGTCTCCTCGCTCTTCAGCTTTGCTTAAGTTGATCTCTTTTGTTGGCTTCAACAACGCAGGCATGAGGGGTTCCAGCTTTTGGTCACTATTTGTAGGTGTTCTACTGTCCATGTGATCAGTTTGCAGCTTGGGAGAGGGGATGCGGGGATGACCTGATGTGGCACTTTCAAGCTCCGTGTAATCAGAATGGCTGGAATAAAATGCAAAACTACTGGAAAAATTGGAGTAACAGATATAGAAAACAGGTCATAAACAATATATTTATAAATTTCAGTGAAAGGAAAAGAAAGAAGACAGGACAGGAAGGCTAGGAATGATTAAAATAAAGTTCAGACATAGCAAGTTTAGCTTTGGTGGCAATTCTCACTGGGACTTTCCAGCATGACAACAGCAGCCAAAGTCTATCTAATTTCCAATGCTGTTAAGCTGGTAAACTGTTATGCTGGTAATCTGTTAAGCTTTAGATTAGGCTAAAGAGAGCATCTCTCTGGCTGCCTACATGGTTACGTCACTCTTACTGTGAGGTGATGATGCCACTTGGACAATGTTTGAAATTTTGAACGCAGTATTCCTTTTTTTGTTGTCTGATGTGCTTCGTCTTCCACACTGCTGAAAATCTACTAGTCCTGGCAATGGTTTGTCACCAAATTTTTTTTTTTTTAAAATACATAACGGGCAGAACACAAAAGGCTGTGCTATTTTCTTTCATACATGTGCATGCTGCTGGCAGCCTCATATGTAAAATAAACTGCTACATAAACCACAGCTGCACGACAACATGAATACGATAGGGCCCAGCTGCAGTACTGGCTCCATGCTCTATAAGGAGCGAAAAGGGAAAAGAATGATGAGCATGTGTAAAGTATCTTTTCTGTCTAGCTCAGTTACTTACCAGGACGTTTCTAAGCCGCTCAGATCCAAACTAAGGCTACTGTTATTGAAGTTTTCATTTAGTGCCGTGTCAATGCTGACATTTGCCCGCAGTCGACCATGACCACTGCCGCCACCACCTCGTTCGTCAGACCTGTGTGAGCAAAAAAAAGATGAGCTGCTCATGATCTGAGATGATGACCTACATTACATGACTGGCGGTCTACACTCAAGAGTAGCTGATCCATTTCCAAAATTCAGTTCAGTAATGAAACATCTGCCCCATGTAGTTCACAGGGGCCTAGCATGTTGTACGAGGTGACTAATACGAGGTTGTGTGCATGGGGATGGCAACCTCATCACATAAAATAAATTACCAAGGTTGTGCATGGGGATGGCAACCTCACCATTTAAAATAAATAGCCATAGAAACCACCACTGCTGGACCAGATGAATGCTTCATGCAGGCTTCCTGTGGGACCGGCTACAGTTGTGGCTCCATGCTCCATAAGAAGCGCAAATGAAAATGATGATGATGAATGAACTATCTACTGATTTTTCATAAAACTACTCCAAAACTGGCAATAGCATTTGTCAAATACAGGCTACAATGCTGACCTTTGTCCCTGTAAACATTACACTGTTTTAATGCACCTTTCAGTCTCCCATTGTCCTTCAGCCATCTTCAACTTCTGATAGCACTGTTAAGGTAATTCACCCAATGCGTTACAGGGACCCAAAAGGGAAGCAAAGAACAGCAGTAACACTGTAATATTCCAAGCATGTCATAAAAGGCATCACAGGAGGGTTGGGCCAGGCTATGCCATCCTGTGGAAACTTTAAGCCAACACAACTTCCGCAAATACGGACAAGTCAAGCAAAGTAAATAATTTAAATTATACTTGATCATCTGAGATGGAAGTAGGTCATCTAAACAGGCTCATGATGAAGCACTGAGGAAGCACTTGAAGGTATTTATTGAAGGCCTATGCTCCTTGAGGAGCTATAGTAATACAATGTGAAAATAAAAGCAAAACTGCTAGAACGCATTCAAAATGAAGGGATGCATATAGTCTTGGGCTGTACGCGAGACACTCCAATTGTGACAATGAGGTACCTACTTCGAGTGCTGTCGATTAGATCCAGATACGGGACCCAAAGATGCAGCAATAGAGAATGCAGTCAGCGCCTCATAGCTTGACTGCTTGCATCAACCAGAGCTGACCAAGACCCTACTCCACCTCCAAGTGGTGGTCCTGGAAACAGGCTGCATCACTGCAGTCTGGCTGAGAGAGTAGGGATCGAAGTGGGAAGGCAAACCAGGTCCCAAAAAATGCCGTGCTGAAGTCAGATGTGTCGGCTGAAAGGTGCAGATATCGCAGCGTTGCTGTAAACAGACACAACGCAACCAACATCCTTTTCAGGGCGAACGAGGAAGAAGAAGAAGATCCAGATATGCAATGGCCCTGGCAAAAGCCTATATGCAAGTGACCACAAACAGCCCCTTCCCCCTCCCCACATGGAAACATAGCTGACATTAAGGGCGCAAGAATAAATAGGTGGATGTCATAGATGGCACAGGCAGAGGCAACTACCAAGCATGTGACCACAGTTGAAAATATATTCAACGGGGAAGAGTGGAGTAAGTCAGATGAGAACTGGATTAACTACCAGCAAGTCATCATCAGCCTTAGCAGAGAGTGTAGAACTTGGGGCAATGGGAAAGCTGAACTGGAAATTAATCAACTGATACATGATCATGCCAGGGATAATGATGTCACTGTGTATACTGCTGGGTCTGTGATCCGTAGTGAGAAATTGGGTGGGGGCTTGTCTGCTAGGGTAAAGGGCAGAATCGTCACAGAACATAGCGGGGCTTACAACATAACAACCTCCAGCATGAAAATGGAGGTATTTAGACAGCTACTGCAGCCTTAAGGTGGCTAACTGAAACTTCATTAACAAAGG
This sequence comes from Oreohelix idahoensis, assembly GCA_024509875.1. Classification (NCBI taxonomy): domain Eukaryota; kingdom Metazoa; phylum Mollusca; class Gastropoda; order Stylommatophora; family Oreohelicidae; genus Oreohelix; species Oreohelix idahoensis. Next base: position 29,659 of record JAMPIV010004255.1, on the reverse strand, counting down.
CAGTCAATTGTGTCAGACTCTCAGTCCATGCTTCGAAAGGTTCAAAATGGTTGGTTACAGCAAGAATGGAAAATATTCATAGAAGCTTCAAATATGCAGGAGCTGGTGTGGATCTACTGTCCTTGTCATGCAGGGGTACATGGTAATGAGAGAGTATCATCAACAGCCCCCACAGTGGGGACTATGGATAAGGGAGAGATATTGAGAACAATTAATTATCGCCTGTTAGAGAGAATGACACTGCAATAGATGAATTATCAAGGTTAAGACTGCTGGAATTTGGCATCAAACGAAAGGCTAGCAGAGATGGACTAGCAGAGATGGACGTAATGAGAGGATGCATCCGTCGTGTATACAACCATCGAGCTAAGGAACAGTTAGCATTCTCACTCAGGAAGACTGACATATACTCAGGAAGAGTGAGCACTTATGGGTTTGCCCGGAGTGCAATGATGTCGATTCTGTTCAACAATAACAAATCACAAGTCTGACTGTTTACGTGTTCACATATTTGTCAAGATAGAGTAGCTACTACACCCCTGACTCTAAGGGAAGTAGTCAATTTCTCTTCTTTGCTAATGAGGAATAATTTGGAGACTTAACAAAAAATTTTAAAGGAAAAAACATTGTCTGGCATGCTTGGTATATATCAATTAAAAAGAGAAGGCTGTAATTATGTGGCTAAGGAAAAGAAAAGTTAACAAGAAAATATATCTCGAAAAGACCCTGACATACGCTTTGGATTAGGTCACAAAATATTTATGACATTAAGAGGAAGAATAAAGACAAACAAACCATACTGGTGAGAACCAGCTGGTTTTTTTTTTTAACCCCACAAACCACTTCGTGAGACTCAGCTTGTACTCTACAAACGTTGGTAATTAGTGTGAGTGTATGGTCTCTGATGTATAGTGCTAGCACTCAGTTATAAAAAGTTAAGTCGACATGAACCTGTGCTATTTTAATACCATTATACACCATGTCTAGTCATTTCTGTAACGTTTCTGAGAATGGTTTTCTTCTTATTCTTTGTACACTCTCAGATGTCCACTTGAATGTTTTCAACGAAAGCAGTAGTCAGTTTGAGGCTATTTCAATCTCTGTAGAGCTTTTACACGAATGGTACTGATGTCGGCCATATGTGCTTTCTGTGTTCCGCATATGTTGGGCAACTTTGAAGCAGATGTTCAGCAGTCATTTTATCAGTACCACAGTTACCACTGATCCGTAGTGCCTATCTTTAGCTTGTTGAACAGGTGGTATCTCAATCTGTTGTGGCCAGTGCGGAGTATGAAGATTACCACTTGTTCTCTTCTGTTGAGCTGGTGGTATGCATCATTTTGTGTGTGACCTGGATGCCCTACATCCCATTTGTTTCTGTATCTGATTCTGTATCTGAATGGTATTCAGAAGAAAAATACATCATAAAAATTACATTTAGACCCATACCTCATAAAGTTACCCACGCTCCCCATAGTCCTAAATTGTCTTCCACAACATTTGCTTGTCACAGCTGCACTTATGTCCAATGTTTTACCAGGGCATGAAATGGGAGCACAGAATAGTAACAATGTAACTTGTGTAGTGTGTTGTAAAAGGTGAGTTGGGCATGGGGGCCAGCTACTCTTGAAACAGATGCAGAAACCACCACTGCAAGAGCAATATAAAGTGCTCTGACACAGCCTTTCAGTGGGGGGTGGGGGGGACCCTAAATGAAGTGCTGGCAAGAGGCGGTGGGATAACAAAAGGAACAAGCGAGAAGAACGCAGGTATACCTATGCTGTATTCTCTGATCATCCTGCCAGGCCAGAACTGACTTGTGGATGACTTCTCGATCCTGCGGTGAACACAGTGACACAGTCCTTCTACCACTGTGTCGTTTAGTAGGGGTAGATACAGAAGTCCCTCCCTCCTCCTGGGGGATGCAGTGTCTTCCTGCTATTCGTTTCGAAAGCAAAGGTTGATGCAAGCTGCAAAATTAGTATTATTTGAATATACATTAATCATATACAATATGTTTTAGTACAATGACAACCTAAATTCATCAACATCATTATCATATGCAGAGTAGTATAGTCAATTATTTGTCTTGACTTCCAATTATAAACTTATGCCAAGTCTTCCTGTCCCCTGTCATCAGCTCAAGAATTTTCTATGTCTTTTCACCACCCTTCATGTCTGTCTCCAGTTCTCTTCTCCATGTGTTCTTTGGTCTTCTTCTTACATCTCTTAATCTGGTGATGCTAGAACAAGGACTGCCTGGTAATGTTATCAACAAGTTTCCTCAATGTGTATCCTATCTATCTCCATCTCCTTTTTCTTACATCTCTTAATCTGGTGATTCTAGAACAAGGACTGCCTGGTAATGTTATCAACAAGTTTCCTCAATGTGTATCCTATCTATCTCCAGCACCTTCTTCTCATCTGTCCTCATATAATCGTAGACTGTTCAAATACATTATGAGTGCGGATTATATGCCGCTCTAAGGGATTATGTTTCGAATTATTATCTAATATACTGTATGGAGGGTCTGATGATCTAGTTTTTCATTTTAATATACCTTACTTCTTAATTGTAATCAGATACTGTAAATGTTGCTTTTATACTACTTATAATGTTGCATCGCCATTGAACTAATACCTTAAGTATGTTGGAGAATGTCTGGATAACTAGCAATAAAAGATGAGTAAGAGGAATGGCAAAATGCAAGACGGGCATACATGTACGATTCTCATCTATTAGTCAATACCCTTTACCTCCTTAAGGAGCATAGGTCATAGAGCTGGATCTCGTATGGTGGAGGCGTCAACAATTCACTCCCTGTGGCAGTATCTGCTTGGGACTCAAAGCTGCTCACCTGTGGGAACATTTTCCGCATGCGCTGACAACACATGAAGTCCCAGGTCATTCAGCAGATTTCCAAAATGTCACGAGTTCTTATTATATGCCACCATAATCTGATTACGTTTCAAATTATGTCTAATTTACTGTATGAATGGTTTAGATTGTGTTTGTTTGTATGTTTTTTTTTTTTGTTTGTTTTTTTTAAGGTATTAATTTTTTAAAATTTATTTTAATTAATAATTTTTTCCCCTTAAATTTGATTATGTCTGGATGTTACAAATGTATGTTATTATTTTTCCTCGATAATGTATGCTTAAATAATGCTAAAAATACATGTGCTATTGAAAGGATACGGTATGTAAGATGACAGAGAGAAGAAGGGCAGAATGTAAGACGGGCCTGCGTGCCCAATTCTTAACCCTTTGAAAATAAAGTTTGTTCGTTTATTTTGTCCCACTGGTACTTGTCTGGTTCTTGTCATCAGTTCCATATTAGTGATTTTGTTATACCACTTCAATCCTTTTATTCTAAACAAGCATCCCTTTATGGAAGCCTGTAGCTTTTTGATTGTTGATTTTGTTGTTCTCCATGTTTGAGAGCCATACAACAGGACTGACCTGATATTTGAATTGAAAATTCTGACTTTTGTGTTGAGCCTGATTTCTTTTGTTCTCCACATTCTTCCTAAAACTCCTGTAGCCTTTTGTATTCTTATTTTGAAATCACTGTCAGTCCCTCCAACTTGTCTATATAGCTGCCATACTCTCTATGAAATAATTTTCCATGCTGAAAATGTGGAATGACTTGGTTGTTGCTGATGTGGTTTATCTAAGGCTGCTGAGCTTGTCACTCTTTCACTGCCAGTACCAAGATGAACAATTCTTGGCTTTATCTACTTTGTAGATCTAGGCTTTCCACCATTCCATAACTGGCTGAATTGGAGTCATGAGCTCCAGTTTCTTCCCTGGGTATTCTACACGTGGCATGCATTTAAAGGATCCTCACACCTGCTTCAAGCAATGCAGGGCTAAAATGCTGTGCTCTTGTTCTGGCTTCTACCACGGGGCTGTCACGTACTGCACAGAGCCACTGCCTAGCCCCCTTGCTTGTCATCTGCTCATTAAGAGATCCTCCTACATGCAGCCAACCAGGTAAAAGCTGCAGCTAAGTCTGGGGAATCACGTGATTCCCCCAAGCTTAGAGTGAAATGCTGGGTTTTCAACATGTTTCACCGCATGGGGAATTGTGATGCTGGCAGAGCCGGATTAAGCCAAGAAGGGCCTCTAGGCTTTTTGGTGTTTGGGTCCCCCTTCACCTAATAGGCAATAATTTTAATATTTTTTTTCAAACCCCTTAGCATGGTGATGGTATATACTAGTATTATTAATAGACTGGTATGTTAGTTTGTTAGCATTGCTTACCTCTTTTATTAGTAATTATTTTTTATTAATGTTTATTAGTATTATTTTTATTATTATTAAGGTAAACACAAGAAACACATTTTATTGAAAAATCTATGCATTTTTTATATTATTTTGTATAAACTAATAAATTGTAGCTCAGAAAACTGTACTGCATTAAAAATAATTTGTTTTATCCTGGACCTTCAAGGGCTTATTTAAATACAGTGTTTCACGCTACTTTATAATTCATGTCGTATAAGATATAAAGGCTGAGGTTACAGACTGTTGTTGATGTGCATGTTAGAAAACATTAAAATTCAACAAAAATACTGTAAGTAGCAGTTTATCACAATCACAGGAATAATATAAAGGTAAACTGAGGATAGAGAGCAGAGGAGGACCCTGTCTGCTGATGCTTCCACCATGGCACCCCTATGACCCATGACGGGTTACGGGTTGAGATGATGATGAAACTGAATTTACACTGGAATAGATACTTTCTAAATGTGTACACAGTAACTAACTTTAACATTTAGAAAACCCAGAAACCTCGGGTTTACCATAAACCAAGCATGTTCAATAGTGCACACAATAACAAATAATATAGGACTCGGAACTTACGTTTGGTTAGACACAGCTGACCTCCCCATACCAAGGTTGCTGGAAGTTTCATCAAAGCTTTGTCTGTGAAAGCTTCTCTTGGTTACATGGCTGATTGGAACACCAGGATGAACAGTCTGAGAATTTTTCTTTCCTGCTGCAGGCATTGCTGAAAAATAAAGCATAAAAATAAACGCAGCTGCAAATGTGAAAAATTGTAACATTCTGATAAGTAACCAGCATACCCTAATTTGTTATTTTTACCACCAAAAACATTTACCGTTATAGAAACATCAGCAAATCTAGTCATACACAGAACAGAAATTCTTTGTTTCAAACGATGTCATAGGATAAGACTAATTTGAGGTTGTGCATGGAACTGACAACCTCATCATGTAAAACACACTGCTACAGAAACCACAACCACAAGGGCATGAGAACGTTTGGGGCAGGCAACCTGCAAGATCAACTGCATGGTGGCTACATGCTTCCAAGGAGTGAAAAGAAAATGAATGAATGAAAAAGAGCAGAACCCAACAGCTCTCCTCCTGTCTCATTTCATCTCCCCACCTCTCCCCCGGCTTGGGGAGGGAAGGGGGAGGGCATAATTATGACGATCATTTTGCTTTGCGCTCCTTACAGGGCATGGAGCCACTACTGTAGCTGGTCCCCTTGCAGGAAGCCTGCACCAGGCATTCACATGCTCTTGAAGCTGTGGTTTCTGCTGCAATTGGTCTTACATGATGAGGTTGCCTGCCCAATGCAGAAACTCACATTAGTCGCTCTCTACAACATGCTTGAGGGTACAGTGGATCTATTCTATCTTTGTTTCTTCAGAGACCCGCGGGAACTGCATGGGGCAGGGGTTAAAAAAAGGGGGGGAACAGTTCTCACTTAAATATTAAAAATCTGTAAAACTATGAACTCACCATCAACCTTTTCACTGGAAGACTTTGCCGGACCCAATCCACTGTCTTCGGCCTGGCAGGAGTCAGATCCCTCAAAGTAGGAGAAGAGATCAGCAAGAAATGCAGTGATGTTTACTTTCATGATATCTTGAGCGTACAACAGGTCCTCATACGAAAGATGAAAGCACTTCCTAGGAAGATGGTTTTGGCAGAACTGTCCAATCTGGCGCAAGTTGTGCAATGAGTCTGCTATTCCAATGCCTTCCTTCAGGCATAGATCTGTAACCAATAAAGCACTTATAACAAAAAGATACAAATACCTGCATTCCCTATAGTTAGTTAGTTAGTTGCTTATCCTTTACAGGACGTGGCAATCAACCCCAGCTTTTATTGGTTGTTTGTGATTTTTCTAGGCAATTTTTTCATTCAGTAGTTTGCCATTGCTTTCTGAACGGTACGGCACTTATACCATTGTTAAAAATCCACACAAAGCGATCTGCTACCAAACCGCCTGCAGCAGGTTTCGAACCTGGTATATCTGGATTGTGAAACTGCGTTTATATCCATTAGGCCACAGACGCATTCCCTATAACAATATAGATATTTGTACTTTTCTTTTCTTTTTTTTTAAAAAAGAAGCAAGAAAAAAAAAATATGCTTCTATTACGATATTTTTTTTTTTTTTGAATCACCATTTAAACAGACCTTCATGCATATTACACAATGGTATTTTAAATTTAATCTGGACTTAAAAAATGGAATATATATGCCAGAATCACAAACTTCGTTTAAGACTCTATCGTTCACTCTCAAACAAACACATCTATCTCTCTTACAAAGATGTGACGTTTGAGACTCTTTGTCATTTGCCCTCAAACAAACACATCTATCTGTCTTATAAAGATGCAACATTTGAGACTCTTCGTCATTCACTCTCAAACAAACACATCTATCTCTCTTATAAAGATGTGACGTTTAAGACTCTTCATCATTCGCTCTCAAACAATCACATCTGTCTCTCTTATAAAGCTGTGACGTTTGAGACTCTTCGTCGTTCACTCTCAAATCTATCTCTCTCATAAAGCTGTGACGTTTGAGACTCTTCCTCATTCACTCTCAAACAATCAAATCTATCTCTCTCATAAAGCTGTGACGTTTGTCTCTTCATCATTCGCTCTCAAACAAACACACCTATCTCTCTTATAAAGCTGTGACATTTAAGACTGACATCAAACTGCCACATACCATTGGTCTTTGTCAAAGACACACAACTAATCCTAATCTGTCTGACTGAGACTCTTCTCCTTATTTCCCCATTTTGCTCCTCATGGAGCCACCACTGCAGCTGGTTCCCTTGCAGGAAGCCTGCATCACATGACCCACACGCTCCTGCAGCAGTGGTTTGTTTTTTGTGTAGCAATTTACTTGTCATAATGCGCTCTTATTAGCCACTCTTATGGCATGCAGGGAGCAGTAGGTTTTTCAGTTTTGAGACACCACCCCCCAAACTGTAGTAGAATTTACTTTCACATAATGATTCCGTACGTTGCCACGTTATTTTTAAGCCCAGGCACATACATCATATTTTAGACCGCTCTCATTTAAAGTATATAAACATATTATATATCAAATTTTTAAAGTACATGAGTTAAAATCAGTGTTATGTGTTATAACAGATAACATGTAAACGGAAAAAAAGAAAACTTGAAATTTTGAACAAAAAAAATTTTCGACTACGTAAGGCTTTTTTGTTATCAACAGTCTCCTCACAGAGACGAACCGATCCCCCGTTCAAAACGCAAATGACGTTTGTGAAAGCTTTTGAAATTTGCCAACTACTCGTTTGGTAGATTGAGAATTTTGGTGATCAACATCAACCATAACTTAAACCGAAAGAGACCCAACTTTTCAGTGACCATCAAATTGTCTCAACCTTTTATATTAAGCAAATGTGGCCTATAGTAGGCAATGACAGCTGCCACACTACAGCCATCTCCGATGTCGCTCATCAGGTCTTCTAGTAGTGGAACTTGCGCAGGCTCATGATGTAATAACCCTCTGTTGAGCACACGCACCTGTGCACAAAACAATTCAGTTGAAAAAAAATAATTAACATTTACAAAATCAAACAGGAGTGAGATGATTAAATCATGTGGAAAGAACAGAACAATGAATGAAAAAAACAATGAAAGTACTGCAAGTTGTTCTCGATCAGTGCCCAGTAATTCAGATACACTGCAGACCCAATACAATGAAGCAAGATTTAACGTAGAGTCGTTTGTCCCCTGGTCAAAGGTTGTGACCCCAATTTTGCCAATTGCCCCTTTTCATATGCTTACAATCTGAACTATTCACAAGTTTAGCAATAGAAACACAAGAAATTTGAGTGAAATCTCAAAAACTCAGCATTCAAAATAAAAGATGTACATGATTAATATACCTTCTACTTATTTTCGCTCATTTACATATAACAATAATTGTTTTAACTTATTTCACATGTTAGAAAGAAGCAATCCACTTGCTATGAGAAGAGGAAAGCTGGAATATATCATAACAACAGGTAAGATTGAAGGAAAAAGAGACAGTGGAAGACAAAGAGACCTTATACTGGACAGTTGGACATCATGGCATGTAAGGAGGTCAACAACAGAATTGATAAATTGTACTGGAGACAGGAAGTTGTGGAGAGACATGATTGCCTACGCCACTAGGCATGGTATTTGATGATGAATAATTGTTTCTACTAACATGTCCTTCAAGTTGCTGATTACTGTCAAACATGGATAAATTTACATCAAAATAAGGAAATTTGAAACAATGCGGACTCATTTATAATGTGTCAAAGTTTGGACCCCACCATTTGCATTCTATTGGGTCTACCGTGCAATTGAGTAATCTAGTTTAGATCCATCAGATGAGCCTTTTTCACACTGCGCACAGTGTATCACATAGGTACACTTTCACTTTTATATCACTACAACACGCATACTTCTCTTTGCCTGATCAATGAAAATCTATCAAGAAGCAGGTGCTAAGTGAACCTGTCTATCACAAAAAATAAATAAAAAGATAGCGGTTGCATCAAAATTATGAACATTTAAAACTAATATCTCCTATGTCAAAATTAAGGTCTTCTATCCCATAAACCAGTATCTTGTTTCAAAACTAAATATAAAAAATAAAAAAAGTTATTACATCAAAATTAGTTTCTACTTTCTAAATTTTCCAATGCTCCCCTCTCCAAAAATCAAGGCCAACCTTTTGTCCTGCCATTCCCTCAATGACCTCATCAGATCTTCCTTTGCTCACTCCTTCTGTTCCCAAAACTGTACAAACTTTATTGATCCAAAATATCAAAGCCTCCTCTGGTGTGCCTGGAAGCTCACTGGAGGCTGGAAATGTCGTGATTCGTCTAGGGAGAAAACAAAAGAATAATTGACAAACAGCTAAACTCAATAACAAAGTGGCTAAACAAAAGGAGGAGGAAAATAAAGAGGTGAAGGCCTATGTTGCAAGAAATGTATTTCATCAGGCACAGTGGAAGCTGAATTTAACAGGACATGCTGAGGAAGTCAATCCATCAGATAGTGACACAGAAATCACAGGTATTTAGGAAGAGGATTGCCTAAGCTGGACAGACAAATAGCCTGAAACTTTTTTTTTTTTTAAGGACACCCAAGATTCTTTGTTTTTATTATCTCCTTTTTTAGTAGTATTATCCTTCATAGTAAAGTACAGAATGAACTCATTGAGAATCATTATTTTACCAGGGTGGAAGAAACAGGCAGCATATTCACATTTCTGCCCTGTTGTGATTCAATTTAGTAGTTGATTTCTTAATGTCCTGGGTTTACAGGCAACCTTTCCAAATGTATAGACAAATCTTACATTCCAAGCTATGTTCTCAAACAGCCTCTTGGTTTCGGCTACATTTTCCAAGCTGCAGAATCCTTCTGGATCTAGCTGAAAGACATCATCTCTTCTTTTACAAATCAACAACTTCATCCTTTCTGCTGGTCTTCACAGCGAGGAAGGGAACTGGTCACCTCTTGATGCTGGACCTAGTATAGTGAAGTCTCTAACACTTCACTCCCCTATGGCAGTATCTTCAATGGGACTACCTTTTTTTTTTTACTGATATTCAGCAGCTGAGTTACCTAACGCATGCCACCCTATTTGTTTGACAAACTCACCTAACAGCCTTGACCACTTTCTCAACACTTGCAACTTCACATGTGTATGCCTTCATAAGAGCATCAATCAGAGCCAAATGTGCTTTCTGGAAATTCAAAACCAAAGATCACAAGGTTTAAATATCTTTAGAAGTAAACAGAACATTGAGAGATTCAGTACTTTAGTATTACAGTTGTGACATGAAAACTGTGAAATGGCTACTTTGATGAGAACATTTACATACATAGGATTAAATGTTATTTATCTGTACTTTTTGGAATTCAGTTGGGATCCACTGAAATTTTTTATATTTGCTTATTTTTACGTTAATAACGGATCTGTGTTATAGTTCTGATAACCAGAGAAGAGGACATTGTCACAGGATTCTATTTTTTACTCTGTTTTTAAATGGAGGGGACAGAAACTGAGGAAACCTGCGGATGGCATTACATCACTAGGGGTAAGAGGGGAAGAGAGGGAACCAAAATACTCATGGTGAAGAGAACTGGAGTCAGAAATGAAAGGGACAACGAAGGCATGGAAAGACCATGAGAGGATGGGACAGGACAAGTGGGACTTGGCATGAATTTGTTAAAGGTCTATGTTCCTTGAAGACAGCCCATGTATAGTGCCCTGGGTGTCTGAGGAAATAGGGAAACAATAGTACTCAATCAATACCCTTTAGATCCCTGAGGAGTAGGCCTTCAACAAACACATGCCAAGTCTTCCTGTCCCGTGCCATCCGCTCGTTCTTTCCATGTTTTCCTCATCATTTTCACCTCTGTATCCAGTTCTCTTCTCCGTGTGTTTTTTGGTCAACCTCTTGCCTCTCTTTCCCTGTGGATTCCAGAACAAGGACTGCCTTATAATGCTATCAACAGGTCTCCAACAAACCAACAATTGTACTACTGCTCCCTTAAAAGGTGACCACAATGATGTTGGCCCCCATGTAGTTCTCATGGTCTCTTAACAGATAATGAAAGAACAGGCGTACTGCATGTCTTTGAAGGTGAGTAGTATGAGACTGTGCATGGGGCTAGCAACCTCACCATGTGAATACATGTGCAGCCTCCTGCAAGGTGACCGACCAGCTGCAGCTATTGCTCTGTTAGTAGCGCAAAGGAAAATTATGATATAGTCCGTTCGGAAATTCGTGCCCACAGAAAGCGTCAATTTTCTCCAAAACTGTTTGTTGTATGGACATGAATTTTCGCATGCAGTCTTAGATTTTCCATGCAGTTATTAATATATTTTTTGCCCGTACAAAACTCATGTCATGTTCGAATTTTCATCTTTACGTTATATAAAAAACTCTTACCGTTGTCTGGGTTAATTTTTAGTAGTTTTACAGGAAAGTTACAAGATCCGTTCAAAAAAATTTTTTTTTGTTTGAATTAGTGTAGTGACTACATGTCCGCACGAGTGCGCACCTATTGTACACAGTCGCGAGTAACTAATTAAAAAAAATATATATATATTTTTGAACGGATCTTGTAACTTTCCTGTAAAACTACTAAAAATTAACCCAGACAACAGTAAGAGTTTTTCATATAACGTAAAGAAGAAAATTCGAACATGACATTAGTTTTGTAAGGGCAAAAAATATATTAATAACTGCATGGAAAATCTAAGACTGCATGCAAAAATTCATGTCCATACAACAAACAGTTTTAAAGAAAATTGACGCTTTCTGTGGGCACGAATTTCCGAACGGACTATAGTGATGATAATGAGGCTATGCATGGGGCTAGCAACATGCACAACCTCTGAAAGAACACACGTTATGTCTCAGCGCAGGCTTCCACCAACAGGGCTGGCAGTTATAGTTGCTCCATCCTCCAAAAGCAGCAAAACGGGAAAGAAATGAATGAATGAAAGTTAAATAAAAATAAATAAAAAACAATATAAAAAGGGTTTGTTTCTTAGACAATTAAAAAAACATTAAACTGACCAATCGAAAGGGTGCAGTCTGAACCAACACTGTTTCTGTGACTGCTGATTCTTGGACTTCAGAAATATAAATTCCTTTTCTGGATAGGACCTGGATGATGCTCCAGTGACCTGTAAAAATTATAACATAAAAGTTTGTCTCATAATTAACACTGTTGTTTTTAATGGCACATGAAAATTGTTCTTTCAATAGTTAATAACACTCTTTAAAATGCTTTTAACTGACATACCTGATATAACTTTGGATAAAATAAACACAGGAAGACTCCCAAAACACATAAAGTGAAGAATTGATGAGATCTGATTGAAGCCATGTGCTCCAGATGCAGCCAAGATACAATGAAGAAAAAAATCAGGTAACTGAGATGGCATTTAGGTTTAAAGACTGTTTGTGCATTTAGTTATGATTGAGTTCTATTCATGCAATTGTTATGTTATTGTTGATGGAAATTAACCTCATTGCAATCTGTGCAAACCCATATGTGGTCAGTCTCCCTCAGCAAATGTTGACGGGTATGAATGCTGTTTCTGTAGCGCGCTGGCTGTATACACAAAGGATGCATCCTCTCATTTGTTTATCTCTGCCTGTCTTAAGTTTGATGCCTAATTCCAGAAATCTTAGCCTGTTCATGTTAAAAAGTCTCTTGAGAAGCTCACACTGCTTCTACTAATCAATGATGTGAAGTGGTGTTGTATAGTCTTACAATAAAACAACTCTAAAGTATGAGTAGAATTTACAAAAACAACACACGTTAGAAATATTGAGATCCAAGCAGAGACAACAAAATAACAACAAAAGAGAGAATGCTCAAGGAATAGCAACCTGGACTAGACATTTAAAAAAAAAATAAAGGTAGTCCCATAGCAGATACTGCCGTGAGGGAGTGAAGTGTTAGAGACTTCACCATACTAGGTCCAGCATCGAGAGGTGGGTTGACCAGTTCTCTTCGTTGCTGTCTAACCAGCTGTAAATGGGTATCTGACTCTGCTCTTAAGAGTTAGGGAAAGAAAAGGTATCAAGGATTAGCCATTAAAGATAAGAAAAGAAAAGGAAAGGCTGACTTTTGTTTGATGCTAATTTTGTCTTTCGATGTACATTGTGTAGTTTCACAGCTATTTTTTATTTACTGGTCCACTTAATTAAAGGGGCAAGAAAGTATCTTCTAAAACTACTTCATTACATTCTCCAAACATAAATCATGCCAGATGACTTGAAAGAACAATATTTATTCTCGCATAAAAAAAAGTACCAGTGAACAACAAAGAACAAGCAACTTAACAAGGAACGCACTAACAATGCAGGGTGTGCAGAAAAGATTGTACCCTTTTCAAAATATTTATTCTCTGCCTCATGTGGTACGAGGATGCTTTCTATCACAAAAGTAAGATAATCTCTGCAAGTTTTTAAGCATACCTTACAAAGACTCAAAAAGAATGTACCTATTTCTTTTTGCACTTTTTTGAGTCTTTGTAAGGTATGCTTAAAAACGTGCAGAGATTATCTTACTTTTGTGATAGAAAGCATCCTTGTAACATGTCATGGGGCCGAGAATACATTTTTTGAAAAGAGTACAATCTTTTATGGACACTCATAAAATAATATTTCATTCATCAGCCATCTCCACAACAAAGGTTGGCTGTAATGGATCTCTAACATCTTCTGTCTCTTGTCTTGGTGGTGCACTCTGACAGACTCTTTCCTGTCCATCTCTTGATGTTATCTTCCCACTTATAGCGCTGTCTTGCCCTTGCACGTATGCTTTCAACTCTCCCTTCTATTATGGTCTTCTGCAAGGTGTTATGTCTTTTTATGTGGCCAAAGTATTTTAGCTGCCTAACTTTGATCTTCCTCATTAGTTCTCTTTTCATTCCTAGATTTTGTTAACAATATTACCAACTCATTATTTAAAACAAATAGCTATAGAAAAAACAGCGGCAGGGGCAAATGAAAGTGCTTTTATGCAGTTTCCTGCCAGGAGGCCAGCTACTATGGTGGCTTCATGCACAATAAGAAGCAAAGAAAGGAAAGTTAAAAAAAAAAGGAAAAGAAATGAAATAACAACATTACTGACAAATGCAGGACACACAATAAAGACAACAATGGACAGCACCATTAGTGACATGTAGTCTGCATTGAAAGAAGAAATCCACTTTTTTTGGTGGAATGTTATGAGAAGAGGAATGCTGGAATATATCGTAACAACCGGTAAGATTGAAGGAAAAAGAGATAGGGGAAGACTAAGAGATCAAATACTGGACAGTTTGACATCATGGCATGGAAAGAAGTCAACAGCAGAAATGATAAATTGTACTGGAGACAGGCAGTTGTGGAGAGACATGATCTCACACTATGCCACTAGGCATGGTACTTGAAGAAGCTGCCTGCATTTATCTACGTCAAAGGAATAAGGGATGCAATTACTGCCCTAAGAACAGTACGTGAGAAGAGCTCTGGAAACACAATTGTAAGTCAGTTAATGCCTCCCTGGGATGTGTGTATCTTTTGGTGTACAGACAACAGACGCTTTCTCACATTTTTTTAATTCATTTTCTGCATCTCAACAAGTCAACACTTTCCTTTCAGGTCCTTCTCTGATTCTTTTGTCAATGTATTCCTAAGTCTTTCCTTACTTTTCTTTTTCTCAGGGGTTTCTATGTTAATAACTGTCATGCTGTATTATACAATAATTTTCTCAGTGTCTGCGTCTGGCTTCCTCCAGTTCCTTTCCTTAATTTGTTAAAATGCAGGTATATATGTTTTTCATCCCTATACAGCCCACTGGTAAATTCTGTTCCAACTATACAGCTGAGGTTCAAGCTCTAGAGCAAGCTGCAAATATGATTTATAACACCAACTCTGACTGCCACCAGGTAGTCATCCTCACAGATGCACTGTCTGTCCTGCAAGCTCTCAAGGGTGGTAAACTCCCGCATCTGAGAAATGAACTAAACAAGGTAGCTGCCAAAAAGAGAACCATACTTCAGTGGGTACCATCTCATTGTGGTGTACCCGGAAATGAAAAGGCAGATAAACTTGCAAAAAAGGGAGGAGAATGTGAACAAGAAGATAATGAAGTCACATACTTTGAGAAAAAGAGAGCTATCCAGACTATAAGAAGAGAACAGAACCAACCCAAAGACGACTATCACACTCTCGACCAGCAGGGACAGATAACTATTTTTCGCCTCAGGACAGGGCATAACAAACTGAATAAACACATGCACAAGCTACGATTGTCTGCTTCACCACTGTGCACATGTGGATTAAACGAACAAACTGCTGAGCATGTTCTACAGGACTGTCCTCTGTATGACCAGTTAAGAAAGATATACTGGCCCAATGACTCAACACTAAACTCAAAGCTATATGGAGTTAAAGAGGAACTTCAAACAACAGTCGAATTCATCATGAGAACTCGTCTGACAGAGTAATCATCAAAGATGCGATCGCAAGAAGAAGAAGAAGAAGAAGAATCCCTATACATCTTCGTTTATGATTATATCCAATATTTAATGTTGAAAAATCTCAGGAAACCAATTAGACATGATCACAACTTTTCACAGACAGCAATATACCTGTTACAATGGAAAAACTATGGCACTCTCTTTGGCTTATGGCACTCTCTCTAGCAAACATCTATACCCTAGGGTAGAAGAGGAATGACTAAGTAAGTAAGTATAATGAAAAAAAACAAAAAGATATGTTCCACATGCCACATGGCAGTCCTTGTTCTGGAACCCCCCATGGTAAGAGTGGCAGAGGGAGATCAAAGAACACATGTATAACAGAACTAGATACAGATATAAAAAAAGACAAAGAACACATGTACAAGGGGATTGACATAAGTCTTGGGCCTGACCATGAAGGACATGTCACAGAGAGCTGAAATTTTGTATAGTGTTTATTCCTTTTCAATATAGCCACCATCTGAATTGACACACTTCTGCCATCTCTGATTGACCTTGAAAAGACCTTGGGAGTAGAACACCCTATTTTTCAAACTAAACCAGTCATCACATGCCAGTATAACCTCTTCATCGCTGTCAAAATGATTTCCTTTTAGCCGTTTTTTTAAGATTTGGGAATATAAAAAAGTCTGATGGAGCCAAATCTGGAGAATATAGTGGGTGCGAAAGAATTTTAATATTCAAATCATTGGCTGCTAGCTGCACAAGCCGTGCTTTGTGAGAGGGCGCGTTGTCTTGAAGCAAAGGAAGATTTTGAGTGCACGTTATCCCTCTGATAAACTCTCTTTTTGATAACTCTGTTCTCATCATCATCAGTTGATAAATATAAGCTCACTAGAACATCACCAGAGCTACATGCTGTGTTGTTGTGTTGCTTGTGGTTTGAGTATGGAATGTCAACTCGACCTACGCAGTGATGTGTAGACATAGATTGAGAGTCTAATATGCGAATGATAAGAAGAGTTCGTGGTGTTGACAAATGGTCTTTTTCTCACACTCATGTATGGCTGGAAGTCATCGACACCAACGACTGTGTACCTTTGCTACAGTTTAATTGGACGTACACACTCGACAGCACGAATAGTGACAAATCACAGGTTGGCATAATACATCATGGTACAGTGGATAAATGGTCTTGCAATGATACATGGGCACTCATGTAGAATAATAGCATAATGGATTGTCAGTAGACAAGCACTCAGTATTGCCCATATATATATATCATCTGAGTTTACTGACAAAGCACGTCAGATTATAAACAATATTCAAGATGGCTTCTAGACCTAACCTCGTCTAGTGAAGATTCCTTACAATAATGTTCAGCACATATTTTCCATATAATCATATTGAACCGCTAGTAATGGGTTCTCATGTGTAGCAGTGATCTCTGGACTCATCAAGCGATAATACGGGGCATCCCTTTCTCTTCTTGAAAGTCACAAAATATTTGGATACAAGATGGCTTCTCTCGTGAGCTGTCACTCACGTTTGGATACAGATAATGAATCTGCATTAAAGTTAGTCATTCATTAAATGTTCTCATTGCTCAATAGATTCTATTATGATACAATTGACTTCATCATACAAGATATAGTGCTGCTAGGAATGAATGTCGTTTTCATCTAGATAAATATTTCCTCAGACGTACAAATCGTGTCTATCGAGAAACGGTGGCTTAGCCAGAGTTCATAAGAAGTATCTTTTGTTACCTTGGTATCAGAAATATGATTCTGCCATTCCTTGGCAATGGGAGCCGCGGTAGCATAGTGGTTAGTGCACTGGCTTCCTAGCGCAGTGGTCTATGGTTCGATTCCGCCCAGATGAGGACGTTAGGCCACCATCAACGGCTCCAAAAGTCGACCCACCCCAAATGATCCAGAGCAACTCTGGAAGTAAGGCGGCCGGCGTGATGCCGACCACATTCGTGTGCCGACGGTCCAAAGATAACTAAAGGGCCTAAACACCATATTCCCAATATTGCACAATGGGCGTGTAACGGGTTCCTTTACCTTTTTTTACCTTGGCAATAAGAATAAACACTGGGGTAAAGCATACACGATAGGTCTAGACGACTATCACTTTCCCCACAAATACTGAGATCACTTTTTCCGGCGACAAGCCGCTACACAAAAAAAATCACACCGCCCCCATCAGGGCGAAGCCAAATCACACTTCTCTAGCACCACTAGCGACACATCCGCCGAACAGCCCTTTGACCTTTCTATCGACAAAAAGAACATATAGTTCGACTTAGATATGTAAAGATATACAGATATAAGACAGACTCGTCCTACCCAGACAAACAACACACATAAATTCAGGCCATAGATACACCGAAGCAAGAACAACCTATTTCTACCCAAACAAAGAATAAATCGCAGTAAAACTGGATTCATCCGCGGAGTTCGATCAAAAATGACGACACTCCTTTCAAGGGAAGTAACTCAATAATGACTTTGCCTTAAGCACTAAAAAGTATCTATTTTGTTTACAAAATATTTGCGAACATAACAAGCATACAAATGTATTATATTGTAAGATATCAAAGACTGCACGTAACAGTCTTACCACACCTCCCGGGGGAAAAAAATGGAACATTTTTTTTTTTTTTTGAAATACATCTAGGAGCAACGTACAATAGGCTCACAACGCATGAATAATGCGCAGATGAAAATATCAGGAATAAATATAACGCCTAATATGAGGCTAAGTCGACTTATGGAGCGACTGGTGAGAATGTATCTCATAAACTGAGAGAAATTATTTCTCTACAAGTAAATTTTTCCAGGAAGGTGTCATCAAAGTATAATACAATTCTGGCAATTACACAATGCCTAAAAAATTTCATACCATAATTTCGTATTAGATATTTTAAATTTATGATTTATGAAGAAAAATCATCAAAGCACAGCGGTGAATAAACATCAATGAACCGATAGTAGTGATACAATCATTATATTATTAAATTACAAATGTGTATCTATCTTGATATAGAAAGGAACTATTATAAACTAGACATATCAAAAAGCCTAAGACCTAATAGTTATGTGGAATCATGTGGGCATCTTGACAGAATGTCTGCCATCACATTATCTGATCCACGAATAGCTCGCACAGAGAAATGAAAAGGTTGAAGAGCAATTGCATATCGAGTAGACCTCGAGCTCTTCAAATTCTTACTCTGTATAGCAGTAAGGGCTTTTTGGTCGGTTTCTACTATGAAATGTGCGCCTAGAAGGAATCTCTGTAGTTTGAGGATCGACCAAACCATAGCTAATAGCTCACGGTCTAAAACCGAATAATTCCTTTCTGCCGCATTAAGTTTTCTGGAAATATACATTACAGGATGCAGAGTTCCAGAGTACTCTTGCATTAGTGCCGCTCCAATCCCAGTGGATGAAGCATCACTACGAAGAACAAATGTCTTATCTTTAGTAGGTAACACTAAAATAGGTGGTGTTGAAAACAATGTTTTAATCTTATCCAAAGAGCACTGGCATTCCTGAGACCAGTGGACCATATTAGGCGAACCTTTCTTTAAAAGTGTAGAAAGAGGTGCCATGATAGAGGATAGATTCTGAATGAATCTGCCATAAAATTGAATAAGACCTAACAGACTTCTCACCTGTTTTTTAGTCTTAGGGATAGAGATGTTAAGTATCTTACTAGTATTATGGTCCTCTGTCTTTAGGAAACCATGACCAACTCGGTGGCCTAGGAAAGAAATTTCGCTAAAACCAATATAGGCTTTAGAGGGTTTCGCTGTCAGGTTGTGCTCGCGCAAAGTAGACAGCAATTCATCTAACCCTGAATAGTGATCTTCCCAAGTATCGCTGAAAAGACAGATGTCGTCTAGATATGCAATGACATCTGACCGATAAGATAGGATTCGGCGCATCATGCGTACGAATGTAGCTGGTGCGTTCATAAGACCGAAAGGCATAAAATTCCATTGGAACAAACCTCTAGGTGTTGAAAAAGCCGTGAGAGGTTTGGCGCGTTCAGATAAAGGAACTTGCCAATATCCTTTAGACAAATCAAGTTTAGTGAAAAAATGAGATTTGGAGAGTCGAGTAAGTAGCTCTTCCAGTAAAGGCATAGGTTCGGCATCGAACTTCGTTACTTGATTCAATTTGCGATAGTCAACGCAAAGACGTATGTTATTGTCTTTTTTCGAACAATAACCATCGGCGAAGAATATGCAGAGGTGGATGGTTCGATTATTTTCAAATCTATCATCTCATCCAACTCTTTCTCGACTTGTGCTTGAAAATGTATAGGTATAGGATAAGGTCTAACCCTAATAGGCGTATGGTCAGTTAGAACAATGTCATGTTCAATGACATGAGTTTGTCCAGGGATGTCAGTGAGTACATCCTGAAATGTTTGCAACATAGTTGAAACTTGTCACTGTTCTCCTAGAGACAAATCAGGAGAGACAGTAACGTTCTTCCATGATTCACTAGAATGAAGTGGGATCATTGGAAGAGGAAGATTTACATCTGAAAAACTTGTTTCCTCATCCTGTATCACGGACAGTGATGAGTAATGACCATGTTGTACTGGAGAATTGTCCGTTGCTTGGAAAATGGGTTGCAAATAATCCGGACGTTCATGGAATTCAGTAAGCATATTGATGTGGAAGGTTTTATGCTTCCCATCAATATCGACAATATAGTCGACATCGGAAATTTTCGATATTATATCGTACGGACCTTTCCAAGAAATAAGTAGTCTGTTTTCCCTACAAGGTAGTAATACAAATGCTTTGTCACCAGGACAAAGTTGTCGTAAGCATCTCTTCTTATTGGCAAATTGCCTTGCCTTCTGTTTCGCAAATTCAGAAGAAGAAGTTGCTAATTTGCATGCTTCGATAATCTTTTGTCTCAACGCGATGACATATTCGTAGGATGACTTTGTGTCATCGTCAATATTGTCAGCTGTTATGAAATCATGAAGCAACGACATAGGGCCACGCGGACGCGCGCCAAAGACGAGCTCAAAGGGAGAAAATCCTGTATGTTCATTGGGGACCTCTCTGTAAGCGAAGAGGGCCGCAGGTAAAACTCTGTCCCAGTCTTGAGGATGATCCTCAGTTATCTTCCCTATTAAGTTTTTAAGTGTTCTATTAAGGCGTTCGACCATCCCATTAGACATTGGATGATAGATACTACTTAAAGATCTATCTATCTGCAGAGTAGACATTACTTGAGACATGGTATCTGATATTAGTTGGGTGCCATGGTCTGACAATATCTCTCCGGGGAACCCCAGACGAGAAAATATAAGCCAAAGAGCATCTGCAATATCAGCAGTAGTAATACTCTTCAGAGGAATAGCCTCTGGCCAACGTGTGCACATATCAACACACGTCAAGATAAACTGATGTCCTCTGGCAGACTTGATCTTAAATGGACCAATAATGTCTATGGCCATTTTTTGAAACGGCCGAATAGGAATGTCTGCCGCCTGAATGGGTGCAGCATGCCGTGGACCTTTGGATTTAACTTCCTGACATACTTTACAAGATCGACAATAAATCCGTATGTCCTTGTTTACCAATGGCCAAAAGAAAGCCGCAAGGACTCTTGACTTAGTACGGGAAAAACCCATGTGTCCAGCACACTGAGAGTCGTGAGCGTGCTGCAAAATTTTAACTCTCAAATTCTTGGGAACCAGGATTTGAGAATGACTTGACGTAATGGAGTCTTGAACCATACGTACAAGTACGCCATTCTTCTTTGTAATCCACGATTTACGACTTGTGTCTTTATTCGGATCACCTTTAGTTGCAAGAATGAAGAATTTCTTCAGAGTGGGATCATCTTCTTGCTGTTTTATAAACGAGTCACGAGAAATTACCAAGGGATCATCTTGGTTATGCACTTCATTATCTTCAGTAGATGAAGTTTGAGGCATATTAAGAGCCTGAGCTCTAGTGACTACAGCGTTAGCAATCTGCATGTTTTGCCTTTCCCACGCGGAAATTTGTTGCGGAGTGCATTCTTTGACTCCATGAATGCGACCGATGATGAGGTCAGCGATCGGATTCGGAAGAAGACATGCGTGTACATCTCCTGTAAAGAAAGGAGTAGCAATCCTAATGATAGCAGTAGAGTATTTCTCTAATGTGCCGCCAAATGTTACACATTTGACTACTTGTCCAGTGGCACGGGAAGGATCTACGAGTGACTGCCTAACACCAATTGTGGTGCATCCAGAATCAAATAGCACGGAGACTGGATTGTTATTTACTAAACCCTTATGTAAGACAAGAGAACCTCTTCCATTATGCGCGACTGATGCACGAAGAGCAGGAAGAGGATGGCCGCAGCTTAAAGTAGACACTGTGGTTGGCTCAAATAATGTTTTGCATTGGGGGCACTGAGATGCTCTCCCAAAATCAAAAGCGGAACATGCCATATTATTAGCGTCATTATTGTCTTTACTCTGTTTATAGGCTTCATGGGACTCTTGTTGTGCAGAGTTTGCCTGAAAATGTGGTTTATGTCTTCTGTTTTGAGATCTACCTCGGTTATTATTACCTCTGTAGTTATTGTTACCTCTATTGTAACCCCTATTTGGGTTTGAGTCATAGTTCTCTTGGTTACCATTATCATATTCATTATAATGAGTATCTCTGTAATTGCGATCTTGTTGACTCCAAGACGGATACCTCGGATAGTTTCTATAATTACTTCCTCTATGGAAATTACTATAATTGTGACCACCCCTGTGTCGAGAGCTATCAGCTCGTCTCCAGTTCTTTGAAGAAGAACCCTGAAATGATTGGTTACCTTGGTTTTGATAACTATTATGGTTACCTTTTTTTATCAAATCTGTTTTGAGGTCCCTGAAATCTGTGTGAATAATTGGGATTGTATGGTGTTGCTGAAGCAACTGGCATACTCTCCTTAATCTTAGTGTTGCCAAAAGTCACGTCGGGGTGTGCAGTGACATATTGGGAACAATATTCTTCCATTTCCTTTAGAGATTTGGGTTTACGCTCATGTATAAATTCAAGGAATGGTTTGTTAACACATGACATAATCTTATCTCTGAGCAACAAATCCATAAGTCCTTCATACGTTTTTTCTGTTTTGGAAAGCTCAATCCAACGATCAACTGTGAGACGTGCCTTTGCAATGAATTCTGAGAATTCTACACCTGTCTCAGGCACCATCGTCTTAAACAAAAGGCGATAGCCTTCCTCACTTAGCTGGTATTTTTTTTATCAAAGCCGCCCTAATGACAT
The DNA here is from genome assembly GCA_024509875.1 of Oreohelix idahoensis. Taxonomy (NCBI): domain Eukaryota; kingdom Metazoa; phylum Mollusca; class Gastropoda; order Stylommatophora; family Oreohelicidae; genus Oreohelix; species Oreohelix idahoensis. The sequence continues at coordinate 7,057 of JAMPIV010004255.1, read as the reverse complement.
CATAATTATCCTTATCTGCTTCTCCTACAAGGCATAACCTAGTCAGAGATTCACCTTTCAAGTTTTCTGCTAATTGGTTAGCATATTGTGATTTATCCACATTATGAGTACGACAAGAACGTTCAAATCTATCCAGCCAGAATGTAATATCGTCACTGGACTGATTGAACGGTGGAACCTTAACCTTGTAAGTAGAAGGTTTACCATTACTACTAGATGCCTGATTAACATTACTCATACTTGTCAATCTCAATTTCTCTAACTCAAATTCATGTTCTCTTATTGCTTTTTTTTCTTCAGCTTCTCTGTCTAATCTTTTTTGTTCAGCAGCAGCTTCTCTTTCTAATTTTTTTTTGTTCAGCTTCCCTGTCTAATCTTTTTTGTTCAGCAGCAGCTTCTCTTTCTAATTTTTTTTGTTCAGCTTCAAATCTCCTTTCCTCCACCTGCATCTGCAATTTCTTTAGTTCAGCAGCAGCATCAGCTTCTTTTTCTAATCTTTTCTCTTCAGCCAGAGCTTTTCTCTCTTCTGCAGCAGCAGCTTTTTTCTCTTCAGCAGCTAATGCTTTGTCATATTGAGCAACTGCCCATTCTTCTAATTGTTGACCAGTCTTATCAAGGGCTTTCCCTTGTATAATGAAGTATTCTAATGTAGACATGATGTCTAACAATAATACTAATCACCTGAAATAATAATAATACCACAAGTTCTTAATGACTTGATTAATCAGCACACTATCCCAATATCTGTGGGTCACAAGCCTTAATAAGGTCTTGTATAACAGTAATAATAATCAAGTACTGGTTTATACCATAATCCAAGTGCAGTGCACAAGCAATAGTGTCTTATGAAATATACCTATATAAAACATATGTCAACCAACAGAATACATAAAGTACAAATAAGACTGACAATACGAAAACGTTTGCAGAAATCAAATAAATCAAATAGGGAAATCAATGAAAGTAATCACTGAATCTGCAAAGAATAACAACACAAATGACGTCACAGTATATGAATATAAATTGTGAATAGAACTGAAAGATAGAAAAGGGTAGACCAACAAATTACAAACAATTCAAAACAAAACTAAAGAACAAAGAAATATTACAAAAATAACAATAATTACAGTCTTCACAGCTAACACAAATAGCAACTAGTTGTTGCAAGCAAATTTCCAATTAAGGAAATTGCACCTAAAGAAAACGCCCACAACGGACCCTCTATGACGTGGGATATTCTGTTGTGAGGACACCGCCCAACCTAAACACAACCCGCTGACATATAAACTAACATACTATACAAACAAATAACATGTAAACATAAATATATAAATTATGTGTATGATAGTATGTGTTGCAAAATAGGCTCAGTTTTACAGTAATGGCAAAGTTATTCTTATAAAAATAAATAAACTGCCACTTTATTGAATTACAAATTCTGGCCTTAAATATTAAAGTTCAACACAATAGCAGAACATAAGAAGATCCATCGATGAAAGTAGGACTTCTTAGTTCAATAATACTGTCTTCCTGTTAATATTGACAAGAATTGATCCAACTGTTCTGTGAAACTCTGTAATGTCTAATGTAAAAATGTCAACAACGCTGACCTACATACTGCATTCACTTGACAGGTCACGTGACGAAGTGTTGACAAAGAGCAAACTAATACTGCAAGTGTGTCGTATCAGCCACAGGAAACGGTCTGGTATCGGTAGTCTGTTGACTTCTCAATTTCTGCGAGGTCAAACCCAGAAAGCTGGCCCACCAGTTTATAAACTCTCTTTTTGATAACTCTGTTCTCATCATCATCAGTTGATAAATATAAGCTCACTAGAACATCACCAGAGCTACATGCTGTGTTGTTGTGTTGCTTGTGATTTGAGTATGGAATGTCAACTCGACCTACGCAGTGATGTGTAGACATAGATTGAGAGTCTAATATGCGAATGATAAGAAGAGTTCGTGGTGTTGACAAATGGTCTTTTTTCTCACACTCATGTATGGCTGGAAGTCATCGACACCAACGACTGTGTACCTTTGCTACAGTTTAATTGGACGTACACACTCGACAGCACGAATAGTGACAAATCACAGGTTGGCATAATACATCATGGTACAGTGGATAAATGGTCTTGCAATGATACATGGGCACTCATGTAGAATAATAGCATAATGGATTGTCAGTAGACAAGCACTCAGTATTGCCCATATATATATATCATCTGAGTTTACTGACAAAGCACGTCAGATTATAAACAACAGTCAAGATGGCTTCTAGACCTAACCTCGTCTAGTGAAGATTCCTTACAATAATGTTCAGCACATATTTTCCATATAATCATATTGAACCGCTAGTAATGGGTTCTCATGTGTAGCAGTGATCTCTGGACTCATCAAGCGATAATACGGGGCATCCCTTTCTCTTCTTGAAAGTCACAAAATATTTGGATACAAGATGGCTTCTCTCGTGAGCTGTCACTCACGTTTGGATACAGATAATGAATCTGCATTAAAGTTAGTCATTCATTAAATGTTCTCATTGCTCTGTAGATTCTATTATGATACAATTGACTTCATCATACAAGATATAGTGCTGCTAGGAATGAATGTCGTTTTCATCTAGATAAATATTTCCTCAGACGCACAAATCGTGTCTATCGAGAAACGGTGGCTTAGCCAGAGTTCATAAGAAGTATCTTTTGTTACCTTGGTATCAGAAATATGATTCTGCCATTCCTTGGCAATAAGAATAAACACTGGGGTAAAGCATACACGATAGGTCTAGACGACTATCACTTTCCCCACAAATACTGAGATCACTTTTTCCGGCGACAAGCCGCTACACAAAAATCACCGCCCCCATCAGGGCGAAGCCAAATCACACCTCTAGCGACACATCCGCCGAACAGCCCTTTGACCTTTCTATCGACCAAAGACCATATAGTTCGACTTAGATATGTAAAGATATACAGATATAAGACAGACTCGTCCTACCCAGACAAACAACACACATAAATTCAGGCCATAGATACACCGAAGCAAGAACAACCTATTTCTACCCAAACAAAGAATAAATCGCAGTAAAACTGGATTCATCCGCGGAGTTCGATCAAAAATGACGACACTCCTTTCAAGGGAAGTAACTCAATAATGACTTTTCCTTAAGCACTAAAAAGTATCTATTTTGTTTACAAAATATTTGCGAACATAACAAGCATACAAATGTATTATATTGTAAGATATCAAAGACTGCACGTAACACCCTCGTTTCCTGGTCACAGCCTTTCTTAGTTTGGTGAGAAGATCTGCATAGTCCTGTCCATTAACTCTGTTGCCACGAGGCAGATAATCTTTCAAAAGGACACCTTTGCCATCCCAAAAAACAGCATCACTTTTCCTGCAGATGTCTGCGCTCTCGGCTAGACAGGTGTTGGGGAGCCCGGGGTTTTCCAATGCATGCTGGCAATTTTGGATTCGGGGTCATAATGGTGTACCCAAGTCTCATCTACTGTCACCATGGTCTCCAGAAAATGTTTTGACTGACATTTTGTGAACAACTGTTGACAGCAATTTACCCTCGTTTGCTTCTGTTCACGTGTCAACAGTCGCGGAACCCAGCGTGCACACACTTTTCTCATGTTCAGTCTGTTGTGTAAAATTCTATAAACTGTTCTTTCATTTAGTTTTACTCTACTAGCTATCTCCACAATTGTCATTTTTCGATCCTGGTCAATGATTTTCTTAATTCTTGTTGCATTTTCATCGTTGCACTCTGAGGCTGGTCTACCAGATCTTGGCAGATCAGCAACATTTGAGCGGCCGCACTTAAACTGTTGACACCAGTTTTTTACCGAAGTATATGAAGGACAAGAATCACGAAACACTGGTTCCATCTCCCTGTGTATTTCTGTAAGTGTTTTTCCCTGAAACATCAGAAATTTTATCACAGCTCTGGCCTCCTTCTTTTCCATTGTTTTGTCAAATCTTTGGAGCAGCAGATCCGGTAAATAGGGTACATTGCGCCGTGCACAGTAGCGGGAAAACCCATTGACGAAACAAACTCGTACTTCACACATTCAGTGCTAATATGATGAACTTTAAATGTGCCAAGTTTCATCTTCCTCCTGTGATTCCTTCATGGTCAGGCCCAAGACTTATGTCAATCCCCTTGTATAACAGAACTGGATACAGACATAAAAAAGGACAAAGAACACATGTATAACAGAACTGGATACAGACATAAAAAAGGACAAAGAACACATGTATAACAGAACTGGATACAGACATAAAAAAGGACAAAGAACACATGTATAACAGAACTGGATACAGACATAAAAAAGGACAAAGAACACATGTATAACAGAACTGGATACAGACATAAAAAAGGACAAAGAACATATGTATAACAGAACTGGATACAGACATAAAAAAGGACAAAGAAGACACGGAAAGACCATGAGCCCATGTCGCGGGACAGGAAGACTTGGCATAAGTTTGCTGAAGTCCCTTATGCTTCAAGGGGAGCTGAAAGGTGATGAATGAATGAATGAAAAGCCACAAGCTATTTACCTTGCCACTGTGTGTGTGTCTCAGGGAACATGTTGCTGCAAGCTTGACAGTAAAGTTCACTTGAAGACATCAGGTTCACCATAACTGGCCTTAGAACCAACTGACCCTGTAGGTAAAACATGGGCATGATAAGTTATTATATAGAAAATGCTTCATGGAGAATGAAAGCAATGAATAAGAACATCAAAGAAGTATACATCACCATCATCAATCCCCTTTGTGCTCCTTACGGAGCATGGAGCCAGCACTGCAGTTGGTCTCCTGTAGAAAGTCCTATTCTTTCTTTGTTTAAAGAAGTATGTGATTATTATTATTCCGCTTGCAGTTCCAGGGAGCCCCTGATGAGACAGAGTAAAACTACCACTCCCTTAGGCATGTCGGACGAGGCAGCAATTGAGGTTGTGCATGAGGATTGGCAATCTCATCATGTAAAAAAAACAAAGGAAAATGATGATGATGAACCACCAGTGCAGTTGGCATCCATGCAAGAAGCTTATATCCAAGGCACTTCACGTTCTCTTACTATTGTGGTTTCAGCAATTTCATTCACACAGTGAGATTGCCACCCCCGTGTATAACCCTCCTTAACCACCATACAAGACATGCTAGGTACAGTACACTGGTGTTATTCTGTGTTACTTAACATCAGGGTATTATTACTGTTCCATTATTAGGTGTGCTTAATTGACTGTGTGTCCTTTCATGGATGACTCATGCAGCGAGGTGATGGTTATTATTATTTTTGTTTTGTTTGCTATGTTTCCGCGTAGCGTGCACTTTTCATCCATTATCCATGTGCAAGAAAGTGTCAGTTATATCAGGAAGCCCTCTGTTAGTGTTATATATTTCCTGATTGTGCATACATTTTGTACTGTTTTGTGTTAATTCTTAATGATGATGCTATGTTATTATTGTTGGCGTTGTATGAAAATTATGAGTTTATGTGATTAATTTGTTCTTTTAATCTTGTCATTTGCTAAACTGTGGCTTTTGGTTTTATGATAAATTGTTTTAATAATGTTTGTAATACATGTGGGGAATTGATACCAATCAAATTTTCTACACGTCATTCTGTTTTGCAATTTTTGCAGCAACTTTTAATTCTTTGACTGCCCTAGCACATATTTCTTGCATTCCAGCAAGAAGTGTTTAATCGTGTAAGTCCATTACATTCTTCACAGGTAAGTTTCTTTATTCTAAAGTAACAAGTTCCTAATTTGATCTAAAGTAGTTTTTTTTAATTTACTGGTATCTTCTGTTCATCATGTATTTGGCATTTTTTTAATGGGGCAACTATTTCCCTGTGAACCTGCCACTTCTGTTACTTATTTGTTGTCTAATGCCTTCCTTCTTTCTGTTTTACAAGTGGTTACTACTAGTACTATATGTGTATATTAGACAATCTTTGAAGGACCAAGGACTAGAATGGAACCAGGCCAGGAGGAAGACAGCCGATAGGATAGTATGGCGCTCTCTCTTCCAAACCTCTACACATCACAGCAGAAAAGGAACGACTAAGTAAATACTATATGTGTTTATTTATTTCCATTAATAGTCAATTATTTTAAAAGAGATGACAACACTGGGAAATCAGAGGAACATCTTCAATCCAACCTGCAAGTCTTCAGGAAAGAGCTGGAGAAGAGAGGGATTGTCTTCAGCAGCTCCAAAACAAAAACCATGTGATATCACGAGAGGGAAAAAGGCACCAGATCATGCTGGGTGAATGGGTCCTGGAGCACGTTAACTACTTTAAATACCTTGGAGCTGTCATAGACTGGAAGGGAGGCATCAAAGAATAGTTGGCTTCCCAAAGAGCAGCAGCTGGGAGGCTTTTTCAGGCCCTATATCAAGGATTCCTTAGCAAAAGAGAAACTGGCTAGAAGACGAAGGTGGCTGTATACAGCTCCACCTATGTTCCAGTCTTAACTTATGGATGTGCTTCATGGGCAATGACTACAACCCACAAATACCAGCTTTAAGCCTCATAAATTAGGTATCTGAGGAAGGTGGTTGAAGTAACAAGAAGAGACATGATCTGCAACCATATGATACATCAAGGCCTCAAAACTCAGCCCATGCAAACCCAGGTGGAACAGTCCCAATTACAATGGTTTTGCTTGTCTGCATAATGGAAGAAGATCAGCTACCATGATAAATATGGGAAAACCAAGAGCCGGGTATACAGAACTCCAGGATGACTGAGAGTTCGCTGGGGGGACAACATTAGATAATCTCTGAAGGACCGAGGACTAGATTAGTACCAAGCCAGGAAGAAGACAGCCAATAGGATAGTACGGCACACCCTCTATCAAACCTCTTACACCCCAGGGTAGAAGAGGAATAATTAAGTAAGTAAGTTGTATTTGGGATTTTTTTACAAGGCAATGATTTTCCCTGTGAGCCTATCACTTCTGTTACTTTTCTATTGTCTAATGTCCTCCTTCTTTCTGTCTTACGAGTGGTTACTACTTACCGATATGTG